>JAFEMH010002452.1:0-340488 GCA_022495995.1 Adenophora triphylla var. japonica
ACTACAACAAGTATTGCGAGTTCCACAAAGATACGGGTCATACTACAGAGGAGTGCATGAGTTTGAAACGAAACATACAGAAATGGGTCGACAACGGAAAGCTGGACAGGTTTGTGAAGGGAACTCGACCTAGTGAAGGCGAGCGAGCTTCAGGGGGTATACCTGAACCAAGGCAGCCTTGGTTGAATTTGGGGATAATCATCGAACAAACTAGTAGCACCATCCTGAAACACAAAAAAATTCAGCTCACCAAAGCTCCGTACGTGCCACCTAGGAGCTACATCAAAGAAGAAGACATCAGTTTCTATGTTGACGAGCTGGCTACCAACATGGCTGCCAGGGAGCATGTTCTAGTAATTCAAGGGTTAATAGATGGTTGTAAGATGAGCATAATACTGGTAGACACAGGGGCAAGCAAAGACATCCTCTACTACAGAACTTTCCAAGAGATGGGACTGACGAAGGAAATATTGTTGCCCTACGATTGTCGGCTTGAAAGCTTCACCAATCATAGGGTGGAAGCCAAAGGGCAGGTCGAGCTGGAGGTTGACATCGGACAGCACCCTTTCAGGGTCGTGGCTAAGGTAACTTTCAATTTTATAGATGTAATAAGTGATTATGCTGCTATCTTGGGTATTCCTGGCAGGTAGCACTAGAAATGGTGGCCTCAATCCCCCATCAGCGGGTCAAGTTTCCTACCTTAGCTGGAGTAGCCTGGGTTCTGAGTACAGCCCGAGCTTACCTTGATCACGTCCTCTTAACAAGGAAGAAGAGGGAACTAGAAATTGAAACCCCCGAGGCAAGCTGAAAACTTTCAAAATCTGTCACCACAACATCAAGGCTATCTACAATTACCTGTGTTGACGAGGCGGCCTATAACTCACATGACCATGTCATGATCGAGACGACATGTCCCTCTCTAAATACTATGGTCGAAACAGATACAGTTATGGTCGACCAAGTCATCATACGTGAGCTGAACCTACATATCGACCAAAACTCGAGGGCCACCATTGGGGAGATTACAGCTAAATTGGATGATATGATTGTTGAAGAGGCTCCACACTTGGGGGCCGACGAAAGATAAAGGGTTCGTGAAATTATCATTGAGATCCTGCAGTTCAGAGATGGTCTAGAGCTAGAGCCAGTGGACGAGCTAGAGGAAGTAATAACCAATCCCTCCCACCCTGATCAAAAAATTCAAGTAGGAAGACAACTGTCGTCTGAAGAGAGAGCAGAAATAGTCGAGCTGTTGAAAGAAAGCACAGATGTCTTTGCTTGGCGAGTAGAAGACATGAGGGGGTCAAGAAAGAGGTCGCCGTTCATAGGCTGGAAGTTAATCCGACCGTCAAACCTAAGGAGCAGAGGCTGCGGAGTTTTGCTCGCGATAAAGAAGAGGCAATAAAACTTGAGGTAAACAAACTTTTAAGTGCAGGTATTATCAAGGAGACCTCCCATATAGACCTGGCAATCGGGTTGGGTTGGGTTGGGTTGAGCCGGGTTAAAGCGGGTAACACGTTAAAGCGGGAAACGGGTTGAGACGAGTAATACCTGTTACAACCCATTTAACATACGGGTCGAATGAGGCGGGTCGACTCGGATAACCCGATAAGCTCAACTTTTTTTTTTCTTTTGAATTACTCGGCTAGAAAAAATAATTTTCAAAAATAAAATATTTTTTTACCCGACGGTGGGGGTGGGGGTGTGGTGGGGGGCAGGGGGTGGTAGTAGTGAGTGGGGTGGGGCGGGGGGTGTATTTGTATAAGCCGCCGTATTTATACTCAATTATATATGCCTGTGATACATACGGTGTATTTGTATTTAATTATATACGACGGTCCATAAGCCGCAGTATTTATACTCAATTATATACGGCGGTTATATTTCCGCCGTATATAGTATTTACGGCAGGATATCCGCCGTATATACTATATACGGTGATGCTTTATACGGTGCACTATATACGGCGGATAGTCCGCCGTAAGTAACATATACGGCGGGGCGCGTTCTATATACGGCGGTTAAAATCCGCCGTAAATAAGCCTGTTTCCTGTAGTGTGGTCGACATGAAGGAGCCTACATGTGTCAAAGAAATGCAGCGACTAAACGGTAGGGTGGCATCCCTAGGTCGATTTATTGCCAAATCAGTAGAAAGGTCTCTCCCTCTCTTCAAATCTTTGAGGGGGGCAAAAAGCTTCGAGTGGACGGCCGAATGTTCATCGTCGTTCCAGCAACTCAAGGAGTACCTTGCCTCTCCTACATTATTGAGCAGCCCAATTATGGGAGAAGCTTTGATCGTATATCTATCAGTTGGTGACCGAGGTGTGGCCGCCGTGCTAGTTAGAGAAGAAGGGGGGCTTCAGAAGCCTGTTTATTATGTGAGCAGGGCCCTATCCGACGTAGAGGGCATGTATTTTAATGCAGAAAAGGTGGCCTATGCCTTGGTCATTGCATCCAGGAAGCTACGAGCTTATTTCTTGGCTCACCATATTGTTGTGCTAACCAACGCTCCCCTGAGGAAGATTTTACATAAGCCAGAAAGTTCAGGCCGACTACTCAACTGGTGAATAGAGCTAACGGAGTTCGACATTGAGTATAGGCCTCGAAAGGCGTTGAAAGCTCAACCTTTGGCATACTTCTTGGTCGAGCTTACGTTTATCAAGGAAGATAGCGAACTGAGAGCCCCGAAGGAAAGTGTGAAGGGAAAGGAGCCTGCAAGTCAGCCCGCAGTAAGTTTGCCCGACGATTGCTGGAAAGTTTATTCTGATGAGTTGGCAACCAAAAATGTAAGCGGGGCTGGGATAGTTCTAGTCCATCCAGAGACAGGCAAAGTTTTTGAGGAAGCATTGAGGTTCATGTTTGAAGCTTCCAACAACCAGGTCGAGTATGAGGCCTTAGTCGCAGCTATTGTGTATGCCAAGTGTTTTGGGGCAACTAAAGTCATGGCCTATTGTGATTCTCAGTTAATTGTAAACCAAGTCAGATGGGAATATGAAGTGTTGAACCCTACCCTATTCAAATATTACGACCTAGTAAAGAGCTTAGTTAAAGACTTGGAGTTTTGGGAAATACAAAGGGTTAGTCGAGAAGATAACGAGTTGGCCGACCTACTCTCAAAGTTGGCCACATCGGACGAATAACATGGAGAGCCGATATCCTACCTCAAGTATCTAGCATACGAAAGGGTTCAGATTCTATGCTCAGTGGACGACACTAGGGGCGGCTGGATTAATACCAAGTGTTGGATCGAAGAGATAAAAGACTACATAGAAAAGGGCGAGTTACCCGCAGATGAGCAAGCAGCTCGAGCGATCAAGAAGAAAGCTCCGAGGTATGTCATACACGGAGATGAACTGTTCAGAAGGTCTTTCACAAAGTTGTTATTAAGGTGTGTTCACCCCATAGAGGTTACTAAGCTTTTGCACGAGGTACATTGTGGGGTTTGTGGTGGACACCCGGGGGTCAGAACTTTGGCCGACAAATTAATTACTTTGGGTTACTATTGACCACACTTGAGAGCAGACGCTCATGATTTTGTTCAACAATGTGACAAATGCCAGAGATTTGTCGACCTACTTAAGCTGCCTACAACCGAGCAAACTCCAGTGGTCACGGCTTGGCCTTTCAGCATGTGGGGAGTCAATTTGATTGGTCCCTTCCCACCCGCCCGGGGAAACTATAAGTACGTGATTGTAGCAATCGACTACTTCACCAAGTGGATCGAAGCCAAGCCTTTAGCCAAGATTATGGAGGAAAACGCCATCAACTTCATCCATGACTATATTTGGTGTCATTTTAAGATTCTGCGAGCTATTATGTCAGATAACGGGCTACATTTCTCCATAGACTTCGAAGCAGAGATGAACATATTGGGCATCAAACACTGAAAGTCGTCAGTTCATATCCTCAAGGTAACGGGCAGGCTGAAGCAGCGAACAAACTGGTCCTATCAGCACTCAAGACGGGCTTAGTTGGTCGAGCTGGTAGATGGTTGGACGAACTTCCCATTGCTCTTTGGGCAGTCCACACAACCACTCGGGGGCCTACAGGTAAAACCCCATTCGCCCTTACTTTTGGATCGGAGGCCATGGCACCAGCCGAGCTACAGGTTCCTACAGCTTGGGTAGTCTTCTTTAATCACGATCAGAACGACGTCAACAGACTGCTCAATTTGGATTTGCTTGACGAGAAGCGGTCCATAGCTCAACTACGAATGGTCAACTACAAGCAGAAAACCAAGGGCTACCATGACAAGAAAGTTAAGAAGAGATCGTTCAACGTGGGAGATTACGTGTTGAGGAAGATCGAGGTAACAGGAAGGAAAGCAGAACAGAACAAATTATCTCCTAACTGGGAAGGTCCTTACATCATTACCCGAGTTGTCAAAGAGGGCACCTACATGATTGGTCATCCAGAGGGTGACGAGTTGAAACATCTGTGGCATGCTAGCCACCTTATTAAGTATTACTTTTAAAGTTTCAGCACTCTGTTTTCTATGTAATCGATCTACTACATCAATAAAATGGCAGTTCTATTCAAACAATTGTATTACTTCTATGCTTCATTCAATTCAGGTCTGACTCTTGGTCGATCTCATCGTTCTAACATGTCCGACTCTTAGTCGATCTCGTTCTTCTAACAGGTCCGACTCTTAGTCGATCTCGTCCTTCTAACAGGTCCGACTCTTAGTCGATCTCGTTCTAACAGATTCGACTCTTAGTCAATCTTGTTCTTCTAACTGATTCGACTCTTAGTCAATCTCGTTCTTCTAACAGGTCCGACTCTTAGTTGATCTCGTTCTAACAGGTTCGACTCTTAGTCGATCTCGTTCTTCTAACAGGTCCGACTCTTAGTCGATCTCGTCCTTCTAACAGGTCCAACTCTTAGTCGATCTCGTTCTAACAGATTCGACTCTTAGTCAATCTCGTTCTTCTAACAGATTTGACTCTTAGTCAATCTTGTTCTTCTAACAGGTCCGACTCTTAGACGATCTCGTTCTAACAGGTTCGACTCTTAGTCGATCTCGTTCTTCTAACAGGTCTGACTCTTAGTCGATCTCGTCCTTCTAACAGGTCTGACTCTTAGTCGATCTCGTTCTAACAGATTCGACTCTTAGTCAATCTCATTCTTTAACACGTTCGACTCTTAGTCAAACTCGTTCTTCTAACATGTCCGACTCTTAGTCGATCTCGTTCTAATAGATTTGAATCTTAGTCAATCTCATTCCTTTAACAGATTCAACTTAAGTCCTAAGTCGACCTCGTTCTTAAACAGGTCTGACCTAAGACTTAGGTCTATCTCGTTTTTAACTAGCTCGACTACAACCTTGGTCATCTCTATTGATCAACCAACTGTTCTAACTAAGACTTGGGAAGATCCTCAATTTAATCTAGTTCAACATACAAACAAGCATATGGATCAAAGCAGAATGGTTCACAAAAGTCAACTACATTAAATAAACAAGTCCCCCAAAGTGGGCTAGGACTTGAGTGAATAAAGATATTACGAGTTAAGCTGCCTCCCAAACTGGGCCAAAGCAGTGATTACAAAGATAAGAAAATTTTTTTTGGTACTTATTCAATTACAAAGATGAATCAAAGGGAAGAAAAATCAAGGGTCTTGATTATCAGTTCGAGGCTGCTCTTGTTCTTGCTGTTGTTGCTGTTATTCATTCAGTTCAGCCTCAGTAAAAATCTCATCTGGGTGATTTCTTCAGCTGCCTCCTCTTCCATGTCATCAGCCTCTTCAAGATCTCGAAGTATAGTATTGAAGTTTACCTGCTCTACAGGAGGTACGACCCAACACTCAGCTCCGACCTCCTCATCCTCTTGAGCAAGGGCGGCCAGATCGTTATCATTGTAGGGCACCAGGGAATGACCACTGCGGGCCAGCATGTCTTACTGATCTTCTGAAGCCCATTTAGCCAGTTATTCAAGGGAGAGGTCGACAGAGGGATTTACAAGAATACGATGAGCCATGTGACATCGCCCAACGTCGTAAAAAGATTGAGCTTGACTATGCGTGACATTGAAGCACTCATCACTGTCCCTGTAGGCCTCCACTGCCGCCTTACCAGCAGCCTCCACAGCAGCCTTCACCCTATCCTGGGTCTCTTCCTCCCACTTTTCTCTGGCAGATCGATGGTCATCGCTTTGTCTAATCAGAAATTTATCACGATCTTGAAGCATCTTCTTGACCGTCTCTAGCTCAACCTTCATCTCCTCCTTCTCCAGACTGGAAGTTGTGGTCTCCTCCCTTAGCATGCCCAGCTCCTCCCTGGCAACACCTAGATCGAACTGCAGCTCATCTCTCTTCTTCACTGTATCATCATGGAGTAGCTTCAAAGAGTCATAGACGGAGTTGACATCCACTAGCTCTTCCCTTAGCTCGGTAACCTTTGCGGATTTATGAGCATATTGGGTCGTTTCTAGCTTCTCCTGCTCTATAGCAGCCCTCCAGCTGCTCTTGTTCTGCTCATTAAGGGTAAGAGACTTCACAAAAAACAAAGCACAAGGGTCAGGTCGACAGATGAATCAAAATTAAGAGAAATCAAGCGACCAAAAGTAAAAAGATGTAAAACCATTACCTCACTATGCAGTAGGCCGGACCTCTCAATGTACTCCTCATGAGTGAGTCCCTTCTCAGTAAGACGAGCCAGCAGATTGGGATCTACAGCCCGCCTCACGACAACCTGGCCATATCCCAGTTCGAGATACTGATGGCTTGAGCAATCTATCAAAGTAAGGGGAGGCACCTCACTGAGCCTGGCTACTTCGGTCTGCAAAAATTCTGTGCTATTAGTTGGAAGGGTGCGAGCTGAAGGATGATCGGAGCTTGATGCCTTATGAACTTTGGTCCCTTCAGGTCTTTGGTCGAACATAGACCTCTTCCTAAGCCTGGTCAGTGGAAGGGAGTCAACATCCTCATTCTCTAGGTCGACGGCGGTGACATTAGCAGATTTTTGAGGGGCCTCTCCGGCAGGCTCGACTATTAGATCGGAGTCCAAGCTAGGTTTGGCCGAAGTATCGACCTCATCAACTTCCACCCCAGCTGCTTGAACTTGGGGGGAATCATTTTCCAGGGGGATCAGCCGACCCAGTCTCCTCAATGGGAACCATCCCCACACCCTCCTTGGGCAGCAGTTTGTTCCTCTCCACCGCTTCTTTTTCCCTGCTGGCCCTTGCATTGGCTGCACCATGGGCTTTGGTGCTCTTGTTCCTTTGGTTAGTGCTCAAAATACGCTCCATATTAGCTGCTTGATCGGCTGTGAGAACTGCATAAACAAGGGGCAAATAATTATTAAGAGATATGCGAGCCAGATATTGACGAATAAAAAGTTACGAGCAAAAAAGCAAGAAGCAAGAAGCAAGATAACACTTTACCTCCAAGATTCTCTCTTTGAGTCCTACAATGGCCAGCTTCGTTCTTACAAAAAATGGCAATGGGCCTAAAATCTCTCTCGTTCGTGGATTACCCAATCTAGGTACCTTAAGATGGATCAGAGGTGTCTACCGAAGAAGTCTTTGGGCCCGAGTGTTGGCGAAAGTTTGGATAGGCCGGACGGGTACATTTCGGCCGGACTGCTCTGATGCAGAGAGATCCATGGGAAAAGACTCTGGGCTGGTGGGCCAGATGGGCCAGGAGGAAAGGGGCTAGGTGTAGATGGAGAGAGCGCATTCTTGGACCGGTCATTCTCAGTAGCCAGTTTGTGGTGCTTGAGGACCCAATCGCGGCGGTGCAAGAGGCATTTTTGAAGGGCCAGGTGTTGAATGGTTCAAAACAGTAGTGGAGCGGTCCATTAGGGCACGAGGCTGGGAGCAGATTGAGCAGACCCAAATTGATGTAAACGGTTGGAGCGGAATAATAAAAGGATAGGCAAATAATTGAATCAACAACTATTTGACCCAATTCGAATTGAATCAACAATTGAATTAGGGTTTGAAGAGGTAAACACCAAGAAGATGAGAACCTTCACAAGGAATTCAAAGAACTCCAACAAGAATCTCTTACGAGAGTCTTCTGCAAGTCAATTAAGACCCAAAGGGAAAAACCCACAATTGCAAAGCAATCAAAAACTCAATAGTTCAATAATTCAAAAGTATCATAAAACAAACAATGAAAGAGAGTATTTATACCCTAAACAAAATCCTAAACAACTTGGAAAAGGAAAAGAAAACAATCCTAATTAAAACACTTCAAAAATAGGAAACAAAATCAACTCAGATCTGTAAAATTGCCGCCATCACGAGTCGTCCTCACCATCACGACTCATTCCATGCCTTGGACATTCGTGACACGCTTCGTACTAACCACATCACTCGTGCAGGTCTTCATCACGACTCGTGCTATAAAGCACGAGTCGTGCCCTTCCAAGTACGTCGCACGACCTCCCGCATCTTCCGTCCAAGCCTGTCTTTGTCTTGGCTGCTCACTGCTTCTTTGAGGGATACATCAGATACATCATACACCCCCACTTCAAAAGAATTCGTCTCCGAATTCTGGCCTTTAGAAAAAGAACATGATCTTGTAGTGTTTGACCCTCCATTGTTGACCTTCCGCCCCGACCTCCACTTGATCAACTTCTTAGACTTGGATGCACTTAAATGTCCAACAGGATTACACCATGTACCTGAAAAAATAAAGTGTGGAGCACAAAAGGATATGATTACTCTACCCATGCCATCTCGAGCAAGCCTCTTAGTATCTTTCAAAGGGCATAGAGTATACCGAGCACCATCCTTCACAAAACTAACCACATTACTTCGGCCACAATGCATAGAACCCACATCAAAGTGCCAAGGCCTCCCAAGTAATAACTGACAAGCACTCATATCCAAATTGGAGTTCATGTGATTAGTTGCACCCATAGTTGTTAAAGGCGAAAGGCTACTAGAAAAGGCGAAAGGTGAGGCGGTTGAAAGGCAGCCGAAAAGCGAACAAGATGGAAAAATAGAACAAACAAAATAGTAAAATAATACATATGTAAGATATACTAAACAAAGCTTAAACATGTTATGAACAAGAATTTTTCATTAAATAAAGGTCAAAATTTCACATGCAATACAATAGCAGGTTAACGCAATTAAAACCTCCAACAAAGAGAATTTTAAGACAAAAAACACATTTGATGTTCAAATTAGTAAACAAGTAGTTTAAGATTGTAAAATAAATTTTAAACCATGATAGAAAAGAGAATAATACATGAAATTAAGGTAACATATAATTTCAAACGTATAATTACATACCTAGAGACTTAGTTTAACATTACACATACGCCTATTATGCCTTTTGACAAAGGTGGACGCCACACACCTCTCGCCATAACCAAGAAAGGTGTCGCCCATGCCAAAAAGGCCTACAACAGCCCGCCATAAAATCAAAAGGCGGTCAACCCTTAGAGGCGCCAAAATGGCGAGGCGGGTGAGGAGGGAAAGGAAGAATACCTCGTCCCTGATTTATTCTCCGGTTATGATTTCGGTTACGACGCCTACCCCCTCTATTTGGACTAGGAACAAAGAAATACCCCGACTTTGAGGACAGCCGGCCAAAACTCCCACTTTGGTGGACATAATGTGGTGTAAGCGGATTTGGGGCAGTAGAGTTGGGTTTGCCTGGCTCTATTGCGGTATTAAGAGCACTAAGATTTGCATGGGTATGATTTGAGAATTTCTTTTGGATAGTTTCTTCTTGTAAGAGCAGCTCTTTGAGATCTTCAATGGTAGTATCCCCCCTTCAAATTTTGAGTGGTGGTACATTCTTTATAGGTGTGACCTAAACCACCTAGAATACGACTCCAAAGGGTTTTAGGTGTGACCTAGACCACCTAGAATATGACTCCGAAGGGTTTGGGTGGAGACGGCTTCTCCTGCAAGCGCAAGAGAATGGGCTAGAGTTTTAGCATGAAGGATATATGGATAAATGGTCATGCCGGGTGAGAGGGTTAACTCATGAACTTCTTCCGGGAGTTTTTGAATATGGATTGTAGAAGCAACCTCAAACTCTTTAGCAAGATGATTCCTGAGTAGCGGTACAAGGGTTGACATGAGGTTGGACATTAGTCGTGACTGTGACTTTAATCCAGCCAAGAACAAAGCGGGAGGTATGAATGAAAGCCTCATAAGCGGGGTTTGTGTCTGTGGTATTTTCTATAGATTGAGTGGGGAGAGTACTGGGAGGAGGGATTTTTCGGTAACGAGATGGGTGAGGTAGTGTATTTCTAAGATAGATAGGAAAAGAGAACTCCAGTTTTGGTAGTTCTTGTTAGACAACCTATAGTGATCCATGTATTACTGGACATTTAAAAGGGTAAGGAGACCATGTTTATTGTAAGAAGAGGTACCTTGCCCCGAACCGAAACTGGCCATTTTGTTGATTCGTCACCAATGACTTCACAGAGCTCTTGATACCATGTACAAAATAATAATAATAATCTGCATAGAATAGGAAAGTGACCAGAGACCGAAAGAAAAAGAAAAGAGAGGAACGGCTGAGAGAGACCGGAAGAATTAGGATGCCCAACTTAATTGGTTTCCTCTTGATACTCTTTATACATTTAACCTAATCACAATCCGTAAATATATGGGCTATTTACATGGGAATTTGGGAAATATACTAACAATATATGCATATAATACTAGTATCTACGCTGTGTTTATCTCATGGGAACCATATACAGCTTGAACACTCCGACTGACAAGACGCTCGAAGGACTAAGTGAATAAGGAAAGAGCAAAGCTTCTTGCTCAGCCCAGCAAGAAGCTCAATTCTTCTTGCATATCAAGCCGTTGGCTTTCACATACATCTAATATATTTAAACAATTGCTGTATTATCTTTCATTTCAGTTTAACTGTATCAATTTACTTTTAAGCATTATAACGTTCTCATATGGCACTGGTTCAGATAGTAAGAGACACTGCTGGTGTTCCGGAAGTTCTGACAAGATTGGAAACTTCATCTACCTTTGCTGAACCAATTGCAGAATACGAGAGTTAAGAAGAGTCTTGTCTTCTTAGGACAGTAATCTTCTCCCAACTATTCTTTCTTTCACCCCAGAAAATTGATGATGTTAATGAATTACAAAGATGGATTGTCTGTTGACTTTTATAATTGCTGTATGAATAAATGGTTACATAATTCTAATAGTATTAGTCAATGATGTGCACAAATAAAATATAATCCAAGTGTCAAAGCAAGTATGAAGACCTTGGACAACTCATCAATAAAGTAATGGACTACGTGGATAAGTCAATCTTAACAATCAAACCGCCGTGTTGGAACCAAGCAACTTTAAAGGCTCAAACAGACAATACAAGGGGAGAAGAAGCGAGATAGCTTCAAGTAGCGAGATTATCATCTCGCCTGAGTCAGATCACATTGCAAGTTGGCTAAAGGTCAAGATGAAGAATTGGCGAGATGATGACATTCGGCGAGATAGTGATCTCGCTCAACCTCACCAGATTCCACTGTGGTGCAAATTAAGTCCGGCTAGATAATCAACCCAGGCGAGATGGGGATCTCGCCTAAGAGGTATCTGATACTTCATGTGGCCGACTGAAAGGGGAACCATCTCTGACACAAAGGATATCATTAAATGAGGAAAAGGACAACTTCTACTGTAGCGCCCCCCAAAATCCCATAATAATATGATGGAAGTCAGCTAAAGTGGGTGAAAAATGATCACATCAAGCCACCCTATCATATTATCATCATGATATCTTCTCAACCTAGAGGCTGGTCACCTTATCATCATATGAGATATAAATAGAAGGATTGAGGGACAAGTCAGGTAAGCAATATTTTTCTACTCTGAAGCTCTCCATTTTTACAGTTTTAAGCTTATTCCATAAACGTTACTTACTCTCATCTCACACCGGAGGAGCTTTAGACGGAGAAGCCCCCGACCTAGCTTACGATATTCATCTTGCAGGCCTCCTGTGGACGGTCGTGCCAGGTTATACTACGTGGATTCGACGTGTGGTGCAAGCACAGAGCTCGTTTTTCTGGTAGCATCAGTTTGGTTCCATTGCCGGGAACGAGTTCTTCACCGCCAAAGGCCTGTTGCATCATAGAGAAATCTAGATTCGAAGAAATTGCAATTCTTGTTGTTGTATTCAGGTAGTTCGAATGGAGCCGATTGGTACATCAAGTGGGAGAGCCCTCAAGTCAGTTGCCGATATTCCCACTCCCCACAAAAACCTGGAAGACCCACCTCAAAACTCCTGGGACACCTTTCATACGGGGACGTCGAGGAGGAGACACCAAACTCCTTCTAGTTCAAGGAGGGTTGAAGGAAGAACGGAGAAAGAAAAGGAGAAGGATGCCTTAGCAGCAGAAATGGTAGCTAGGGTTCAGGAGGCGCTATATATCAAACAGTAGAATGACTTGCTGCTTCAAGTGTTGACAAATAATCGAAAGTTGGAGAAATTAGGCGAAATACCCATAGTGCTCTCGAAGGAGATAGTGGGCGACATGTTGCTAACCCCATCAAAGATGCCAGAGCCTAGTAGGGGCGGTAGATCTGAGCGAAGTGAAGAGGTGTCTCAGGGGAAGTCAAGAGGGCAGAAAGCTCCATCTCTAGTTAGGGAAAAAAGTGACCGCGAAGAGGAAAGGAGCCGAGGAAGGCGAAATGAAAAGATGAGGGAGAAGGTGAGAGAGCGCAAGGAAAAATCGGTGTCGCGACATGAGAAGGGGCGAGAGGAGGAAAGGAAAAGAAGGAAAGTTCACTATGTACCAGGAGGAGGAGATGACTCTTATTATTATCAATACTCAAATTCGGAGTTGGATTATGGGTCAAAATATGATAGTACATACACTCCACACAAGTCGCAGAGAGAGCATGAACCAAGCAAGTCGCGAATTCCAAAAAAGGTGGAACAAAAGGAAGAAGTGGATTGGAAGGCAGAGATAGCCAAATACATTGCAGATTTGAGGAAAATCACAGATGAAGCAACGGAAGAGAAGGACTCCTACTTGTATCCATTTGCTAAGAGGATAAGGGAATATGAGTCAGACCCGGTATTTAGGAGGCCAGATTTGTCAAAATATCAGGGAAGCACCAGGGCAATAAATCATATCACAAACTTTGAAGTGACAATGTCACTCCTAACTAACGATGATTCAACTAGGTGCAAGGCCTTGGCTAGTACATTTACTTCACATGCACCGGAGTGGTTTTTATCCCAACCAGTGGGGTCCATCTTGAGCTATAGCGACTTCATATCAAAGTTCTTATCCTGCTTTAGTCACTCAGGAGCTTGCCCAGTTAAAAAACAAGACTTGTGCAACATCATGCAGAGGGAGGCGGAGTCATTGCTGAGCTATATGGACAGGTTTAAAGCCCTATCAGATCAAATCCCCGACACCGGCCAAGAATCATTAGTCATGATCTTCTCCGCTGGTTTGGCTTCCTGATATTTCAAGAGAGAAGTGGGAATGAGAACTCCTAAAACCTTGGGCCAAATGTTTGAGCGAGTCCGGGGATTCACAGGAGGTGGTGAGCCGTAAGTCACGGCTGTACAATCTTCTACTCCTAGAAAATCTGTTAAGGAACGAATCGAAACAGTATGGGCGGAGGGAGGCACCTAGAGGAGGAAGGAGAGAATGGAATAGGGAGAGAGAGAGAGAGAGAAAGGGAAGCTTTCAAAGAGCAAGTCTTCCTAAGCTGAGATTGACTCCAGGCGAGTTGATGAAATTGGTCTGACTGCCTCCGCCCCACCAGATGAAGAAGGAGACCTTGGAGCGAAGGGACAAGAACAAATATTGTGAATATCATAAAGATGTCGGACACGTGAAAAACGATTGCCTAAATTTGAAAAGGGTTCTTCAAGCAAAGGTGGATAAGGGCGAGTTGAATGAGTATGTGGTGCAGGACGATGTTAGGCGGGACGGAGGTGCGAGGCGAGATGAGGAAATGAGGAATGTTATTGATGTGATTAACAATGCTATCCCCAGCTGAATAATCAGTTGATGAGCCTCTCTCATACTTTCCATGTTCCAACGTATCCTCCGGGAGAGGAGAGAGTCATAAGTTTTACAAGAAGGGAGTTGGCGACTTCAACGATCCATGCCAACCAGCCTCTAGTCATTTCAATCTTCCTGCCAAAAAATGTACTTCAGAGAGTGCTGGTGGATACGGGGGTATCAATTACTAGGTTTACCTCTAGGTTTTCAGGTTTTAATTTCAAACGACTGACCAATCGGGAAGAAATCACAGAATGAGTAGCACCTGAATCTATCAAAGCATAAACATTTCGATTACATAATTGAACGGTACCTGTCACCACATCATTAGAAGCCCGAGCATCCCTAGCTGTCATAGTGAACACCCTTCCCTTTCCATTCGACTTGTCATTGTCTTTACCCTCATTTCCTTTCGGTGCAGTCTTCAATGGTTCCGGGCAGTCTTTTATCTTGTGCCCACGTTTACCACAGTTAAAGCAAGAGGCCGTGTTCCAGTAACACTCTTCAGTTTTATGCTTCCTCCCGCAAGTACGACAGATTGGTGTAGCCACGTCCTGATTCTGGCCCTTATACCCATTTTGACCTCCCTGATAGCTCATGTTGTTCTTATAGCGATTATTGGTAGCTGGAGGGCCTCCCCTAGGGCGATTTTCTTCAGTAGTCCGCTTCTTATAGTTCCCACTATCATTCGCATTCTTACTAGTCTGACCACTTTCCTTCCCCGTATCACGTTCAGCTCCCCGCTTCTTATTGTCTCTAGAACTTTGATACTCCTTCGCATCCTGCTCAACTACTCGAGCCTTATTTGCCACTTGGGCTAGAGTTGGGAGCTCCAGTGGTACCAATCTGTATTTCAGCTTCGAATTCAATCCAGCCTCAAATTTCCTAGCCTTCTGTTCTTCATCATCAAAGAACCTCGGGGCAAAACGAGATAACTCCAGAAACTTTGCCAAATATTCTTCCACAGTCAAGGATCCTTGAGTTAGATTCATAAACTCCGATATCTTCATATTCTTCACAATCGGGGGGTAGAATTTGTTATTAAAAGCTTCCAGAAATATCTCCCAAGTATAATTGGTTACCCCACGAGCCACACCTGCCTGGATTACTGTCTCCCACCAAACCATGGCTTCCCCCTTTAACACAAAAGTAGCAAAAGTTACCTTCTGCTCGCTGGTACATTCCAAAGTGCGAAAAATTCTTTCAATGCCTTTTATCCATTCTTCAGGCTTCTCGCCTGGTGCATCAGAGAAATACTCTGGATTGCGCTTCTGGAATAGCGTCAGTGGATCTCTAACAGGTGGAGGTGAGTTGGCTTGATTAAGGCTTGCTGTCACTGCCTGAGCTAATGCCTGATTTGTCTGACCTATCCCCACAACTGCCTGTGTTATCGTCTGAATCAGAGCAGTAAGCATCGGGTCCGGCTAACCCTGGTTGTTCCCATTACTATTTTGCTGGCCGTGGTTCTGGCCTCCCCCTTCTATAGACTCAGGGTCTTGGACACTACCGCTTCGGCCCCCTCGGCCTCCTCGGCCTCCTCGACCCGCACGACCTCTACCTCTTCCTCCTTCCATTTCCTATTACCAAAAGTTAACGATCGCAAGTTTATAATTACTAAGCAAGGTAATATAATTAGTCTACCTTATACGTGTCTCATAATCAATGGTTTCAAGTACATTCGACTTGTTCAATTTCAATTTCGATGTCGATATAACTTTCGATTCGGTCTAGATAGTGCTCAATGGGTATCAATCATGTCAAAATATTGGATATGGGACAAAGATACATAACTACACAATTATACATGTTCACATAATTGGTAACATAGATAATCAATTTTTTTTTCTTTTTTTAACTTTAAAGGAGAGAGTACATCAATTACTATTTCTTAACTAAAATCCATAAGGTACGGGCTTAAACCACCAAGTACTTAAGATAACTGGAAAAAGTACCTAAACAATATAATTTATTCTAGTAGTCTGCCCTTTTTTTTTCCAATCCAACCTAATCACACTCACTTCTAGCTGCTGTTGGAGAGATTGAATCTTAGTTAACGCTTGTTCCAACCGCTCTTCTGTAGCGTCCAACCTTTCTCCCATAGTTATGTTATCTGCCTTCTCTCTCAAGTACATGTTTTCATATTTTTCAACTTCCTCCCTCTTACCTAGGAACTCGCTCCTTGGAATCCTTGTGGGTAACAAATGTGCTTTTCCATTCGTAGTCTTCCTAGCAGTTTGGTAGGTTCTCATCCTGCTTCCTAGCAAAAGATGAAAATTTTAACCCTTTTTAGTTTCAATCACAAAAAAAAATAAAAAATAATGCCATAAGGAAATTTTAGTTTCAAAAAAAAAACACCCCTTAAGTCTTCAATATATCTTTTAATGGAAATTTTCCTAAAAGCTTTTTCACATGTGATATTCCAATACTTAAAGCTATTCAATATCAGAGTTCTTATCCCTTTCAAGTTCTAAAACCAGGCTCTGATACCAACTGTAATGGCCCGAATTCCCGAGTAACATAATATCTTTAAATAATATAAATCCGTCCCCCAAAATAAATGATTAACGTTCACAAACTACAATTTAAATCTCCACGGCTAGTACATCTAACCACAAAACCAAAATAGATAACGGAAGCGTAACAATTGTCTTTCACTACTAACGCTAGTAGCCATCAAAACTCGTTTATGACATTTATTACAATCTCAATAAAAGTCTTCTTAAAATATAAAAATCAATACTTTAATTATTCGGGTTCGCCTCAAAGATGTCTCCACTGAAAGCCTTGCTTTCCTATTTATAACTTGAAGAATTAGAATTAGAGAAAAGGGTGAGCGAACAATGCTCAGTAAGGTCCTACGTCGCCCCTTCGGTTTCTAAGAAGGGTTGACCTCAAAGAGTGTATCAATAAACAATTTTCGATGAAACGGACAAATTAATAAATCCAAACAATAATCTTCTTCTTAATACAAAGAAAGGAAATCATGGCACAATTTAATATTCGATAATGCATAAAATTAATTATGATCACTTAATATTCTTCTTATCAAATCAATATTCATAAGTAACCCAAAGGGGTACAATAGTCGATGTATCAATGTTTTGGTATATCCGAATAACCTATATAACCACAATTTCAGTGGTGTCGATATCGATGGTTAATGCAACATAGGCATGTCATGAACTAACCCTCATGACCAGGTATCAATGGTACATCAATATTAACCCACAATTAATGGGTGTCATTAAGTGATCATTCTTTTATCAATGAAGTTCTATAATTGACCAATAATTCAATGTCAATTTAAAGTCAGATTTAATTTAACTGACGAAAACGCTTAGAGTGAGTTCCAAAAAAAAATTACCGGCCATAACGGTCAAACAATAATTACTCTAGGAACGGAGGGTCAATAAATAACGATATACAATAGGACTAGGAGACGTAAATCCCTTACCTTAGCTTAATCACGCCGACAATACTACTTTCACGAATGAACGGACGCACCTAACGCCGCTTCCCCAAAATCTATGGATAAGATATATCATAATTTAATATCAAATATTTAAAACCCATTTACTATTTCTAAAACTAAATAATAAGTAGGGACATATTTGCACACATAAACAATTCACAATCCTCTCTCTCTCTCCTTTCTCTTCCTTTCTTCATTTTCTTCTCTACTGACTTCCGTCCCCTCTCTCTTTTTTTTTTCACTTTATTTCTTTCTTTTCTTTTCCAACTTTCTTTCAATCCTGACTCATACTATTTCACTCTCTCTCTCTCCTGACCCTCTTTCTCTCTCTCAGCTCTATTCTCTCTCTTTCTTTCTTTCTTTCTTTTCTTCTCTACTTTCTTTTCAATCTGACACATACTATTTTACTCTCTCTCTCTCTCTCCTGACCCTCTTTCTCTCTCTCTCTCTCTCTCTCGGCTCTCCTCTCTTTCTCTTTTCTTTTATTTTCTTTCTCAATTCTGTCTTTCTCTCTTTTCACACACATTAGGCAAAAGGGACAAGTTTTTGACTCTGCCAATTAATAACCAAAGCATTCTAAACAATTTCAACAGTAGAAAGGACAAGCATTCTTACCCTTTTTTTTAGCTTTCCCTTGTTCTTTTTCTCCCAGCTCCGGCCGTCCACACCTCTCAGTTTCTCTCTCTCAATTTTCGGCTTTCTAATTTCCCAAAGTTTGTCTTTCTGAATTTCGAGGTTGGCCTTCTAATTTCCCAAAGTTTAACTATTACATTAATTAGTTAATAATTTATTTATTTAATCTTTTTTTTCTGTTATAATATATCCAAAAATATCCATATATTACATTTATGTATGTAATATAATACATCCATTAGCTTCTGTTAATTTGTTTTATACTTGAGGTATTATATTTATGTACTTTTATACTTCCAACTTGTGTGTGTATGTGTGTGTGTTTTTTTTTTTTGTAATATCCATTTTTCAAAATTAGTTTATGCTAAATGCCCTTTTTTTAAAAGGAATCGTTAGAAATCCCTAAATAGTGTAAGTACCCAAATCCGGATCGTCAAAATTCGTTAAAAGTTAACCGGAATTCGTTAACTGGCCCGCTCCAAGTTAATCGAAACTCGTTAAGTTCCCCGTTCTCGAGTCAACGAGACATCCCAGGACTGCCCTGTGCATCCCGACATCAAAGCGTACTCAACACACGTTATCACACGTAAAAGTACAGCTTTCCCCGAAAAACGTACTTTTCGGGGTCTTCCGGGATTCGATTTCCCATTTTCGAGCGTCTCGACCTTTCGGAGGTCATAACTCTCTCATACGAGCTCCGTTTTGGGCCCACCACATATCAAATCGAACGCGAGAACAAGATCTACGCAGGTAACTTGTTCAATCAGGAAAAATAGCCAATTTCAGGAACTGTCCGGATGGACTGTTTTGCAGGTTAAATTAATACGTGTCCAAAACGTGTCAAACTCAAGGCCAAATGACCAAAATGTTCCCAAACTCAGGTATAGTCCGGCCGGACTCTTTCGAAAGGCAGAAAACCACCAGGTTAAGCAATCTTCCTTCCTCACTAAGCAAACTTACCCCCCAAGTTTCTCCCCCCTCCTCCAAGATTTTCATCCTATAAATACTCCTCCCATCCTTCATATTTCATACACAATTTTCCTCCTCTCCTCCCCCTAGCACAAAAACGCTAGTCTTTCTTCCGCTCTTCAGGGGCCCTCATGCTGCTCGTCGGTGGAATTCTCTACTCTTCGGGGGACCCTCGTGCTACTCGTCGGTAGATTCTGATCGTAGGCTAAACCGACACAATTCGAAACGCTACCCAAATCCCTAGGTTTCTAAGCACCAAATAAAAGGGGAAACTCTGCCCAAACACTTCTGAAACAACTTTCAAATACCTTTTCGTATCCCGTATACATCCTCCCGAGCCAAAGAGTCAACACCAAATTTGGTAAACTCTCACTCTCAAAATGTAGACCTCACCGTCTAACGGGGTCCGATACGTTTTAGTCCCTGATCCTCTTCTCTTCCCGTAAGAGAAGTAATCTCGGGTTAAAACGGCGTTCCGACCCCGTTCTGTTACTTTTTATGTCATTTACAATTCCGGATCGTTTGATCCGTCGATCGTCATTTACTTTTTATGTCATTTACAAATTCCGGGTCGTTTGATCCGTCAATCGTCATTTACTTTCATGTCATTTACAATTCCGGATCGTTTGATCCGTTGATCGTCATTTACTTTACGCAACTTTACAATTCCGAACCGTTTGGTTCGTTGATCGCAACTTTACAATTCCGAGCTGTTTGGCTCGTCGATCGTACTTTACAATTCCGGGTCGTTTGATTCCGTCGATACCACACTTTAAATACTGTCATTTACAAGTTCGAGCCGTTTGGATCGTGATAGTATTTACTTATCAAAAGTTCGAGTCGCAAAACGATTCGTTGATTGCATATCATTTAATGCTTTTTCCCGTAAAATCGCTAACAATGTAATGCCTGGTTCAAAACCGGAGTTCGACATTCGAACTCTCTTTCAAAACGCGCGAAATGACGTTTGGCATCCAAACGATCATCTTCAAACTTAAAAGCCGACGTTTGACATTCAAACGCTCTTTTCTTAAAAGTCAACATTTGACACTTAAGCTAAACGGTTAAAATCAGCATTCGCGCCACTTTTCCTAAAACCCCAAAACCGACGTTTGTCATTCAAACGCTCGCCTTTTCAAACAAACCACATAATCAACGTTTGACATTCAAACCAATATTAAGCTTGTCATTCAAGCCCCCATTTCAAAATGCAAACACCCACACACATGCACACATTTTCGAGAAAGGTAGAAGACTCGTCATACGAGGCGTTTCAGGTGATCTCATATACTCTTCCCGAAACGTAACGTGACCTCCGAACCTAACAATCTCTGGTACTCAAAAAGCTTTTTACTCATTTTTGCTACCAATAAAAATGACACCCCATTTTCAAAGCCTTTACCTAAGTTTTTGCTACCAATAAAAACGACGCCATTTTCTCACTAAAAGCCGTTTTTCAACGTTTGGGCTCAGAATACAAAACCGCGTGGCGACTCCTCTCCTTCCCGAAAGCGAGGTCTCAGACACCAACCCCGCGAAAGGCAACCGCTTTCGCCGTGCGCGAAATCAAAGTAATTTCAGTTGGCGACTCCGCTGGGGACTTGGATACTTTTTTAAAAACTGTCGTTGTTTTCAAAAAAGCCTTCCGTGGGTCAAACTTTCGTTTACCCTTCCTCATTTTTGTGTGCGTGTGTTACTTTAAACCTCGAACGGTTTTTCAAAAGGCGTTGCATTTTTATCTTTTTTCAAAATCATAACATGTTCGTGCATTCCCGTTCATACTTGATTTTCATGCTACATTTTGAACTGCGCATAAAATTCTTTAAGACACATTTTGAAAATATCTGTTTTACTCGGAAAAAAGAATTTTAGTGACCGCACACTACTCGCACTTGCTGCCTCGGTACACCGCACTTCACATGAACTTGCTGCCTCGGTACACTGCACACTACGACCCGTAACCCGGGATGACCTTTCAGTTGCAACTCGGTTGGTCTGCTAGATACCTTTCGAGTGCGCACGGGGTCGTCCCAAGCAGACCATCCTAGCCCGTGTAAGCCATGCACTCTTTGTGTCACACTTCGTCCAAGACCCCGGTTGGTTTTTGGCTTAGTACTTGTCATAAAGCCCAAGTGTATGTTTTTACGTCGGGTTCCATTACGAGTCAAGCTCGAAAGATTGAGACCGAAGGTCGTTCCCGACTCGAAGTCTCGAGCTTTTCAGCCTTGAATTTGACGCAGAGCTCTGCCGAAAAATATACCCGAAGGTTCAATGTGACACCGTGTCAGCAAACCCTCACCGTATGCACCGTGCCAGCCACAACTTGGCCAACGCCGAAAGCTAAGGCCCCTCGCACAAGCGAGTCAGGAGAGGTCATGCCAAAATTTTGGCATGATCCCCACCTTAACTTATGGACGTTGACTTCGACTGTGGACCGTGCGTCACATACGTTGGAAGTTTGCGTGATCAGCTAGCCTTAAGTTCACTTTTTCCTTTGTCGGTGGAACTCGCTTGCCTTATAGGACCCTCGCTCGGGATTGTCCGTCCCGAGAAGATGATCTACAAATGGAAACGAGGGGCTTATAAATGTAGTGATGAGATCCACTGATTAGAGCCTTAGGTTAGTTGCGAAAAAGAAGAGCAATCTTTTCCAACCATTTAGGACTCTGAGGAAAATGCGTTTTCAGTAAACTTAAACATTTAATAGAATAACAATTACATGGTCCCATCTCGGGAATCTTTCAAATAGTGACCTTTGCGGTCCAACTCTCAATCACGACCTTTCGTGGTCCGATATCTCATATACCGACCCCTCGCGGTCCAACTCTCAATTGCGACCTTCCGTGGTTCGATATCTCATATCTCGACCCCTGACGGTCCAACTCTCAATCGCGACCTTCTGTGGTTCGATGTCTCATATCTCGACCCCTCGCGGTCCAACTCTCAATCGCGACCTTCCGCGGTTCGATATCTCATATCTCGACCCCTCGTGGTCCAATCCTCAATCGCGACCTTCCTCGGTCAGATATCGCATGTCTCGACACCTCGCGGTCCAACTCTCAATTGCGACCTTCCGTGGTCCGATGTCTCATATCTCGACCCCTCGCGGTCCAACTCTCAATCGCGATCTTCCGTGGTCCGATGTCTCATATCTCGACCCCTCGCGGTCCAACTCTCAATCGTGACCTTCCGTGGTCCGATATCTCATATCCCGACCCCTCGCGGTCCAACTCTCAATCACGACCTTCCGTGGTTCGATATCTCATATCTCGACCCCTCGCGGTCCAACTCTTAATCGCGACCTTCCTCGGTCCGATATCGCATATCTCGACCCCTCGTGGTCCAATCCTCAATCGCGACCCTCTCGGTCCGATATCTCAAGTCTCGACCCCTCGTGGTCCAATCCTCAATCGCGACCTTCCTCGGTCCGATATCGCATGTCTCGACCCCTCGCGGTCCAACTCTCAATCGTGACCTTCCGTGGTCCGATATCTCATATCTCGACCCCTCGCGGTCCAACCCTCAATCGCGACCCTCTCGGTCCGATATCGCATATCTCGACCCCTCGTGGTCCAATCCTCAATCGCGACCCTCTCGGTCCGATATCTCAAGTCTCGACCCCTCGTGGTCCAATCCTCAATCGCGACCTTCCTCGGTCCGATATCGCATGTCTCGACCCCTCGCGGTCCAACTCTCAATCGCGACCCTCTCGGTCCGATATCTCAAGTCTCGACCCCTCGTGGTCCAATCCTCAATCGCGACCTTCCTCGGTCCGATATCGCATGTCTCGACCCCTCGTGGTCCAATCCTTAATCGCGACCTTCCTCGGTCCGATATCGCATGTCTCGACCCTGTGAATGTGTGCCCAAAATTTTGTATTGTTGGATTCACGCGAGTTTGAAGACATCCGGTTTAATTTTGAAAAAACGGAGTCGCCACGCCATTTTGATTACCTCAAAACTTTGAAAAAAAGGTTTTATGGGTTCGGAGGTTAAGTTACCCCTTGGGAAGAACGGATCGTCGTTCACCCAAGGTGTCTTGCCGGAGCAAGTCTCCCAAGATCCCATTAATCGTGCTTGCTTGCGTGCTTTCTTGTGTGCATGTGTTTGAAAATAAGGAGGGAATGTCCCAAGTCGTCTTCCGGACGTACAAACCATTTATTGGTTGTCTCTCGGGATTTCTTGGATTTTATGTATTCGGGATTATGATCCTGCCCTCATCTTAGACTTGTGATCATCGCATTTTTTGGACCTTGGGACTTGCGTGATCGAGAGAATGACTCTCTTTATAGTCAAAGATGAGGTTCTTTAGAAAAGGAGGGTCCTTAGCCCATCAATCCTACACTTTAAGAAGGTCGAGCTCGTATGGATGCTTCATACTCATCTTAAGTGATAATTGGAGATATAGGGTTCAAAGGTGTCCCTTTCTAAAGAGATTATGAAACCTTTATGGAAGGAACGATGTAAAGATAGGATCTTTTACATCGGTCCGTTCCGAGGTTACTAATGGGGAATGGGGGAAATGTATGTAAAAATGACATTTTTAATGAAAAGATGACATTTTTGGGTTGCAAATAATGCATTTGATTCAAAGAAATGATCTTTATTGCAAATGATGCATAAAGATATGATTTTTATGCAAATGATGCATTTTTATGAAGAAATTGGAATTCATTATGCAAATGATGCATAAAGATTGCATTTTGAAAAGCATATGATGCTAGTTTATGGTAAAGACATGATCTTTAAAGCAAATGATGCTTGGAAAAGGTATTTTGAATGCAAAGGATGCATTTTGATTGAAAAGATTTGATTTTTATATGCAAAGGATGCATTTTGATTGAAAAGATTTGATTCTTATATGCAAATGATGCATTTTGATTGAAAAGATTTGATTTTTATATGCAAAGGATGCATTTTGATTGAAAAGATTTGATTTTTATATGCAAAGGATGCATAAAGATGACATTTTTATTGGAAAATGGGGGTTTTAGGTGCAAAGGATGCACCTTTATGGGGGAAAGACTACATTTTTATGACAAATGATGTCTAATGCATGCAAAAGGGGAAGGGGAATATAAAGATATGATCTTTAATCTACCAAGTCCCAAGCAATATAAAGGCAATGCAATGAGCAATTTATAAAGCTATTAGGATGCAAGGTTTGTTGGAAATGGGTAACGGAAAGTTATGTTTGACTTAACGTTGACCTAGATTTCTAACGGAAGTTCGTTATGTGTTAACGGAACTAGTTACAAATTATATTCTACATTTGTTGTAGATTATTAAACTTATTTAATGTCTCTAAACCATTTAGGGTGAATGAGAATTAATGACAAGTGTTTTTGTAACTTAACGGAAGTTAAATAAAGGGTTAAAATTGATTTGAATTAGCCAAAACATGCTTGGACTGATTGATCAATCGCAACTGTTCGAAGAGGAATTTTCTGGGCTTCAGCGCGGTCGCGCTCCAGCCTAGAGCGGCCGCGCTGAGTCAAGTAAAAACACAGGCTTGATCTCGGCACAAGAGCGCGGTCGCGCTCAAGGCAAGAGCGGCCGCGCTCATGCTCAGATTCTGAACAGGTTTGGCACCTCTTGGAATGAACAGCCATGAACCCTTTAACTTCTTTTAAATAGTTTCCCTCCGAATTTCAATTAAGATATACAGTCATTCTGAGCCTTTTACCCTCTAGAGAGATAGATTAACATACCCAAATCATTGCATATTGTTGCATTAAATCCTTCCAAGTCCAAAAGTTCCAAGCATTGTGTTGTTCGCTAGAGTATTTGATTTGGAGTGCTCCTATCATTTACTTATAAGTCGTTTTATCTTACTAGAAGATTGCCATATAAACCGTAAGCACATGTGCGGGGCAATAACTTCTTACGGAGATTGTATTAAATACAAGACTCGACTTGAATCCTTTTATTTCCAATCTCCGTTATCTTTTTCTGTTAAGTTTCTAGTTAAGTTCTTGAGAAGCCTACTCAATTGTCCAACAATCGTAAGAAGTTATCTACGCTTCTTCAAGATCTTCAAGATGGCAAACGAAAAAGACTCCACAGAATCAAGTCAAGGGAATTTGACGCCTCCTTCTCAAGGTGACGCTACGTTCAACAATGTTACACCGTCTCACCCGGTTCATGGTAAGAAACCTCCTTCACGTACAACCTCAAGGGTTGCACCTCTTAATGCTCTCCCTCCGTCTCATGTGTTCGTACATGCGGAAAGACCGGGTATTCTTACCGGGATGAACTTTAAAAGGTGGCAACAGAAAATGTTGGTCTATTTGACAACATTAAAATTGGTGCATTTTCTTTGGGAATATCCACCATTGATATCCGACGAGGATGAATCCAAAGCAAAGAATGAATTGGATACTTGGAATCACAGCGATTTCTTGTGTCGCAATTATATTCTTAATGGCTTGGATTACGCACAATACAAGGTGTGTTGTGGAATAAAGACCGCGAGAGAACTTTGGGACTTTCTCGAGATGCACAATACTATGTGTATTGTGACTAAAAGATCGAAAGTGAACTTGGTGGAAAGAAGTACCGGAAACAAGAGAAAGAAAACCGGGAAAGTGAAGAGGACCGCCAAGAAGGTCAAAGGTAGTTGTTTTAATTGTGGCAAACCCGGGCATATGGCTAGGGAATGTCGACATCCTAGAATCAACAACCAAGATGGAAACCCTCTTCAAGCCAATGTGAATGAAGATAGAAATGTTCCATTGGACTTTGATCAACTTAGCCTAGGGGCATAAGATTGAATAGACCAAATGTGGTTATTGTGTTAGTAAAGGGTACCTTGTTGAAGGACTCCTTAACTTAAATTGTAATTGTTTATCCGCCTAAGTGCGAAGAATAAAATTTCAAATGTTATTTACTTGGTTTGAAGTGTTCCAATTGTTATGGCGTGTTCAATTAGGTTAAGTAAATTGAAATTCACTAAGTCGACGAGTTAATTTAAAATTACTACCTAAGATGAAGTTTGATTCGCAAATCAATTGTGATTTCTTTTGTAGAAATCGGTTCAAACCGAGAGATAGTAAATAGATAGTTCTTTACTTCTATTTATGATTGCATTTGATAATGCAAAAGTTCGTCTTTTGGAATAGTAAAACCTTAAAGTTTTAAGTAAACAATCAGGTTTGTGATTCATCTTAATTAGCAATTAAGAGTTTCGAAGTGATAGAGGTGGTTAGTATGTAGTACCGTTTGAAAAATAATTGTTGGGACGCCGACACTTATTTATCAAACGAATGCTTCTCTACACACTCAAATCAATTGAAAAGGAAGATAGAACTTTTAAGGAGATGGTAAACTCCTTATTGATAAGTTCCGTCTTATGTGGGTATACCTAGCAAAGGTAGAAATATCTAAACTCAAAGAGGTTAAGATAGGACCCAAAACCATGGATTACGTTTCCATTGGATATGCAAACTAACAGTATTGCATATAGATTTGTGACGAACAAATTTGAAATGAAAAATGCAGTATTCTTCAACCGAGTTTCCTTACAGGGAAAAATGGTTGAAGAAACCTCACTTAAACATAGATATAACTATGTCGTCGGTTCATCTCAAGGAGATGAAAGACATTGTAGATAACTTGGTTATTACAATTAAATGACTCCACATAAAAGAAAATATTAAATATGAATTAGGACATTCATAAAATATTGATATGTGGAGGTACACCTCAAGTGTGGGGGTACAAGCTAAATACATAAGTTCTATTGATATGAACTTCTAGTATTAACAGAAACTGTTAAACTGTTAACAGTTAAAAGAATGGATCATCATATATGTGGAAGTTATTTGATGATAAAAACTCCTAACGAATTTGAAGTATTCGTAAGCTGTTTTATAAATACCTAAACTGTGGGGGTATTCGGCTAAAGTAGAAATACTTAAGCAAGACATGTTATATTCTTTGAGAATATACTTCCTTGAAATGATAGGAAATGCATAAATTTTAATAAGAAAATTTATAGAAATGGTGGTGGTCTTCTTAATAAGAAGAAAAACCAAGATACAGTTGAAGGATAAATGCATCCTATTCTATTTTGGAAGATGGTTGATCTTCCTATGCGAACCATTGGGTTGCAAAAATAGATATGCCAAGGATGAAACCTTTTAATATTAGACTACAAACGGTCCATCTCAAAGTTTAGGATGAAGGACTTAGACGTAGTAAAAGGGCAAGAGTGGAAAAGTCTTTTGGTCCTGATTTTCTATCATTTATGTTGGAAAACGAATCAAAGAATCGTTAAGGAAGCGTTATCTCGGTCCTGGATAATTCATTCTAGAAAGAGGCTATTAATAGTAAGATAACAATTCATAATGCTTAATAATACTTGGGAATTGGTAGATCTCCCTCCAAATTGCAAACCATTAGGTTGCAATTGGATTCTTAAAAAGAAAGTATAAAGCCTATGAATCTGTTGATAAGTAGAAAGCCAGGATAGTTGTCAAAAGGACATTATGATTCATGCAAGATTATCCAAAATGACACAACAGAGCGTTCTATGTCGCACAACCGTGTTGGATCTACTTGTGTATTTATATGGACTAAACAAGCAACTAAACAGTGGCATAAGAAGTTCGATAGAACTATGTTATCAAATGGATTCAAGATTAATGAATGTGACAAATGTGTCTACATACATTAAAGGAACATCTGAATCATTTGTTAATAGTCTGTCCTTACGTGGATAACAATGGTAGTCATGAATTGATCATGAATACCAAAGACATGTTAAAGAAGAACTTTGACATGAAAGATATGGGATTAGCCGATATTATATTAGAGATAAAGATCTCTAGAACATCTGAAGGATTAGTTCCTTCATAGTCCCATTATCTTGAAAAAAGTACTTCGAAAGTTCAAATAAATTCTTGAGAGGTAATCTCTGTAAAGTAGATCTCTGAAAGATAGACTCTAAGGAGGTCAAACCACTTAGAGATACTAATTTTTGGGAAGTCGAAACGGTACAGAGATAATAACCACTTGAAGAAACTGACCGATAGAAGAATTTGTTCACTCGAAGGGACTGATCATTCTAGATAGACTAAAAGTCTAATTGTAATTTCTATCAATCACCGGAATAGTATAATCATAGTACTTGGTGTACTTAAAAATATACTTATGATTAACGATTACAATTCCTGTAAGTTGAATGGTCTTGAAAGATATTCCTTTGTGGAATAAGTTTGTGTCTACATGACCTAAGGCATTGTGACGACAATGAGAAATAGGAAAAGGTGTAGAACATCATGGTAAGTCTAGACATAATGGTCTTAGACACACTACCATAATACAATTGATCTCAAAATGCGACTGTCACAACTAGCCATGTGAAGTCAAATTCGGATCCGTCTACCTAAGGGTAGTAATAAAGATCAACTGTATAAACTGTTAAGGGGAATGGGTTTAAAACCCACAACAAAAGAACTTATAGCGGACACTCAACCTTGAGAAATGGAGATCCCAGGCCCTTGGTTCAATGAGACAACCAAGTTATAAGTTCTAGTAGAGTTACTTGGAAACAACAACTCGGTTTATTAACCTGGAGATGTTGAATACTCATTCCCAGAACATCCGAGTACAAGCACATGCAGCAGTGGTAAGGATAAGTTGAGAAAACTTTTAATGATTTCTATACCTACGGGTGGAGTAGTGCATGATACTCCTTATAGTGAGAATCACCTATATAAGTGAGAGGTAATAAGGCCGCCTCTAAATGAACGCTTATGAATGAGATACGGTCCAGGGCCAAAATGGACAAAACGTGAGAACAACAATTGTTAGAGCTGTTATTATGTGAGTATTATTGTCTTGGTATACACCCGATAGTCACTGGTTCAAAGCGACTCGCTACCAAATGGCTAGTATATCCGATAATATTTCACTAGGGAAGATTCAAGGCCACAAGCTATCTATCCCGATGTAATAATAGTTCGCCGGAACTTTGGACGAAATTGCATTCATGCATTAATTGTCATTCATGTGGGGGATTGTTGGAAATGGGTAACGGAAAGTTATGTTTGACTTAACGTTGACCTAGATTTCTAACGGAAGTTCGTTATGTGTTAACGGAACTAGTTACAAATTATATTCTACATTTGTTGTAGATTATTAAACTTATTTAATGTCTCTAAACCATTTAGGGTGAATGAGAATTAATGACAAGTGTTTTTGTAACTTAACGGAAGTTAAATAAAGGGTTAAAATTGATTTGAATTAGCCAAAACATGCTTGGACTGATTGATCAATCGCAACTGTTCGAAGAGGAATTTTAAGGCTTCAGCGCGGTCGCGCTCCCGGCCCTAGAGCGGCCGCGCTGAGTCAAGTAAAACACAGGCTTGATCTCGGCACAAGAGCGCGGTCGCGCTCAAGGCAAGAGCGGTCGCGCTCATGCTCAGATTCTCGAACGCCGTTTGGCACCTCTTGGAATGAACAGCCATGAACCCTTTAACTTCTTTTAAATAGTTTCCCTCCGAATTTCAATTAAGATATACAGTCATTCTGAGCCTTTTACCCTCTAGAGAGATAGATTAACATACCCAAATCATTGCATATTGTTGCATTAAATCCTTCCAAGTCCAAAAGTTCCAAGCATTGTGTTGTTCGCTAGAGTATTTGATTTGGAGTGCTCCTATCATTTACTTATAAGTCGTTTTATCTTACTAGAAGATTGCCATATAAACCGTAAGCACCTATGCGGGGCAATAACTTCTTACGGAGATTGTATTAAATACAAGACTCGACTTGAATCCTTTTATTTCCAATCTCCGTTATCTTTTTCTGTTAAGTTTCTAGTTAAGTTCTTGAGAAGCCTACTCAATTGTCCAACAAGGTTAGGGCGTGCGAGGTTACCAATGGCTTCCTTCTTCTTTGGATGGAGCTAGGAGGAGAGGTTGATCTTGGATCTTCAAGGAGGAGGGAGGTAGCTTCTTGGCCTTCTTCTTCACCTTCTTGGACTTCCAGCAGCTTCTTGGGAGGATTTCTTCGTAATATGAGTAATTGATGCCTTTTGTGGATTGATTTTTGTTGTTGTGTAGAATGGGTAGAGGAGGGCTCTATTTATAGGCAGTCTGGAAATCGCCAATGAAGCCGTGCGGCTAGGGACCTCGAGCTAATGCAGCCGTGCGGCATTATCCACAATGACTCAGCATTTCTAGAACCATGCAAGGTGGCAAATTCTAGAAACTTCTTCCTAATTAAGAAAAACGTGTTTCTTAATTAGGAAGGCTCCCTTTCAGCCTTTTATTAATTTAGAACTGTTTCGGAATATTTCCGGAACACTAGGAAGGTCCGGGGAATTACCGGGAAACTTACCGAAATTGTCGGGAAATTTAATCGGAAGGCATGAGCCAAATTTGGGTACTTATAGAAACCCCTCGGCAACGTCACTTGCAAGGCGAGTGGGGTTGTCGATAGAAAAGGATCCGATCTGGCGAATGCCGAGACGGATTGGGTGACCAAGGTGGTTGAGTGGCTGAACCTTTGGAAGGCTACCTACGTATCCCGGAGGAATCAAGCCAGGCCGTAGTTCGGAGTATAGGATCCGCTGAGGAATGGAGAAGAGAAAACTGGTCTCTTGCTGGGGAAATAGAAGAGAGAATGACCTAGGAGGTCAAGCGATCGATCCTACTGGGGATATGCTAGAAGTGACCAAGGTAGTTGGATAACAAAGTCTCTTATGAGGGACTACTTCATCACTGAGGAGTGACGGAGGAACAGGGTGACCAAAGTGGTCGGATGGCTGGACCTTTTATAAAAGGCTACCTACGTATCCCGGAGGAATCAAGCCTTGATCGTAGTTCAAGCATCACTAGATAGTTAGGAACGATGTCTAGGATCCTTGAGGTTTTGACAATTAATGGAGGCTGTCACCTGAGGAAACTAGAGCTTACGTCACTATCGAGGAGATAGAGGTAGCTAAAGTTGAGAGAAACTTGAGCGTACGTCACTATCTGGGATAGAGGTAGCTTAAGTTTAGAGAACTTAGCATACGTCACTATCCGGGATAGAGGTAGCTTAAGTTTAGAGAACTCGAGCATACGTCACTATCCGGGATAGAGGTAGCTTAAGTTAAGAGGAACTCGAGCATACGTCACTATTCGGGATAGAGGTAGCTTAAGTTTAGAGAACTTAGCATACGTCACTATTCGGGATAGAGGTAAGCTAAGTTTAGAGTTTTGACAATTCGGAGGTTGTCACCTAGCATTATCCCGTTATAACGGAATTAACGGAGGCGACTGGGAAGAAAGCTCAATTGCTTAAGAGATAAGGGATATCTTCTGAAAAAGATGTTATCTTAGTTAAAAGATAACAGGAATTGCATGCCCAAGTGGAAGGTCCAGGGGCAGGATTGTAATTTTCTGCTCAGAGCGAATGAGGCCGCCCGGCATGAGATGGAGAAAAAGAAGCCGTACGGCTAGAAGCCTGATTTTTCCAGATTATTTAAAATCATATTTGAACGGGCCATTGGCATTGTGTTGCCGTCCAAGAACGCAGAGAGAGAGAGAGAAGAGAGGAAGAGAATTTCGAAATTCTTTCAATCCCCTTTGCTTCTATCGATTGGAATGGATCCGGAGGGCAATCCTATACCGAGGCAAGCAAGAAGAAATATCTCCGCGGCCGCTCGGAGGAGGAGGAAAGAACTCGTTTGAACGGAAAGAAAGTATGACTTTCTTACGCCTCCGTCGGAGCTTTACCCGGGGAGAAGAGAGCACAAATCGACGAACCCGCGTCCGGTTGGGGTAAGCATTCTTAATTTGCTCAATTCCGTCGATTTTGATTGAATTTTGAATGATTTAGGGCTTGACCCAAACTTAGGAATTTTCTAGGATTTTCCTAGGATTTTTGAATGATTTTTAGATATTGATGAATAACCTATGAGGCTAAGAACATGCAATGTGCAATTTGTTTGACAAAATAATGGGAATGACCCACTTTTTTCTCGCAAATAAAATAAGAATGATAATTGTCTAAAGTGAGACGGAGTTTTTGCATGTGCTAGAACTAGGTCAAAATTTTGAGAAAACATGATTTTGGAAGATGAAAAGGATTCATGCATGCCATTTTTGAAAGAATAATGCTTATGTGCAAAGAATTGTGAAAATTGTGATTTTGTGCTTTAGGAAAGCAATGGGACTTGACATGACGCGTTTCAAGTGATGAAAGACGTGTTGTTTTTTTTTTTGATGCAAATGATGCTAGAAAAACTTTTATGAATGCTTTTCTTTTGAAAAATATGTGCACTTTTTTGAATATATGCATGCTTTTGAAATGAGATGAAGGACTAACACATTTCTTTTTGATGTGCTTGTCTACAGGAGAACAAGTCTAGAGGACCATCAGAGATTGCAGTCAAGCTTTGGCAGAGGATGCCGGATTTCGAGAAGAATGGGGCGAACCCCAAGGATTTGGTGAGGGCAACCGGCCTGGATTCATTCGTCGAGGCTATCGGCAGGGGTGTTCATATCACCTCTAAGAGCAAGGGCTTGATCCAGGCCCTTTCTGAGTTCTGGTGGGATAGCACCCATAGCTTCCATCCGAAAGCCGGGAGAGGCCGACAGTGACTCTGCCGATTTCAGCCTATTACCGGCCTACGCTCACCGGGAGGCCCGTGACTTGGAGAGACCATATTACTGCCGAGGAGTTTCAGAATTTGGTTGGATTTGAGTTGATTCCCAAGGGGATGGGTATGGAGACACGGAATGTCGAGGTGGCAGTCCAGAACTGCATGCAGAACTTTGCTGCTAATGATGTGACCGCCCACCAGCTGGCTAGAGCTTTTGTGTGGTTGATGCTGTCGGTCACCATTTTTGCTAATTCTGGGACACAGGCCATGACTTGTCTCCTTGATTCTTTGGTTGATGTGGATGGGATTGGGACGGTCTCCTGGGGAGAGGCCGGATTGGCGGAGCTCTACTTCTCCTTGGACATGTACAGCCGGAATAAAGTGCCGCTCCATGGAGTCGCTTTTCATTTGCCCTTGAGGTAGTCTCTCTTTCTTTTCTCTTTTCTCTTTTCTGTCTTGAGACTTTTATGAGAGAGAGAATGACCTTTTTGATGCTTTGAACATGCAGGCCTGGTTCTGCGAGGTGATCGGGTTCTTCCCTTGGAACCAGCAGAGCGATGTCACCATCTTTCCTGCTATGATCCACTGGAGGGGGGATGCGAGAGATAAGTTCACCGGGAAGACCCGGATCACCTTTGATTATAAGATGGTGAAGCCGGTCATCAACAAGGACGGGCCTGATGGAGTGGACTTCTACCCTTGGGGCAGGTATCCGGAGATCTTGCTGGGAGAGGCCATTGAGGCGACGAGGCAGAGGAGATGGCTGACGGGGCTGACATGTGATGTCATTTACTTGGGGGACCGTTTCTCAAGGCAGCATGGCCATGTCCCTCCATTGGACGCCATTACTCCTCAGGATCCTCCAGCACGGATGCTGCAGCCCAGGGATTGGCCAGAGGATGAGATTGCTAGGTACCAGGGAGGTATAGCTGCAGAGGAGTATTTTGACATGGATACCCCCTACGCTGTGTTTGTGGAGCAGCGCCTGAGGACGCCACAGAAGCTAGTGAAGCTGGCGGTCACTCAGGGATATGGGGAGGATGAGCCTACTGACCCGCCGATCCCTCCTGCGCATTTGTCCTATGTGGTCCACGGAGTACCGAGGAGGATGAGGATTCCTGTCCCGACACTAGGGAGCCCCAAGATACCCCGCCGCCCGACAAAGACTGTAAGTATACTTTTAGGGTCTTTCCCTTTTTTCAAATTTTCGTATTTTTCTCGCTTTTTTTGAGATTTTCTCGAGATTTTTCGAGATTTTTCTCTTCTTTTCTCGTGTTCCAAATGCACTTATGATAGGCCGGTCAAAGTGCAATAGGGGCCGGAAGGACATGTGTCGGTCCCTTCGAGGAAGCCGGCTCGCGCTTCAAAGGCAGCAGCGGATGCACAGGAGCCCGGGCACAAGAGACGGCATGTCGGGGGCACAGCGTCTACCTCATCGGCCTCGGAGTATTCTTCCAGTGCCATGCCTCGGGGGCGGGGACCCAACGCTGACATTCTGGAGCAGCTGGCTGAGTATGGGCACGATAATGTCCATTTGTCTGACGTGAGCGACCAAGAGGACTTGATGAGGGAGGCTAGCGTCTATGAGCTGAGCAGTGATGAGGAAGAAGAAGAGTCGGAGGCCTAGGAGGTCTCTAGAGTGGATTAGGAACAAAACAAACAATGAACACGTTTTTATGCACATTTTGTTTATTTTTTGCTTTATTCTGGCGCCGATGGGGCGAAGACATTGTATTAATACTTTATTTACTTTCCTAATTTATGCTTTTTAAATTTGCATATTATCTGAGCCTTGGGGCGATTTTTTGCTTGGAATCGGGGCTGAAACTGGGCCAAAATGATTTATAATGGTGTATAAATGCTTGAATGGCTTCTGGATATGTTTTTGTACAGGTTTTGGTTGAAAAAGTGGGGTGAAAACTCCCTTGGGCAGAATCTCTGGTTGCCGCAGAATTTTTTCTCGTGCATGGCTAATGTAGCCGTGCGGTTTTGTCCAGAGGGCAAATGAAGCCGTGCGGCTCACAGCCCGTCTCGAACCGGTTATTTTCTGAATAAAAGCAAGGCTTGGCCATTTCATTTCATTTTCAACTTAGACTTGTCCCAATTGTTCCCAGAGCACATTTTGGACTTAAAAGCACCATCTTTGGTCATTTTGCAATGGAGAAGCCCGTTAGATTGCAAAGGGGGAAGCGAGACCGTTTTCTGTCCGATCTTCAATCTTGGGTGAAGCATAACTTCCAATTTTATAAAGGGTTGCTTGATTCTTCCTTCAAGATCAAGTCTTTATGGTATTTGAGGGATCTCCCGCCCGATTGGGACCTTTTGAGAGCCGCAGCAAAGTTCTGGGACGTCCGGAGACATGTTTACTGCTTTTCTTATAACGAGATTGTCCCAACGCATGAAGACTTCCGAGCCTTGATTGGGGGTCCCGAGATTGAGGCTATATCTATTCCGCTGGTCGGAGATGTGCCGGTGGCGATAAAGCTTGCATCTTTTCTGCAGATTCCTCTAGGAGAGGCTGAGAGGATGATGGTAGCCCCGGACAGGATTGACCTTTCTGATATCCCCGGTGCCTGGAGTTTGGGTTTCCCGAGATATAGGCTGCGACCACGGTGGCTATGGACGCATTTATCCTTTGCGTATTCTCTCGCCCGTTCACCGCCGAGTCCGTGGGGATCTCATAGTGGTCTCTTGGACATGGTTAGAGATCGCAGTGGCCGGGAAGGATATTGTCCCGCCGGTTTTGGGAGAGACATTTCATGGGATTGACAGATGGCTCGGGAGACCATTTCATGAGATCCGGGAGTCCGCCGTGCCGACCTTATGGCCGCAGGAGAGGCTCTGGGCTTTGCCAGGGCTTTGCCGACTCTGCCATTGGGTGATTTCTCGTAGAGGTGCACCTAGGCAACAGACCAGTAGCCGAGCCGACGATGGCTAGGCTATCCACTTCGGACATCCGCTGGTGGATACCTCATTGGAGGTTGCGTACCAGGAGGATATTTCAGAGTCCTATGCCGCGATGGTTCCGTGGTTCTCGCCGGTCGTCCTTCTACATTCCCCGCTTAGTATCCAGCAGCTTTGGGGCCTTACAGAGCCATTGAGTGATTGGGAGGACATTCGCACTATGGAGGTGGTGTCATTGGATATGAGGGATCCAAACCAGCCTTCTCTTTCTTCTCGAGGGCTTGGACATACACCGCTTTCCCACCTGTGGCTATCTTCAGAGCAGGAAGAGTACCATCTTGACCACTGTCTACTTGGACCGGTACGAGAGGGAGATGGGAGCGACTCAGTCATCTTGGAGGAGAGACGTCGAGCTTTATTGGGAGCCGATCGCGACTCGAGTAGGACTCTGAGGAGGGAGACTGAGGCTAAGGCGAGTCGCCATAACCAGCCGGGTGACTCGATCAGTAGACATGGAGGCTCTGCACAAGAGGTTGTCCGAGGTTGCTCCTTCGACCGAGGCTCAGAGGGAGGAGGTGCGGACTCGTGCTCGGGTAGAGAGAGCACTTATTGACACGGGTTTGGTGGAGGCTCCAGTGAGAATACCGGAGGTCGGGATGAGGGATACCGACATCATAGATAAAAAAAGGAAGAAGACTCGACGGGGCCGAGGAAAAGGGAAGAAGACCAAAGAAGACTCAGCGAATGACGACTGACAAATCTTTTCTTAGGATCTTCTTATTGCCATTTTGCAAACACATTAGTTTATTTAGGCATTTTATTGTATTTTAGATCTTTGTAGCAGGTTAGCAGAGTCAAGAGGTAGACCGTGCTTGAACTCATCAAGAAGTTTTTAACTTGTAATGAACAAGAAATATTATTTTAGAAATTAATCAAGACACATTTCATGGAAATTCAAATGTCTTATCGATTGGGACCCGTTTTTATGAAAACTGAAATACCCTTTATTATTTAGGACGCACTTCATGGAAGCTTGATTGCCCTTTTTATTGTTTAGACCGAACCATATATGGCTGCCTACGTTCCCCTTTTACAAGAAAGACTAAGGGGCTCAGGTCTTCGTAGTTCATTCCGTGAACTATATATATTTTTTCTCTTTTTTTTTTTTTTTTTTTTATGTGCAACCCCGTTTTTTGCCTAGACCGCCCTTTTTGGGTTTTCACTTAGCCGGGCATTACTCTTTTTGCACTAAGATTTTTTTATGTGCAACCCTGTCTTTTGCCTAGACCGCCCTTTTTGGGGTTTTCAGCCTAGCTGGGTATTACTTTTTTTGCACTTTTTTTTTTTACTTTTAGACATAGTATCTTTTGAGCTTATCACCGTTGACTGGGTGGACAAAGGGATTGCCGTCCAGGTCTGCAAGCTTCATGGCTCCTCCCGATAGTATCTTCTCGCACCACATAAGGGCCGATCCAAACGGGTTCCCATTTTCCTGTGGGGTTGTCTCTGGTAGGGGGCTTCACTTTCAACACTAAGTCACCCTCTTTGATGTCTCCGGCCTCGACCTTTTATCAAACGCCCGGCCATCCGCCTCGGTAGGCTCGGTGTGTTCCATGGCTTTTAGCCTTCTCTCATCAAGGTGGCTAACTCATCATGCCGGCCGCGTAACCATTCTACTTCATTGACACTGTTTTCCAGGAGGACCCTTAATGACGGGATTTCCAACTCCACCGGTAACACCGCTTCCATCCCGTAGGTTAAGGCAAAAGGAGTTTCTCCCGTAGCCGTTTCCGAGCAGACGTTCGTAGCCCCGCAGTGCCAAGTGCGCTTTTCGGGCCAATCACGACCACGGGTGGCCATTTTCCTGATGATCCGTTCGAGCGTCTTATTAGCAGCCTTCCACGGCTCCATTAGTCTCGAGGTCTCGTACGGAGACGACTTGTGGCGAGTGATTCTATTCTCGACAAAGAACCTATCGCAGCCCCTTCAAAGTGCGACCCATTATCGGAAATGATCTCGTTGGGCACCCCATATCTCGCACATTATGTTTTCTTTGATGAATTGGGCCACTTTTCTCGAAGTGAGGACCTTGTAGGACTTGGCCTCTACCCACTTGGTAAAGTAGTCGATGGCTACTAGCACAAATTAATGTCCATTGCTTTCCGCCGGGGCTATTTTCCCTATCACGTCAATACCCCAAGTTGCAAACGGCCAAGGAGTCGTCATGCAAGACAGTCATGAGGCGGGAGATGGTTGAGGTTGGCAAACCGCCGGCACTTGTCGCATGCTCTGACGTGCCGGGACACACCGTTTCCATGGAAATCCAAGTAGTAACCCATTCTCGAGGATCACTTGCATCGTGGCTCGCATTCATATGAGGACCGCAGGGACCATTGTGGACTTCACCATCAACTCTTTGGCCTTTTCTCGAGTGACGCACAAGAGGAGTGGTCCTTGGTACCGCTTCTTGTATAGGTTGCCTCCTAGAATGACATAATGGGAGGCCAACCTTTTCGTGGCTTGCAAGCTCTTGGCTCGACACCTTCTTTTGGTCTACCTTCTTCGTCTTGAAAGCCGACTCTCCATCTTTGAGGAACTCGGTAAATTTGATTGTACCAGTGGTTCCTTTATAGGCTCTGGGTCCTGTGTCTACTTCACAAATGTATAGGTCGGGGCTTCTTCTACCCACTCGGAAGGGTTTTATGGCTTTTCCTGGGATCTCTACCAATGAGGCTAGAGTAGCTAGGGCATCTCGCGACCGTTTCTTTTCCCTTGGCAAGTAGTGGAAGGTCACTTCTCTCGAACCGTCCAAATAACTCCTCCATATGGGCATGATACCGCCGCAGTTAGGGTCCACAGCCTTCCACTTGTTGGAAACCCGGTTGATGATCGTGGCCGAGTCTCCGTAAACTTCTAGCTCGACATTCCTTTTCTAAGGCAGCCTTCCAAACCAAAGAATGCAAAGCTTCATACTGCAACATTGTTCGTGGCAGGAAGTTCAACTTGAGGGCTATGGGTGTATGCTCATCTTTGGATCGACCAAGCAGCATCCCGATACCGTTTCCTCTTTTGTTAGCGGCTCCGTCAAAGAACAATTGCCATCGGCTGTGCTCGACCGCAAAGATCCCTTCATCTCGGGGAATTGGGGTTCGTGCCCTCTCGTCTTCATTATCGGGAAAGTTTGCTGTGTGGTCTCGACAACGCTTGACCCTTGATGGCCTTTCTCGGGTCACATAATTGATGTCGTACTCGCTAAGAAGAAGGACCACTTTGCTAGACGCATCGAGAGGGAAGGCTTATCAAAGATGTATTTGATGGGGTCCATTTTTGAGACCAAATTCACAGGTGGGCTTCGCATATAATGTTTCAACTTGCCGACTACCTGCACTCGCTCCCGCACAGTGTCTTTTCACATGCCGAGTAATTGAGCTCACTTCCCCGCAGCCTTCCGTCGACAAAGTAAATGGCATTTTCTACCCGAGAGCCTTTCTTTTCCCGAGCAAGCATAGCCCCAACCGCCGTATCAGATAAGGAGATAGAGCAAGAGGTTTCGTCTATGTGGGGCATAGCATCGGAGGATGTACCAAGTATGCCTTGATCTCGGTCAAAAGCATCCTTACATTCTTTGGTCCATTCTCGTGTCTACGTTCTTCTTCATGAGCTTGAAGATGGGCTCGCACATAGTGGTCAATCGATTGACGAAACGGCTAATGTACCTCAGCTTTTCCCATAAAGCTCTTGACTTCGTCCGGGTCCGAGGTGGCCTCATATCCATAATGGCTTTGATCTTTTGGGGGTCAACTTCGATACCTCGCTCCGTGACCATATACCCAAGCACTTTTCCCTTGTCACTCCGAAGGTGCATTTAGCAGGTTTAGTCTCATGGAATGTTGTCTCACTCTCTCAAAGAACTTCCGCAGTCAACAAAGTGCTGCCCGTCATTGCCTTTGGAGTGGATTATCATGTCGTCTACGTAGACCTCAATCTCCTTGTGGATCATGTCATGAAAAAGCGCGGCCGCCGCCTTCGTAAGTAGCCCCGGTGTTCTTAAGCCCAAATGGCATCACCGTATAACAAGAAGTTCCCACGGTGTGGTGAAGGCCGTCTTTTCTTGGTCTTCCTCGGCCATCTTGATCTGGTTGTATCCTCGCAAAGCCATCAACGAAGGATTTGACTTCGTAGTTGGCTGAGTCCACTCAGGAATGTCTATGTTTGGCAAAGGGTAATCGTCCTTGGGGCCGGCCTTGTTCGTATCTCTAAATCCACACAAAGCAGTGCACCTTCCCATTGGCCTTGGTGACGGTCACAATATTGGATAACCATGTCGGATATTCGATGACTCGATGAATCCTACCCGCAGAGCTTCTCAATTTCTTCTTTGACCCGTAGAGACCATTCTCGCTTGATCTTCCTCGCTTCTATTTTATTGGCTTAGCATCTCGGTGCTAGAGGGATTCTCGTGCTCTACTATCGAACCTGTCTAGCCCCGGCATATCCCCGTATGACCATGCAAACACGTCGACGTATTCCCCGAGCAGATCAATCGCCCGTCCTGCTCAACCCCCCGGAAGAAGTTTCCGATCTGTGTCTCTTTAGGTTCCTCGACAAGCACCCAAGTTCACACTTGTCAAAACCTCCTACAGCTGGGCCCGGTTTTCCTCTTTTCCGAAACCCGCTTAAAGATTTCTTTAATGTATTGTTCATTTAGTGTGTTTGCATCTTGTTCAAATGATTCATTATTAACTCGTTGTTAAGTTTTGAGTTAATTTATCATTTGTTAAGTTGGCAATAAGAGGATACTCGTAAAGATCTCGTCATTTCATTCAAAATAAGGGAAAGATGACATTGATTACATTTTGATAGTCCTCAGCGTGAGGCCTTCGGATGACTCGTAGGACTGGAATTCAAAGATTCCCGACTCAACCGAACAGACGCTACCGACTCTGGACCCTACACTACTTATTGACTCGAGGGTGGCTTGACAAGGGTTGGACCGGATCTCACTCCTTCTTGCCGTTGCCCTCGGGAGTAGCAGCTTTGTCGGGCCGTTCTTCGTAAAGTTGGAGACTTCAAATTGATCAAAAACTTGCCGGAAATCATTGACGGCCGATACCGTGGAAAGATAGTGAGGGGAGCTAGAGTAGCTTGATGCAATCTCTCAAAGAGCTCGTCCGTGACAACCGGGCTCATTGATCGAAGAGTCCGGCTCATCTTATCAATGCACCGCTCGATAACTCATTTTCTCTTACCGATCTTGGACACCACGACCTTGTCGCATAGCCAACAGGAGGGTTGGCCCGGATAATGCCGATGAAGTCTTCTTCGTAGGGGATCTTAATTCTTCCTTGACCGGCTACGTATTCAATAGGCTTTCGTATTCTCGCTCTAGATCTCGCTAGCTTCTCATTGAACTTCACGATGGCCACAAATTCAGCACTTTCTCGCTTCAAGAGGATCACCGTACATGGGGATATCAAGCCGGACTGTGCTTTGAATGATGGGTTCCTTGGCGGGTTGTTTGGCATAGCCGACATAGTAATCGAACTTGCCGTAAGGCTCCCTAGAGTTCCGATGCTCTTGTCTCCTAGCTTCATACCTTTCCTTTAACTTCTGTTGTGTGGACTTTCTCTTCTTCTTCTTTCTCGAAGGAGCGTCTTCATTAATCCATTCTTGATATTCATACTCTGCATACCCTCACGCCGCATACATCATACCATATGTGAGGCTTGGGCTGAACCGGGATGGCCTCTCCGACTACTTGGTCATTACCATTGTTGACTACTATGTTGGCCATTTTGACACCGAAAGCCGGCAAACCGAGGATTCTCGCGAACCTGTCCGAGAATTCTGCGCTAGCAAGTCGCCGACCCGGTGTTCTCACCCACTTCTTTCTCGCCGCGGGAAAGGGATAGGAAAGGTTTAGACTCGGGGTAGGTGTTTAGTCAAGGCTCGTGCAATATGCAAATTAGAATCTTCCAGCTTACTTAAAATGTTGTCTTTTATTAATATCTATTTGGTTGGAAAAGGGATTTGCCCTTCTTTTCGTAACTACTCTAGATCCCGGATCGCTGGGTTCCGTCACTACGTCTATAAGCCCCTCGTATTCCACCCGTATTTCGACCTCCCAGGTGGACGGCCTGCGAGGGTCCTATAGGGCACGCGGATCCCACCGACCGAGAGTAAAGAACGCTCCTAACGGGTCTAGCGGGTCATAGGAACTTTCAACGCACGAGCGATGCGGATTATAGTCAAGGCAATACCGGAAAGTCTCGTCTTTCTCGCCTTGATAGAATTTTTGCGTAATTTCGCTTGAGCGAATGACGTTTTGAATTTCGGTAATGTCCGAGAAGATAATAGGCATGGGTCGGGCGGCAAAAGCCGAATGACACAAAGTGTCACATTGAACTTCGTTGCATACGCCGGCGTGAGTTAGAATCGAAGTCAATGCCGGGTCAAAGATCTTGCCAATTTTTCCTTGTCGGAATTTTGGCAGAGCTTCGCTTGAGCGAAAGATCTTTTGATTTGTTGGCAAAGACTCGGTCTTGACTCTTACGCATTCCGTGCAGGTCAAGGTCAATAGTCAATGTAGGAGTCGAGATCTCGCCAATTTTTCCTTGTCGGAATTTTGGCAGAGTTCTTCTTCCGTTTTGAACTGAGGCTTGACCTTTACGAGGGTATGCAATCGGGCTATATGACACGGACTAGACCAAAAACCAACCAAAAGTCACGGTTTTTTGAAACGTGTGACACGGATCGTGCATTCGTCGACACCGGCCGCCATGGGAGGTTGGGATGATTCCGTGCGCGCCCGGAGCATCGTAAGGCCGTCCGTGATCGCACTGGAACCACCCTCGGGTTTGAAGGACGTGCGTGCAAAGTGTACAGGATATATCAGGTGCGCGTAGTGTGCGGTCTCCTAAAAATGTTCCTTTTTGTGTTAAAACAGAGATTTTCAAAATGTGTTTTAAAGGAATGATTTTCGGATGGGGAAAATGCAGCACATAAGCACCTAAATTTTCTGGGAGCCCCAGTCAGTCATGGAGCTGAGTAGCCCCAAGCTGCTAGGACTGCCAGATTAACCATGATTTTTCCTGGTGGAATTGCCACTGAGGTCGCCCGGTCAGAATCCAAGGAGGATTGAGCCGTACGACTGCATGGATCAATTTTCCAAGTTCCACTCCTTTTGCTATTTTTCGGGTTGTTTCCCATTCAAAGTATGCACAGATTCCAAGATGCAAATGATGCAATGCATGGTAAAGAAAGCAAGCATGATTAATGAAATCAGCGACGGGAGTCTAACCCGCTCAAAGGGAAAAGCTTTATTTCTTCAAAAAAAATTTCGAAAAAGGGATACTGGTACGTGGGATTGTTAAACCACCGGTTAACCCAACTCCCACATCAGGGAGTATACAGGAAGGGTAAGTGGTTTCCACCTATATACCGAGTATCGATTTTTTTTGTTTTGAAAATAAAAGCTTTTCTCCTTTGGGATGTTCCCCAGCGGAGTCGCCAAACTGTGAATGTGTGCCCAAAATTTTGTATTGTTGGATTCACGCGAGTTTGAAGACATCCGTTTTAATTTGAAAAAACGGAGTCGCCACGCCATTTTGATTACCTCAAAACTTTGAAAAAAAGGTTTTATGGGTTCGGAGGTTAAGTTACCCCTTGGGAAGAACGGATCGTCGTTCACCCAAGGTGCCTTGCCGGAGCAAGTCTCCCAAGATCCCATTAATCGTGCTTGCTTGAGTGCTTTCTTGTGTGCATGTGTTTGAAAATAAGGAGGGAATGTCCCAAGTCGTCTTCCGGACGTACAAACCATTTATTAGTTGTCGCTCGGGATTTCTTGGATTTTATGTATTCGGGATTATGATCCCGCCCTCATCTTAGACTTGTGATCATCGCATTTTTTGGACCTTGGGACTTGCGTGATCGAGAGAATGACTCTCTTTATAGTCAAAGATGAGGTTCTTTAGAAAAGGAGGGTCCTTAGCCCATCAATCCTACACTTTAAGAAGGTCGAGCTCGTATGGATGCTTCATACTCATCTTAAGTGATAATTGGAGATATAGGGTTCAAAGGTGTCCCTTTCTAAAGAGATTATGAAACCTTTATGGAAGGAACGATGTAAAGATAGGATCTTTTACATCGGTCCGTTCCGAGGTTACTAATGGGGAATGGGGGAAATGTATGTAAAAATGACATTTTTAATGAAAAGATGACATTTTTGGGTTGCAAATGATGCATTTGATTCAAAGAAATGATCTTTATTGCAAATGATTCATAAAGATATGATTTTTATGCAAATGATGCATTTTTATGAAGAAATTGGAATTCATTATGCAAATGATGCATAAAGATTGCATTTTGAAAAGCATATGATGCTAGTTTATGGTAAAGACATGATCTTTAAAGCAAATGATGCTTGGAAAAGGTATTTTGAATGCAAAGGATGCATTTTGATTGAAAAGATTTGATTTTTATATGCAAAGGATGCATTTTGATTGAAAAGATTTGATTCTTATATGCAAAGGATGCATTTTGATTGAAAAGATTTGATTTTTATATGCAAAGGATGCATAAAGATGACATTTTTATTGGAAAATGGGGGTTTTAGGTGCAAAGGATGCACCTTTATGGGGAAAGACTACATTTTTATGACAAATGATGTCTAATGCATGCAAAAGGGGAAGGGGGAATATAACGATATGATCTTTAATCTACCAAGTCCCAAGCAATATAAAGGCAATGCAATGAGCAATTTATAAAGCTATTAGGATGCAAGGTTAGGGCGTGCGAGGTTACCAATGGCTTCCTTCTTCTTTGGATGGAGCTAGGAGGAGAGGTTGATCTTGGATCTTCAAGGAGGAGGGAGGTAGCTTCTTGGCCTTCTTCTTCACCTTCTTGGACTTCCAACAGCTCCTTGGGAGGATTTCTTCGTAATATGAGAGATTGATGCCTTTTGTGGATTGATTTTTGTTGTTGTATAAAATGGGTAGAGGAGGGCTCTATTTATAGGCAGTCTGGAAATCGCCAATGAAGCCGTGCGGCCAGGGGTCGCGAGCTAATGCAGCCGTGCGGCATTATCCACAATGACTCAGCATTTCTAGAACCATGCAAGGTGGCAAATTCTAGAAACTTCTTCCTAATTAAGAAAAACGTGTTTCTTAATTAGGAAGGCTCCCTTTCAGCCTTTTATTAATTTAGAACTGTTCCGGAATATTTCCGGAACACTAGGAAGGTCCGGGGAATTACCGGGAAACTTACCGAAATTGCCGGGAAATTTAACCGAAAGGCATGAGCCAGATTTGGGTACTTACAGACCCCTCGCGGTCCAACTCTCAATCGCGACCTTCCTCGGTCCGATATCTCAAGTCTCGACCCTTCATGGTCCAATTCTCAATCGCGACCTTCCTCGGTCCGATATTGCATGTCTCGACCCCTCGTGGTCCTACTCTCAATCGCGACCTTCCTCGGTCCGATATCGCATGTCTCGACCCCTCGCGGTCCAACTCTCAATCGCGACCTTCCTCGGTCCGATATCTCAAGTCTCGACCCTCGTGGTCCAATCCTCGATCGCGACCTTCCTCGGTCCGATATCGCATGTCTCGACCCCTCGCGGTCCAACTCTCAATCACGACCTTTCTCGGTCCGATATCTCAAGTCTCGACCCCCGTGGTCCAATCCTCAATCACGACTTTCCGTGGTCCGATGTTTCATATCTCGACCCCTCGTGGTCCAATCCTCAATCGAGACCTTCACGGTCTGATCTCAAATAATCAATCCCGACCTTCGCGGTCCGATCTCCGATCTCCAATCGAGACCTTCGCGGTCCGATCTCAAATAGTCGATCGCGACCTTCATGGTCCGATATCTCAAGTCTCGACCCCTCGTGGTCCAATCCTCAATCGCGACCTTCCTCGGTCCGATATCGCAAGTCTCGACCCCTCGTGGTCCAATCCTCAATCGAGACCTTCGTGGTCCGATCTCAAATAGTCGATCCCGACTTTCGCGGTCCGATCTCCGATCTCCAATCGAGACCTTCGTGGTCCGATCTCAAATAGTTGATCCCGACCTTCGCGGTCCGATCTCCGATCTCCAATCGAGACCTCCGCGGTCCGATCTCAAATATTCAATCCCGACCTTTCACGGTCAAAACTTCAAATCTTGACCTTGCACGGTCCAATTTTCGATCTCAACCTTTCATGGTCAAATCTTTTCCAATCAGTTAGGATTAGGAGAAAACGTGTTTTAAAGTAGACTTAAGTGGTAAATACAAGAGCCTTAAAGCCGTGATCCAAATACCCCTTCCGAAATCTAAGCCATACCTTTCGTTCCCTGCAACAAACAGAGAGTGGTTCAGAAATCCGGGTCAGCGCCTCGCTAGAATTACAGTTACGGCAGCATCAGACAGTTCTTCAGTTTCCTCAGTTCCTATAGCCAGACTCTCCGACATGTCAGACTCACCGAGAAATCGTGACGGGAATGGAACCCCGCCACCGGTAACAGATATGACACTGGAAGAAGCCATCCGGGTTTGTGAGGTTCACAAGGAACAAAAAAAGGATCAGCAGAATTTCATGGTACAGCTTCTGAGTGAGCGAGGTATAGCGGCTATCCCCCAGCCAGATGGTACTTTCGTCCTAATCAAGGACGATGATCCTTCACGATCAGCTCCCCAAACCTTCAACCAGGTTCCTCCACCGTCCAGCTACGGGAATCCTTCAAACCGAGGAAACAGCCGACCAAGGCTTCATATTGCCACCTCTCAAAGCATCCCTGTCATATACGGCCAAGCCAGTACTACCCCTTTCACTCAATGCAACCAGCGCAATGCTGGACCATCTCAAACAAATCCCAATATCCATCAAAATCCTCCCATGTTCACTTCCTTCTCTCAATATGCCCAGCATTCACCAGGCTTCCCCCACATAACTTTTCCGACCCATTACTTCGGACAACCTGTAGCTGCTTCATGGCCTCAAATCCCTCAATTTTCACAGTACCCACTAAATTATACTCCATTCCCTCAAAAACCGTTTGCCCAATCCCATATCATGGTTCCCTCCACCAGTGGACCTTTGGTTACAGGTTCCAGCAGCCCAGAGGTTTCTATTGACCCGCATGTGGTTTTGCCGGCAGAACAGAAAGCAAACGAAACTATGGGAGAATTTTACAAGTAACAGAGCCAGAAGATTTCTGAAATCATAGAGTCATTGCCTGAGGATGAGCAAATAATAATCTTCAAGTCATGTTTGAAGCCATCAGTCAGCCAGCACTTCTATCCCGACCCCCATGCCATGGTCGATACGGATCCCCAGTTCGGAAAAGACTTGAAAGAAAAGCCGAACCCGAGTCCAGCCTCTTCCCATCATTACGGGGCCACCTCGTCCAATCCAATATCTACACCAAACAAAGGGAGGGAGATTGCCGAAGCGGTTCATCATACCCATAGTGGAGCACCACAAAGACGCCGTGTTCCCCCGAGACAACGACAGAACTATGATGATTTTGGGATGCCCTTGAGCGAGGTATTCAATCATGTGGTAAAGCAAGGTCTCCTCGCACCTATGGAAAACTACCGGCCCAGATTCCTCAATGCCAACCGGGATGTAACCAAGCAGTGTGCTTTTCATAAATACCACGGGCATGCAACCGACAACTGCACAGTTTTGAGGCAAGTAATTCAAGGATTGATTGAAGACGGAAAGTTGGAACGCCCTAGCGGCCCCAATACAGACGGAAGCCCATTCCCTCGGAATAATGAGGCGAACCACGGGAACACAGCCCAGCAAAGCGACAACTCTTCCAAGAGACGGCCCTCCCGTCGCTTTGACAAACTAGACATGCCCCTAAGCAAGATGTTAGAGGAACTGATCAAAGAAGACCTACTCAAACCTGTGGAGGACTACAAGCCAAAGAATCCCACAACCAACCTTGACAGGAGCAAATACTGCGCCTTCCACCAGTATCATGGGCACACAACTGATAGCTACCTCGGTCTGCGGTGTAAGATCCAGAATCTGATGAAAGATGGAAAGCTCAAGCATCCTGGCAGTTCAGCAACAAAAGAGCAGCTAGAGTAGGAGCTACCTATCCTCGAGATCCGTCAATTGTCTTTTGGTCAACCTTCGTAGGTTCTAGTACTTTCCTCGTTCAATCAAGTCCGCCTCGGACACTGTAGTTAATCTTAAATTTTCTATAAATAAGTGTCTTTTTCTCTTCTTGCTAGACTTGAGACATTATTTGCACACCTACATTACAACTAATGAAATGGTTATATCCTAAATGATCACTTGCATTGCTCAACAAATAATCTCTGAAAATAACTAATGTTCTGATTAATCGGTGTGAGAAAGTCAACTGGTGCCCTCAAGCCATACACTTTCCTTACCTCACAAAGGCCTCCATCAAGCCATACACTTCCCAAGACATGTCCCCACCATCACCTTGACCAAGTCAACGACGGTGGCAACATCAAGGAACAATAAAAGGTCACTCAACATCAAAAGATTGACCCCATGTCGACAACAACCTCGGAGCTCGCCTTTGCCGTCATGCGCATCGAGAAATTTCAAGCAGGAGCTTGCCTTCGTCCTCAAGAACTTCAAAAAAAAAGAGAGAGAAGAGTTCAAACAAGAACTTCAAAAAAAAAATAGAGAGAAAATTTCAAACAAGAACTTCAAAAAAGAAAAAAAAAGAGTGAAAAGTTCAAAAAAGAACTTCAAAAAAAAAAAAGGAAAAAAAGAGAGAGAAAAGTTCAAACAAGAACTTAAAAAAAAATAATGAGGCCAAGGACCCAGCACCGCCAATCAAAGCTTGACAGATGGGCAAACAAAATTAAAGCTCGAAGAATGGAGGTTGTCGATAACAATGGAGCGGTCAAAGCAAAGGCTAAAACACATCATAAGCCCTTACGCTACATTCGAATTCTTTCTCCCCCGGTGAAAGATGCTGATCAAGAAGCAATGGAATCACGGAAGAAGCCGTCAACAACGACTTGTCAAGGAATCACCTCGAGGCCCGTACCTCATCATCCAAACATCCCATTCGAGCCTTTTCACCAAAAGGACCACAAATGTTCATACCCTTTTCCCAGAGCCAATCACCAGTTCAGCCAGAACTACGGCAACCTGAGCTCCTTACACTGAGGGGAACGTTGGCAACCAGAAATGGTTCGGTCATAAACACATACAAATCCCATAAACCTGGTCTCATCAATGACCTCCCCTATACGCAGACCTTTCTTTCACACACAGCCAACTTTGATCTGCGACATCAGTTGACTTTCTTCTCACGGTTAATCAAGATATTTGTTCATATCGGGATTAATGGTTGAACAACCTGAACATTAACAAAGGGTTTAAAGCAATCTTGTGATCATTATGGATAAAACATGTTTTCAGATGTCTCGACAAGTCTTCTTTTTCTACGATAATAGGAAAAATAGAGCTAAACACTGTCTTTCTGTCAGCAAGAGCTTCCATACACTTCTCCAAACCTCTCCACTCTCATACTCTCCCAAAAGAGTCAAACCCAAAGCGAGTTCTGATGCCTGCATTAAACTAGGCATCCACATAAAATCGGGATTCATTCCCACTTCTCTAAAATACGTCCTTGTGCGTATACATTACAAGCCACATCTTATACACTTTGGTTGACCAATCGAAAAAAAATCAAGGACGGTTGCCTCGTCAGGCCACATGAGGTTCAACTTAGATCGGGGCTGCATCAGATTCACTCTAGAATCCCCACAGATGACCAGCGATTCCTTCTAACTGGGGCTTCACCAAGTCATTTCTTCAAACTGGGGCTTTGCCACACGAAGAGAGCTTTTTTCATCCCAAGGGTTTACTTTGAGTTTCGATTCCCGGGGCTTGTCAGAGGCATCTTTCGGCATTATGGTTTTAACCAGAACTGGGGCTTCTTAGATGCAACTTCGAAAGATCAAAATCTGAATCCTCATGACACCTCTGGGCTACAATACCAACAAGGGCAGTTTTCTCCAGCGAGACATCCCTGTCTTCAAGCAACACAGCTTCAGAACCTACAAGGGTGAGAAAGCCAAAATATCCTATTTCTGGGGCTTATCGGAAGCATCTTCCAGCATTATGGTTTTAACCAGAACTGGGGCTTCTCAGATGCAACTTCGAAAGATCAAAATCTGAATCCTCATGACACCTCTCGGGCAAAGCAAGAAGAATGGCAGTTTTTCCACAACCCAGTGGTATCCTCCCACTTGCTCAAATAGCTACCAAAACACTTTTGGATACATCCCCAACACATTTCCATACATACAACACAATACATCCCAACAAAAGGCCAAAGCCAGAGCCACAACCCGGTCGGCCTGCGCCCAAAGAAATAAGTTCCGAAAAGAAGGACCCGATCCTCACTCAGCTCAAGCAAACCCAGGCGAACATTTCCCTTTGGTCTCTGCTCACGTCTTCATATCCTCACAAGCTCAAGCTAGAGGAAAGTTTGGCCCGCACCATGGTCCCCGTGGATGCAACCCCAGACAAAGTAATTCAGATGATCGGCAACATCCACTATGGCAACATTATCACCTTCACAGATTTGGACCTGCCAAGATTTGGGGCTGATCTCAATAAGCCGCTCTACATCACAGTCCAGCTGGACGAGCGTCGCCTTCCCTGCGTGTTGGTAGACGGAGGTTTCGAAATGAATGTCTTTCCCGCCAAGATGATGGACCTGCTAGACATCAAGCCCACAGATCTGAAGCCTTATGTCCACACTGTCAAGGCCTACGATTCTACTTCCCGCACAGTTCTCGGGGTCGCTACTCTAAACATCTGGTTCGGTAAGCGGATGATCCCCACCGAATTCCAAGAGTTGGACATTCCAATCACTTTTACAGCCATCTTGGGGCGACCCTGGCTGTATCAAATGAATGGTGTGGCATCCACCTGTAGCGATGCGTGAATTTTGAATAACAGAGTCGCCACCTATATTATTCGTTTGGAAACATAGGAAAACCGTTTTGAAAAGAGATTTGAGTTTGGGGTTAGGTTATGGAATGGGTAGGTCGAGGAGCATCCATTCCACCCAATCCGGAGATCGGTCTTGCTAAAGAAAAGAGAGGTTTTCAATCTTTACAATATATATATAATTAAAGAAAACAAGCAAACCCTAATCAATTTCTTGATTATGAATGTCAGATTGTATGCTTCGAGATCGCCTTCATCGATTGAAGGGACTCTAGGCCAATCCCTTTTATGGGATTACACCACTCTAAAAGCCAATAGAGGGAGAGTGAGAAGAAGAGAGTAAAAGTATAGGAATTTACCTAGCGTTTGGGGAGTGTTTGATTTAGAACGTGGTTCTAAGATGTCTTTTTGGTCGAGAAGTGATTTGGGCAGAGTTTCGACTCAATGTGAGAGTCAAATCTTGATGCGAACAGAGCTTCGCCTCAATACTTGATTCGAGTTTGGATGTTTGTTGATCAACAAGGTTGATAAACAAACTTTAGGTGATTTTAGGGAGGTTTTGTGAGTGATTTGAAGGAATCTTTCGTGGAGAGAAACCAACAAATTGTGTGTGTTGTGTGGAATTCTGGACCCTTGAAACAGTGGAAGTCACCAAGTATTTATAGGGGTTTAAGAGGTAGAGGTGGAGAGGTAAAACACTCCTAGGAAGCTTCCAGAACTCAAATTTGATTGGAGAACCAGATTAGATGAGGTTTATCAAGAAAGGAGGTTGAAACGGAGAAGGAGAGTGATTTCTGCACATCCTGTCGAGGGGATATCTCGCGCGAGATACGCTATTCCGCGCAAGATAACTAGTCATTTGACTATTTTGTCCTCTTCAGTTTATTCCGTTAGTCAGTTAGGTCCAAAACTAACGAGGTTAGTTAGAAACTTAACGAAACATGACGAACTGATATGCTTTCATCAAAACATAAAAGAGAGACGAAGAGTAGTGTAATCATGAATTATTGGTTCAGAATGGGGTGTCTACAGAGCCCCTCGGCGACAAGACTTATGGAAGAAGTCATGTCGTCGATAGAAAGACATCATTCTGAACATTGGGATGGTCGTGCCGCACGGCTGCCTACGTATCTCTAAGAGAGAATCAGACCAAACGTAGTTCGACTCCAAAACACTAAAAAGACTATTTTAGGTATTTTGAAAAGCATTTTTTTTTGAAAATCAAAGAGGGGATTTTTTTTTTGAAAAGGTAAAATCATACTGAGGAATCAAAAGACTTGACCCAATTTTGAAGATACCTGTTTGTTGATGAAGTTGTTGAAGTGTGCCGCCCGAGGTTACTGACGTTGGAGGTCACGGACTTTGTTGTCGTTGGTGCCATCACAGACTTTGTTGATGCTGAGGTCATAGACTTGAAGTTTGCTACCGTCACAGACTTTGAAGTTGTTGCCGAGGTCATGGACTTGAAGTTGCTTCCGTCACAGACTTTGCTGGTGTCGCCGAGGTCACGGACTTGAAATTTGATGCCGTCACAGACTTTGATAATGTTGCCGAGGTCACGGACTTGAAGTTGCTGCCGTCACAGACTTTGCTGATGTTGCCGAGGTCACGGACTTGAGGTTGCTGTCATCACAGACTTTGTTGATGTCGCCGAGGTCAGGGACTTGAGGTTGCTGCCATCACAGACTTTGCTGGTGTTGCCGAGGTCACAGACTTGAAGTTATCGGTTGAGATGGAGGTTCTGTCGGCCCCTGTAATGCAAGGATATATGCATGCTGGTCTCGGATAGACCCGAATGATTCTTACCTTTTTGTACCTGTTAGCACATAAAGATTCCAAATAGATTTTCCAGATTTTAGTTGTTCAACTAGACTTACGTGGTGGTGCTCACGTCTGTTCGTGTAAATGGCCGATTGGATATTTTGATGGTGAGTTTATGTATGAGTATATGGTATATGGAAATGTAGGGACATTTGTATAGATTGATATTTGAGAGGGGTGAAATATATGAGTGAACTTGTGTTTGACAAGTTGGGACCAAATTAGGTTTATGCAGATTCTGTTGCTAGTCAGCGAGGCTGAATTTTAATGAGTAACCTTGTGTGAACACATCTAGGCATGTTGCGAATCTTCATTCTTACTTCTCCTTTGAATCGTGTCTCTAGGAGGCAAACGTCTATAAATCTGTCGACTGTCGTAATGGCTTTGTGTCTAAGGCCCTTTGGTGTCTTAAGTCCCAAATCGCTTGTAAGTGGTAGATGACTCTGTGAACATGCTTCTGAAGCTGCTCTCTTGATTTGAAGATGATCGAAGAAGACTCTCCTTGTTGATTTGATTTGAAGAAGATCGAATGATGTCCGATGAAGAAGGTTGAAGAATACTCTCCCTTTGTCCTTTGATTTTTTTTCTTAGTGACGCACCCTGGTTTTTGCCTAGACCGCCCTTTCGGGTTTTCAATCTAGCGGGCATCTCTTTTGCGTCTTTTTTTTTCATTTTTTTTTTGAATAGTATGTAACTCGAAGAGAACTCAGAGAGAGAAAATCTTATTGAGGAGAGAGAAATGAGATCTCAAGTTAGTTTAGGAGAGACGGATTCTATTCATTGGAAGGTGATCCAAGCATTGACTTTTTGGAGAGTGAGAAGCAAAGTGGAAAGCCCCTAATGTAGATTTGATTGTTTTGAAGAGTTGAAATAGAGGTTGACTAGGGGAGGAAAGGATAGGGAGCCCCAGTTTTGATGCTTAGATTTCAAGAGTGTGTATGAGAATGGCTAACAGGAAGCCCCTAGACTCAACAAGAAACGCTACTTGGCTCAAGGATCTTGAAAAGTTATTCTACCTTTTAATGAACCGTGTATCATCTAGAAGTTTCTAAATAAGTTTGAGCAGGAAGCCAATCATTAGTATGACTTAAGGGTAAACATTTTTTTCTTGATACTGAAAGTCTGCTTCACTTGATGTAGGAGGATATTGAGGAATCCTCATTTCTTTTGTTGGTATCACTTGACTTCTCTTCTTTGTGGGAGAGTCCTTCATGCCTTTGAAGTTTCACCTTTGTTGTGGGGGTGATGAAAGCTTGAGAGTTTTTTTTTTTTTTTTTTATACTCTCAAAGCTTTGAGTTGGGTAGCCCCACTCTTCTTGGGATGAATGTTGATAGCAGTGCCTTTGGCTTTCTTCGCTTGTTGACTTTGACTTTCAGTAGGGTAATGTTTAGTCCTTAAGCTTCCTAAGGATAACTTTCTTCTTAAACTCGCTTAGAAGCTTCTATTTTTTGCGATGATTTAGGGAAATGGAGGGTCCATTATTTTGTATAAATTAAGTGATATTTATGGGGTAGAACAACCTTAGGGAAAGTGTTTAGGAAAAGAAATGACTTTGATTAATTGAGAAATTTAAGAACAGACTCGATAGTTTAGAAGACACAAACTAGAGGAGGTGAGAAGACAGAACGACTCTTCGAGTTCATACTTGGAAATTTAAAACCTAATCTACTTCTATCAAAGGAGAAAGGGAGAGGATAGTTGTAGCCCCAAAGTGGTGAGTGTAGATTTCTTCTCGGAGCTTCATCTTCTTCATGGAGTGCGAGGGATAGGATTGGTGATGACGTTGGGACGTTCTAGATCTCCATTGTCAAAGAGGTCTTGGATGATGTCCTTCAAGTGGTGGTAAGAGTTGGTGTCGTGGCCGGTAAAGTTGTGGTACTTGTAGAATAAGTGATGAGCATGATTCGGACCCATATCCTTTGGAGGACCACCTTCCCTTGGTTTGATCTTTTCATTCTGGACAAGCACATCGAAGAGTTCTTCTTGAGTGATTCCTTCAATTTTGTCATAGTGCCTCTTTTTCTTTTCGGGAGGAGGGACAGCAGAATACTTGCCGTTGTTGGTGCGGTTGAATGCAATAGCGTTGACTGAAGCATCCTTACTTGTAGCGGGTTTGTTGTAGCGGAAAGTACTTTCCTTCTTTTTGCTTTTTAGGAAGTCGTCAACCCTAATTCCGGACTCGAGGAGTTCATTGAAACTAGGAAAGTAATTACCGGCGAGCTTCTCTTGAAATTCATCACGGAGGCATTGGAGGAAGATGTGGATTTGCTCTTTGAGAGTAGGCCTTTCGACGATTTCAGTGAGTTTGAGTCTCCATCTTCTAGCAAATTCGACAAAGGACTCATTGGCATGTTGTTTGGTTTGTTCAAGATCCCTCCTAGTAGGGCGGTAAGTGGAGTTGTCTTCAAACTGCCTTTGGAAGACCAAATATGCGGACGACCAATCGAGCCTTGTAGTCGTAGGAAGAGACATGTACCAATCCCTTGCAGCACCTTCTAAAGTTTGAGGAAAGCATTGGGCCAAGATTGTGTTATCAACGCCCATCGGAAGCATGGCCCAAGTGTAGGTCTCAACATGAGCTCGATGACAAGTAGTACCATTGAACTTGGCAATATCGGGTGTCTTGTACTTGCGAGGAAACTTGGTGATGGATTGTTGAAGAGCCTCGGGATCAAATGGAACGAATGACCCTTTGGAAGTGTCAAGAGTCGCAAGCTTCTTTTCGAGGTAGTTCTTAGTAACATGGTCACCAAGTTTAGTAGTTTCACCACTGCCTTCTTTCTTGGTTTTAGCACCCTTGGAGGTATGTTCCTCATCATCGGAGGAGGATGAGGAAGAGGAGGAATCGGATTCTTCCTTTTTCTTGCTTGACTTCTTGGTTTTTCTATTCACTTTGGTGTAGGATTCCTCTTCATCGGAGGAGGATTCCACTTTCTGCTTTTGCTTTCTTCCTTTCTTGACTTTCAAATCATTGAGTTCTTTCATGAGGGCGGCCATTTGGGCATTTTGCTCATCAATTTGCTTACTTTGTTCATCCAACCTAAGCATGGCTTGGATGAGTTGGGCCTTAGCTTCGTTGATTTCGGCCTCGGTGGTAGAAGGAGAAGCAGACATCGTGTCGAGCTTTGGCGAAGAACCTAGACGTGTAGCAACCGTGTTAAACCATGATCGAGTCCCAACAAGTCGGCTGAATAGGGTGAATGAAGGCTTTGAAGGTTTGAAGGTTTTGGCCAAAACACGAAAAGACCGAACACTTATCTCGTACGAGACAAGTAGTCTCGCGCGAGACAACACCACGGAAAGTCACAATTTTCTGATTTTAATCCTATTTTGGTCGGACGGAGAATTCGTTTTGGGGGTTTCTAACGTTCAAAAACCAAACCTAGGGACCTAGGGGTCGGAGTAATCTCAAGTAACATCGAGTTTTGTGCAATAAGTTTGGTGAGAAATTTTTCTCTTTTTAGGGGCAAATCCGAAGGGACAACCGTAGGGACGTTTCCGAAGGGACAATTCCGAAGCGACAAATTTTTGATTCCTTTTCCATGGATTATTGCACAAAACGAGATCTTGACAAGGAATTACAAGGACTCCAAGATCAAACCGACCGGTCACGGAGTGTCTTAAAAAGTCAATCTACATGATATGTGGCGATGCAGGGCTGGAAGGCTAGGCTCCCCGCGATATGACAATCTAGGTGGATTGAATACGCGGAGTGGGATGATCCAACTTCGGAGAGACCGGCGACTAGGTGGTTACCGTCATCCGTCCTTAGTGTGGGTCCCGGGTTTATCAAGGGTATGTAGTGCAATGACAGTTATAATATGAGTGCGCGTGTGTGAGAGTCAATCTAGGTGATAGAGTAAAATAGAAAGTTTTATTTTTTGAAAACTAAAAAAAAACAGATAGTGGCCGCACCAAGTGGTTGCCTACGTTTCTTCCAAATTAGGAAAACTCAGGCCGTCGTAGTTCCATATAAAGGAGAGAGAGAGAAATAAATAATTTAAATTACAACTCCCGAATCCCCAATGGAACGAACTTTAATTAAATAAAACCAAATCGCACGCAGTTTATAAATAATAATCAATTATTTAAATGAAATAAAGATTCGAGTTCTACACCTTAAGGGAGGCCTTAAGATGCGGGAACTCTGCAGATAGTGAATTCTGGGATCCCTCTTGCACGTTCGGCTCTCGTCTTGGATTATGAGATGAACGGGAGAAACCAGAAAGCAACCAGATTGCCGATGCGATATCTCGCGCGAGATATGATATCTCGTGCGAGATATGCCTCATCTGAGAGTAGAAAATCGAATTTACAATTTTTTTTTGAAAACCTCTCTTTTAATTTTGTCGCAAGTTTAAGCCTCTTAATTTTAAGTCCCCAGCGGAGTCGCCAAACTGTAGCGATGCGTGAATTTTGAATAACAGAGTCGCCACCTATATTATTCGTTTGGAAACATAGGAAAACCGTTTTGAAAAGAGATTTGAGTTTGGGGCTTAGGTTATGGAATGGGTAGGTCGAGGAGCATCCATTCCACCCAATCCGGAGATCGGTCTTGCTAAAGAAAAGAGAGGTTTTCAATCTTAACAATACATATATAATTAAAGAAAACAAGCAAACCCTAATCAATTTCTTGATTAGGAATGTCGGATTGTATGCTTCGAGATCGCCTTCAGCGATTGAAGGGACTCTAGGCCAATCCTTTTGATGGGATTACACCACTCTAAAAGCCAATAGAGAGAGAGTGAGAAGAAGAGAGTAAAAGTATATGAATTTACTTAGCGCTTGGGGAGTGTTTGATTTAGAACGTGGTTATAAGATGTCTTTTTGGTCGAGAAGTGATTTGGGCAGAGTTTCGACTCAATGTGAGAGTCAAATCTTGATGCGGACAGAGCTTCGCCTCAATCCTTGATTCGGGTTTGGATGTTTGTTGATCAACAAGGTTGATAAACAAACTTTAGGTGATTTTAGGGAAGTTTTGTGAGTGATTTGAAGGAATCTTTCGTGGAGAGAAACCAACAAATTGTGTGTGTTGTGTGGAATTCTGGACCCTTGAAACAGTGGAAGTCACCAAGTATTTATAGGGGTTTAAGAGGTAGAGGTGGAGAGGTAAAACACTCCTAGGAAGCTTCCAGAACTCAAATTTGATTGGAGAATCGGATTAGATGAGGTTTATCAAGAAAAGAGGTTGAAACGAAGAAGGAGAGTGATTTCTGCACATCCTGTCGAGGGGATATCTCGCGCGAGACACGCTATTCCGCGCGAGATAACTAGTCATTTGACTATTTTGTCCTCTTCAGTTTATTCCGTTAGTCAGTTAGGTCCAAAACTAACGAGGTTAGTTAGAAACTTAACGAAACATGACGAAACTAATATGCTTTCATCAAAACATAAAAGAGAGACGAAGAGTAGTGTAATCATGAATTGTTGGTTCAGAATGGGGTGTCTACACCACCCTTCACCAATGTATCAAGTTCATGCAAGGCAACGAGCTAACCACAGTCTACGGCGACAGCGTCACCACCGACGACATTTCAGTGTTAGAGATCAAGCATGATGATGATATGGCATTCCAGTGTTGGAGACCTTCAAGATCTAAATATGCAGCGTGGACCTTCCACTGTTTTGGGACAAAATCCCTCCCGCCATGAAGATGATGAAACTCATGAACTTCATCCCAGGACTGGGGCTCGGCAAAAGGTTACAAGGCTAACCCCAAGTCATCAAAGTCAAGGACCACACTACAGTCCAGAGGCTCAGTTATAGACCAACACCATCTGACATCAGGAAAAACAACAGGCTCGCCCGCACCAAGGCAGCAGCCCGCAAAAGGGGAACCTCCAACGGCACACCCAACCTCCGACCTTACAGTTTCGACCTCGCTCATTACTTCACCAAGGGAACCAACAGCAGAACTGAGGGGACCGACAGCGGAACCGACAGCAGAACTGAGGGGACCAACAGTGGAACTGATGAAGATGAGAAAGAAGCAGGGAAAGTCAGCATAGAGACTACAGAAAGGATGGAAAAGCTAGCACGGGACCTCAAGCGTTTCAGAGGACTCAAAGCTAGTCCGATAAGAGGAGCGTTCCTCGACATCACTACTCTACCTGGACCAATTGCCACCACAGTTCAGCAAGAGTACACATTCAAAGGGATCCCAGACACAGAAGAGCAGCTCGAGACACTCTTCGTGGGAAGCAGACTGTTCGGATGAGCCTCTGAGGCCACATTCGAGACAGTAACTCCAAAGCAGAGGGAACCAGAATTCATAGAAGATGCTCTCAATGGACCCGCTCTACAGAATCCTTTTGAAGAAGTCATGGAGGTGCCAAACCTGATTGACCTGGGCTCCGAGGGTAGCATGATTGCCATGATCAAGACAGCAGAAGCCAAGCCTCTCGACCCTCGAACCCTCACCAAGTGTCCAGCAATGCCACTGAAAAGCGGGGTAACTTTCACCGGACCAAGGGCAAGCCAGACAGAAATGGAAGACATGCTGGGCCTGCACTCATGATGGAGGAAAACTCCCTCTTGTAATAAAAACCGAGCAAGTGTACTCACTACCGGTGTAGCAGTATGCAAATGCAGGGGTCGAATCCACAGAGACTCGTTGGTAAACAAGTAAAGTAAAAGCAGTGAATTTTTGTAACCAAAGTTTATAGATTTGATTGAACACTAAAAGCATAAAATAAATAACAAAAACTAACTAAACGAGAAAACAGATTATGAGCAGAGATTCGTAGATTGGATTTCACTTCACCATCATTCTATGCAGAATTTTACTTATAAAACATCAACTCAACTTATAGGGTTCATTCACTTTAGCTAGGATCGACACGGTTAGGTGGCCGGATTACAATCCTAAATACTCTTTTAATATTGTGATTTCTATTACGGTACTACAATAAGCCAAGAATACATTAAGCACACAAGAATTAAAGAACCTAACTTTAATCGATTTCTATTACGACCTCAATTAAAGTTATTTAATCAATAATAGTAGTCTATGTATCAAAATCCCAAATTAATGGCGAATTCGATACCCAATTATTCAAAGATGAGTTCGTATCTTAACATACGTCTCGAATCCAAGAACATGGAATTAAAATCTATTAATGAACTAGAAGGAATTAAATAGAAAGAATTAAAATATTATTGCATAGAAATCCGGTGAAGATCAAAACAATCTACAAATCTAAGAAATTAGCTACTCATAATTTACAAATAATAAAAACCTGAAATTCGGAATAATTCTTCTCTTCAATGAAATTGTTAAAGAAAAATCTAAACTATGGAATGCTATGATATGATATATATTCTCCGTAACGTGGCTGCACATTATTTATATAAAAAAAGAATAGGGCACAGCTATGGTCCCCCTGAGAAATAACGAAACTGCCCTCAATTAACGTACGAACATCGGTGCTGGAAACGGTGTAGCGCGGCCGCCCATAATGTTAGAGCGCCCGCCCTAGTTGCCCGAGACTTTTGTGCTTAATTCTTCCTTCAAGCGCGGTCGCCCAAGTTGTTGAGAGCGGCCGCCCAAGTTGGCAGGGAGTTTGGCCACATTTCCTTCCAATTTTTGCCTTGGCCCCAAGTAGCTTCCTTCTGGCCCAGCCATGCCCCAACTGGCAAGCCTTGGCCGGCCACTCCATGCAATTCCCGGCCACTGCCTTGGCCCAATTTTATTATTCGTTTCGTCTCGCGATTTTCTCGTCGCACTTTGATCGCTATAATGAGTTCTTTTGCACTTCGCTCTTTGGGATTTTATTTTTAACTTTAACCCACGAATTTTTATAAATCAAATTTCCTCCCAAATTCCATATTTCCAGTTTAGTCCCCGAATTTTCCAATATTTCCAATTTAGCCCTTGAACTTCATAATTTCAGTTTTGTCCCATATTTTCCAGAATTGCAATTTGATCCAAAAACTTCCAAAGTACGCTCCGATCCTCCGTTTTGTCAGTAATTGCACTTCAACCCCTGTACTCATTAAATACTCACAAACCATATCAAATACACATAAAACTCGGGAATCGAACACAAAGAAAGCTTAAAAGTGCATCATTTGGATGGGTAAATACACATCCATCAACTCACATCTCCCTAAACCCAGTCTCGAACCCTCTGAGTCAGTCTTTATCCAAGCCCAGTCCTCTGAGTCGTCCAACAGCCTCACGTCGGAAGACTATGATAATGTAGCCAACAATGTATTCCCGATCGTTAACAGTTCATTTCCATAAAATACTTCTGTCCCAGTCGGAGTATTGACAGTTCATTCCCCTCAAATACTTCCGACCCAGTCGGAGTATTAACGGTTCATTTCCCTTTAATATTTCCGTCCCAGTGGGAATATTAAAGGTTCGAAATCCCAAAACATGCAGGTCCAATTTCCCCATTAGACATTTCTAACGCCCCTCTCTCGAGGTGAAATACCCGTTAGACATCTCTAACGCCCCTCTCTCGAGGTCCAAATTCTCGTTAGACATTTCTAAAGCCCCTCTCTCGAGGTCCAAATTTCCAGTTAGACATTTCTAAAGCCCCTCTCTCGAGGTGAAATACCCGTTAGACATTTCTAACGCCCCTCTCACGAGGTCCAATTTCTCCGTTAGACATTTCTAACGCCCCTCTCCCGAGGTCCAAATTTCCAGTTAGACAAATTCTAACTCCCCACTCTCGAGGTAAAGTTCCTGTTGATCCTCACCAACGTTGCATCTCCAGACGTTAAATCTCCTGTTGGTCTTCACCAACGTTTCGTCTCCAGACGTTAAATTTCCCGTTAGCTCTCACTAAAGTTTCGTCTCCAGACGTTAAATCTCCCGTTAGTTCTCACTAACGTTTCGTCTCCAGACGTTAAATTTCCTGTTAGCTCTCACTAACGTTTCATCTCCAGACGTTAAATCTCCCGTTAGTTCTCTCTAACGTTTCGTCTCCAGACGTTAAATCACCTGTTAGTTCTCACTAACGTTTCGTCTCCAGACGTTAAATCTCCCGTTAGTTCTCATTAACGTTTCATCTCCAGATGTTAAATTTCCCGTTAGCTCTCACTAATGTTTCGTCTCCAGACGTTAAATTTCCCGTTAGCTCTCACTAACGCTTCGTCTCTAGACGTTAAATTCCCAGTTAGTTTTCACTAACGCTCGTCTCCAGACGTTAAATTCTTAGTTAGATTTCACTAATGCTCGTCTCCAGACATTAAAGTTCCCGTTAGTTCTCACTAATGCTTCGTCTCCAGACGTTAAAGTTCCCGTTAGTTCTCACTAATGCTTCGTCTCCAGACGTTAAATTCCTAGTTAGTTTTCACTAACGCTCGTCTCCAGACGTTAAATGCCCAGTTAGTTTTCACTAACGTTTTGTCTCCAGACGTTAAATTCCCAGTTAGTTTTCACTAACGTTTCATCTCCAAACGTTAAATTCTCAATCCCTAGTTGACGTTTGACAATCAAACGCTCATTTACATCTCAGGTTGACGTTTGACATTCAAACACTCATTTACATCCCCAGTTGACGTTTGACATTCAAACGCTCATTTCCGCCCCAAACCGACGTTTGACATTCAAACGCTCAGTCCTGTCTTCGAACATCAAATCTCAATCCCGTCTTTCAACGTCAAAATTCCCATTGGTTTTCACTAACATTCATCTCCCCGGCCGCCAATCGTAAGCCCGATCATCCCACTTCAAGCGGCCGTCAAGGTAAGCCCGCACAACAATCCCTCTTCGGCCATCCTCGTAAGTCCGAATACCTTTTCACTCCAGCAAGTGAACGTTCATCTCCTCGGCAGTCATCGTAAGCCCGTCCATCTCATTTCCACGCAATCCCTGTAAGCCCGTACAATGAGTCACTTCTCCGCCAGTTATTGTAAGCCCGACCATCTCATCTCAGCGGCCATCAAGGTAAGCCCGCACAACAATCTCCCTTCGGCCATTATCGTAAGCCCAAACATTCCTCCCTAATGGGATCGTAAGACCATCCTTTTAAGGAACGTCAATCATCTTCCGTTCCTAACTGCTTGTTAGAACGTCAACCAATCCCCTTAGTTCTTAACTGGTCTTGTTAGAATTATGGACGATTTTCCCCAATAATATGTTAGTCTCTCCCGAGATCACATTCCGTTCCTAACCCCGTCGTTGGAACTTCAATCCCTCTTCGGCCATCATCGTAAGCCCGAACACCATATCCCCAGCAGACAAAAGACGAGCGATAAATCAAGGAAAGCCCGCTCAACAATCCTTCTTCGACCGCCATTTCCGTCGAATCCCCAGCATGAGATCCCGCTCCCTCCATGTATCAAGAAAACTCCGTCGGGGACGGAAATTTCTCATATCCTTTCAAGAAAACTCTGTCGGGGACGGAAATTTCTTATATCCTTTCAGAAAACTCCGTCGGGGACGGAATTTTCTCATATCCTTTCAGAAAACTCCGTCGGGGACGGAAATTTCTTATATCCTTTCAGAAAACTCCGTCGGGGACGGAAATTTCTTATATCCTTTTAGAAAACTCCGTCGGGGATGGAAATTTCTTATATCCTTTCAAAGAAAACTCCGTCGGGGACGGAAATTTCTCTTATCCTTTCAAGGAAAACTCCGTCGGGGATGGAAATTTCTTATATCCTTTCAGAAAACTCCATCGGGGACGGAAATTTCTTATATCCTTTCAAAGAAAACTCTATCGGGGACGGAAATTTCTCATATCCTTTCAAGAAAACTCCGTCGGGGATGGTAATTTCTTATATCCTTTCAGAAAACTCCGTCGGGGACGGAAATTTCTTATATCCTTTCAAAGAAAACTCCGTCGGGGACGGAAATTTCTCATATCCTTTCAAGAAAACTCCGTCGGGGACGGAAATTTCTTATATCCTTTCAGAAAACTCCGTCGGGGACGGAAATTTCTCATCTCCTTTCAAGAAAACACCGTCGGGGACGGAAATTTCTCGGAACCTTCAAAACCATTTTCGTCGAACTCGGAACTTCCGTCGAACTCGGAACCTTCAAAACCATTTCCGTCAAACTCGGAACCTTCAAAACCATTTCCGTCGAACTCGAAACTTTCAAAACCATTTTCGTCGAACTCGAAACCTTCAAAACCATTTCCATCGAACTCGGAACCTTCAAAACCATTTCCGTCGAACTCGGAACCTTCAAAACCATTTCCGTCGAACCCGGGACTTTCAAAAGCATCTCCCTCGTGAGATTCAGCCATCTCCCTCGTAAGATTCAGCCGTCTCCCACATGAGATTCAGCCATCTCCCTCGTGAGATTCAGCCGTCTCCCTCGTGAGATTCACCCATCTCCCTCGTGAGATTCACCCATCTCCCTCGTGAAGTTCAACCCTCTCCCTCAAAAGTTACAGGTTCAGACGCCTCACAATAGTCTCCATTCAGGTTCAGATGCCTCGCAATGGTCTCACTTAGGTTCAGACGCCTCACAATAGTCTCCATTCAGGTTCAGATGCCTCGCAATGGTCTCACTTAGGTTCAGACGCCTCACAAAAGTCTCCATTCAGGTTCAGACGCCTCACAACAGTCTCGCTTAGGTCAAGGTCCCCACGCGCGGCTCCTTGCATCTACGAACTACGATCGGTTTGATTCCCGCTCGGGATACGTAGGAATCCTTTCGCTAAGGGTCCAGCCAGCTGACCTCTCAAGTCTTTCAAAGTAAGGGATCCCCCGATTTGGATCCTTATCTTTTTCGACGACTCCACTTCCTTTGAAAGTGACGTCGCCGAGGGGCTAACTGTAAGTACCCAAATCCGGATCGTCAAAATCCGTTAAAAGTTAAACGGAATCCGTTAACTGGCCCGCTCCAAGTTAACCGAAACCCGTTAAGTTCCCCGTTCTCGAGTCAACGAGACATCCCAGGACTGCCCCGTGCATCCCGACATCAAAGCGTACTCAACACACGTTATCACACGTAAAAGTACAGCTTTCCCCGAAAAACGTACTTTTCGGGGTCTTCCGGGATTCGATTTCCCATTTTCGAGCGTCTCGACCTTTCGGAGGTCATAACTCCCTCATACGAACTCCGTTTTGGGCCCACCACATATCAAATCGAACGCGAGAACAAGATCTACGCAGGTAACTTGTTCAATCAGGAAAAATAGCCAATTTCAGGAAATGTCCGGACGGACTGTTTTGCAGGTTAAATTAATACGTGTCCAAAATGTGTCAAACTAAATGACCAAAATGTCCCCAAACTCAGGTATAGTCCGGCCGGACTCTTTCGCAAGGCAGAAAACCACCAGGTTAAGCAATCTTCCTTCCTCACTAAGCAAACTTACCCCCCAAGTTTCTCCCCCCTCCTCCAAGATTTTCATCCTATAAATACTCCTCCCATCCTTCATATTTCATACACAATTTTCCTCCTCTCCTCCCCCTAGCACAAAAATGCTAGTCTTTCTTCCACTCTTCGGGGGCCCTCGTGCTGCTCGTCGGCGAAATTCTCTACTCTTCGGGGGACCCTCGTGCTACTCGTCGGTAGATTCTGATCGTAGGCTAAACCGACACAATTCGAAACGCTGCCCAAATCCCTAGGTTTCTAAGCACCAAATAAAAGGAGAAACTCTGCCCAAACACTTCTGAAACACCTTTCAAATACCTTTTCGTATCCCGTATACATCCTCCCGAGCCAAAGAGTCAACACCAAATTTGGTAAACTCTTACTCTCAAAATGAAGACGTCACCGTCTAACGGGGTCCGATACGTTTTAGTCCCTGATCCTCTTCTCTTTCCATAAGAGAAGTAATCTCGGATTAAAACGGCGTTCCGACCCTGTTCCGTTACTTTTTATGTCATTTACAAATTTCGAATCGTTTGATCCGTCGATCATCATTTACTTTCATGTCATTTACAATTCCGGATCGTTTGATCCGTTGATCGTCATTTACTTTACACAACTTTACAATTTCGAACCGTTTGGTTCGTTGATCGCAACTTTATAATTTCGAGCTGTTTGGCTCGTCGATCGTACTTTACAATTTCGGGTCGTTTGATTCCGTCGATACCGCACTTTAAATACTGTCATTTACAAGTCCGAGCCGTTTGGATCGTGATAGTATTTACTTATCAAAAGTCCGAGTCGCAAAACGATTCGTTGATCGCATATCATTTAATGTTTTTTTCCCGTAAAATCGCTAACAATGTAATGCCCGGTTCAAAACCGGAGTTCGACATTCGAACTCCCTTTCAAAACGCGCGAAATGACGTTTGCCATCCAAACGATCATCATCAAACTTAAAAGCCGACGTTTGACATTCAAACGCTCTTTTCTTAAAAGTCAACATTTGACACTTAAGCTAAACGGTTAAAATCAGCATTCGCGCCACTTTTCCTAAAACCCCAAAACCGACGTTTGTCATTCAAACGCTCGCCTTTTCAAACAAACCACATAATCAACGTTTGACATTCAAACCAATATTAAGCTTGTCATTCAAGCCCCCATTTCAAAATGCAAACACCCACACACACACGCACACATTTTCGAGAAAGGTAGAAAGACTCGTCATACGAGGCGTTTCAGGTGATCTCATATACTCTTCCTGAAACGTAACGTGACCTCCGAACCTAACAATCTCTGGTACTCAAAAAGCTTTTTACTCGTTTTTGCTACCAATAAAAATGACACCCCGTTTTCAAAGCCTTTTCCTAAGTTTTTGCTATCAATAAAAACGACGCCATTTTCTCACTAAAAGCCGTTTTTCAACGTTTGGGCTCAGAATACAAAATCGCGTGGCGACTCCTCTCCTTCCCGAAAGCAAAGTCTCAGACACCAACCCCGCGAAAGACAACCGCTTTCGCCGCGCGCGAAATCCGGGTAATTTCAAATATAAAGGCATTTCAGGTTCTGAAGTTAACCAACTACTAGGAAATAGGGGTCTGAAGTGTTATGAATTCTTAGCAACTAAATGTATGGCTTAAGTTTAACTGAGATTTTTAACGATTCCGTAAAAAAAAAAACCTTTATTTACCAACTTTTGATAAATTTGAACCCTTAACCAACCGTCGAACACTTCAGTGTAAATAACAACCCCTGGGCCCTCCCATGTTTTTGGTTCAAGTTTGTCTAAAAAAAATTAAAATTTGTTTTTATCATGAGCTTTGGGTTAGAAGTAGTATGTATATAAGGTGTGGGTGGGTGGGGTTATCAATGAGTACTGCATAAAAATAAGAAAAAATGCTGACGTGGCAGCAAAACAACCGCAAGAAATATTCGTATCGATGAAGGGGCAAAGTGAAAAAGAATTGGAACAAACAAATAATTTTGCTAACGGATACAAAGAATGAGTGAAATGAATACAGTAGCAGAAAAAGAAAGAATTAATTTCAAAAGTAGCTAGCAACGATCAACCTTGGCCTTGATCATATTAAGCAATGTCATTTATCAATCGCTTATAATGCTTCTCCATCAACACTTTGGTAGCCCCTTCAACAGTTTTCCTCCATGTCTTCACAAATACAATTACAGAGACAAAAGTCAAAATAAATATCATTCATTACCCTTTTCAAAAAAAATAAATTAATTTTTTTTAATTGGATTATTCTGTCTAGTCGATAGTGTTAAAGGCTAAAATATCACAAGCAAAATGTTAAGGCAAAGGCAATTGAGTCTAGCAAAATATTCTCTAAAAGAACATGTAAAAATTATTAATAATATTATTTATAATGGTGTATCGCAAATAAGTTTAAAATTTTCTTTAAAATTATTATTTAAATTACCTTGGAAAAAAAATAAAATTATTTCAAAACGGAGGGAGTATGAATTGTGTCGGTAGTTGGTACTTCCCTCCCCCAATTAATTAAGATGGCCAGCTGGTGGCTACTATGAAAGAAATTCCAACATCTCTGAAATGCCATTACCACCACCAATACAGAAGGGGTAGTCGTGGAGATGTTTTATGCATATGGCAAACTTCAATTCAGAAGGAGAAGATATGTGGTTGTGGTTGGTCATAACATAATCACTTCCATTCCAAGTTCATTTAGGAGTAAATACATTGAACCATCTACGGTATATTATACTACATGGATGGCCTCATGAAGGCCTAAATGTGATTTTTGGTCACATCAACTTACAGACGTCAGATTTTTCATAAAAATTACTCCCTCCCTCCCTCTGTCCCAAAATAATAAATGGTCACACTTATCTTTTTTTTTCGTACCAAAATAAATACTCCCTCCGTCTTATACCTACGTGCACACTTTTTATTTTGGGCGTCCCAAACCTACGTGCACATTTTCTAAAATGGAAAGGAATCTTTACTATTTCCTCCACTCATTCTCTCTCCTACATTATTTTAGGGGGCTTTTGTTTTTTCATTTTACCTCTTATTAAGAGGTAAATCACTTAATTCTAAGAGGTAAAACACTTTAAGTGTGTTTGTTTTTTTTTTTTTTTTTTCAGCCTTAATGCCTCTTAAAAGCCACTGATTTTTAAGAGGTAAAAATGGTCTTGAAAGCCTCTTAAAACGCACTGTTCATGCTTGGTTTATGTTAATTTTTTTTTTAAACCGTTCTTTTCGTTCACTTTGCATTTACGTTTGGGTTTTTTTTTATTTTTTTTTTAATTTTTTTATTTTTTTTAACTGTTTCAGATAATGAATTCAGATACAAAATCAAATAAGCTTATCCAATTCGAAATTCGGTTTTCGATTCTTTGCCTCTTAATCATTCACCATTTTCGGGCTGAAATCGATTTCAAAGACTTATCACTTAAAAAAAACAAAAACCCCCTTAATACTCACAACACCATTATAATTTACTATTCCCTCCACTCATTCTCTCTCCTATTTTATTTCACACTCACAACACTTTCAATATAATACTCTCTCCTTAATTTACGTGAAAAATCAAACCGAGCACATAGGTCCGGGACGGAGGGAGTATAAAATTTTTAAATTATAAAATAATTTTAGTGTAATTTACTGTAGTACATACAATACAATGTACAAACAATTACTTCCTCTGTCCCATTATAAATTGCACATATTACAAATTGCACACTTCCTAAAATGGCAAAAAACCTTTATTATTCTCTCTACTCATTCTCTCTCCTATATTATTTTAATACTCACAACACCATTATAATTTATTATTCCCTCCACTCATTCTCTCTCTTATTTTACTTTTACACTCACAACATTTATATTATTATTTTTTTCCTTAATCCCCGCGCAAACAGTAACTGTGCGATTCCAAGCGGGACGGAGGGAGTAATCTTTTAAATGTCACATTCATTTAAAAATCAGAAATCATGTGCGATGGGGGAGTAGTAATTACAACCGACTTAAGTAGAACATAGCTAAGCCATCTCAGTATTGTATTGTTAACCAAATCATAATTATTTATCAAAAATCAAAGATTAGTTTAAGATTATTTATTAAGAGTTAACCTCCTAGTACACTCCCCTCAATTTCCCTTTTGACTTTTCAAAATCGTTTTGATCAAAAGAATTTGAATTGATATAAATTCTCAGAATTTTCATAAAAAGATATTGTTGAAAAAATAATCTAATATGTGCAAGACCCCAAAAATTAACTCAACTCAGTTAAGCGTAGTAGATAATGGTAAATTTTGTAAACCTTACCTTCTGAATTGTCCCCAATATGGACCTGTTCCTGAAACCCTTTGACCCGGCATTGACCCTCCCACGACCCAGATGCCTAATCAACGCTGATGAAGACCTCCGGCGGGTGACTGGCGGCGGAAGGAGCGACCTCCTCTCCACAACGGCACTAGAATTCAAAGTTCCGGAATCACCTACCGGGGTGGTTGTTTTGCGACGTTTGGACAATCTTAAATCTCTTTTTGGAGAACCTATTTGGGCGAATTTGGTCAAGAGCTCATCTGATGATGCTTTGGTAATATGCTGAACTGTAGCACTAGAATTTTCCATCAGAAACTTGTTCTTTTTTTCTCTTGGAGAGAGAGAGAGAGGATGGAATGAGAAATTGATGTTTGAGATTGGGTTTATAATACAGTATATGTTGGGGGAGGAAAAAAAAGGGACCGTTTAGGAGGGAGGGGCGGGGGAATGGAACAATTGAATAATGTTGGAAAAGGGGAAATAGAGCCGTTGGGAAAGAGAGAGAGATAAGGTGAACTGTACGACCGGTACCACATGATGAGTGGGAGAATTTTTTCTCAAATAATCCTTTTTTACTTTTTTATTTACCAAAATGACTCACTGTTCAAACTATTGTCCAGAATGTCCACTTTTTTGAAACTCGCTACACCGTGTAGCGAGTTTGACTAGGGTTTGTCAAAACTCGCTACACCGTGTAGCGAGTTTAGGATAATTAATATTGACCGCTTGGTAATTAATTAGGACATTTAATTAACCTAAACTCGCTACACCGTGTAGCGAGTTTGGTCATACCTAATTAAATTCGCTACACGGTGTAGCGAGTTTGACCCTTTTTTTTTCTTATTTTATTTAATTCTTCTCTTCTCTTCTCTTCCTTCTTTCTTTCTTTCTATATATATATTATATATATATATATATATATATATATATATATATAATATATATATATATATATATATATATAAAAATATATATATTATTTATATATATATAAAATAATAAATAAGAAGAGGAAGTCCTTTAAAAGTCCTCTCACTAAGAGAGGTCCAGGAACTTGAAAAACAATGAAGATGAATCATCTATTTATAGTGGAAGAAAATTTTGAAAAATGTAGGATACATCTATGTGGGAAACACAAAAAATATTTAAATTTAGAGATGGTGGGAAAACAAAATTTCATTTTTCAAATATTCACATGGATCATTATCCAAGCAACATCTTCACCATTAAATGCATCACATCCAATGGTCCAAATTCATTCCATAAAAACAAAAACACACTTTCATTTGATTGGCCCTTTAATATTCACATGGATTATCAATAAATCAATCTATACCATTAATCTCACTCAAATCCAATGGTCCTAATTTATCATTATATATATATATTTCTTTTAATATTACTATTAAATCAATCTATATATATATTTCTATTAAATCAATCTATATATATATTTCTTTTAATATTACTATTAAATCAATAAATCAATCTATATATATATTTCTTTTAATATTACTATTAAAAGAAATATATATATATAATGATGAATTAGGACCATTGGATTTGAGTGAGATTAATGGTATAGATTGATTTATTGATAATCCATGTGAATATCAAAGGGCCAATCAAATGAAAGTGTGTTTTTGTTTTTATGGGATGAATTTGGACCATTGGATGTGATGCATTAAATGGTGAAGATGTTGCTTGGATAATGATCCATGTGAATATTTGAAAAATGAAATTTTTGGAGGCAAATGAAATTTTGTTTTTCCCACCATCTCTAAATTCAAATATTTTTTGTGTTTCCCACATAGATGTATCCTACATTTTTCAAATCTTTCTTCTACTATAAATAGATGATTCATCTTCATTGCTTTTTCAAGTTCTCTTGGGACCTCTCTTAGTGAGAGGACTTTTAAAGGGACTTCCCTTTCTTATTTATTATTTTATATATATATATATAAATAATATATATATATATATATATATATATTTGTATATATATAATATATATATATAATATATATAATATATATAGAAAGAAAGAAAGAAGGAAGAGAAGAGAAGAATTAAATAAAATAAGGGAATTCGGACCCAAATCAAACTCGCTACACCGTGTAGCGATTTTAATTAGGTTTGGCCAGACTCGCTACACGGTGTAGCGAGTTTAGGTTAATTAAATGCCTTAATTAATTTTCAAACGGCTAAATTTAATTACCCTAAACTTCACACCTGTAGCGAGTTTTGACCGTATCCAAGTCAAACTCGCTACACCTGTAGCGATTTTCAAAAAAAAGGGACATTTTGGGCAATAGTTTGAACAGTGAGTCATTTTGGTAAATAAAAAAGTAAAAAAGGATTATTTGAGAAAAAATTCATGAGTGGGAATTGTGTTCTAAAATAGAAAATGGGATAATTTTGTTGGCTATATATATAATATATAAGACTATCATCATCATCAGTGATTCTGATCCAACTAAATCTCTAATAAAATATTAATTTCTCTCACTTTCATATACACAATCCCAACCTTATATAATTTACACTCCATCAGCGAGCCAACCCCAATCCAAGCTTTTAATAAAATATTTATTTCTCTTTACTCCAACTTATCTAAAATACTTATCATTTTATTTTTTTAAATAATATATTAGTAATAATATTTCTAAAATTACCCGTACAATTATTAAAAATAATTACCCATATAATTATAAATTCATAATTTATAATTTATTTGATATATTTTTTATTTTATTATTTTATATAATTATCATTTTATTTTTTTATATAATGTATTAGTATTAATATTTATATAAAAACATGTCACCCAATTATTGGGTGACATGTGGCAAAAGGATGCAAACAACCTGATCCAACTCTTGGGTCGGCCAATTGCCCGGGCAAGCAAATTAAGTGACTTTCTATTTTTTTTTTTTTTTGGGTTTGTGTTTTGTTCTGGTGACCCTCCCCGATGGCAGTAGTCTAATTAGTCCAATTGGTGTTCTTAGTTAATACGCTCTTTCCCCATGTTTATGCTGACAGCTTTGTTTCTACCAGAGAAATCTGGCTAGGTTTATTTGGAATATCAATTTCAAATTGAACTTTATTTATCTAGTTTGATAATGATCAAAATGTCCCTAAATTAATAAATTAATAGGAAGAGAAAATGGGGATGACGGTGGAAAGAAAATAATAATAATAAAATGAATATTTACCAAAAAATAATTTTAAAAGATGGTTATTATTATTATTATTATTATTATTATTATTATTATTATTATTATTATTATTATTATTATTATTATTATTATTATTATTATTATTATTATTATTATTGTTATTATTATAATTATTATTATTATTGTTATTATTATTGTTATTATTATTGTTATTATTATTATTATTATTATTATTATTATTATTATTATTATTATTGAACGGAATAAATATGACGGGCTAGGCCCAACGAGCAAGCCCAGTTATTTACATATTATTGTCACCACATTCTCCGTGGGCTAGACCCAATTATTATCAGGCCCAAGGCCCATCAACAAAGATCTGTCGACCTAGCTCATTGTCCGACCTACTTGGTCCCGACCTAGCTATCGTCCGACATACGATCCAGTTCCCAGTTCAGGCATGACCCGATCCTATCTATCAGTCAGGTCGACCTATACCCAACAGGCGACCTCGACCTACAATGTTATGTCGACCTACAGAGTCTAGGCGTGAATACAACTCTTTCCATAACGTACTCCCTACAAATCAGGAGTTATTTATGGACAAGATCTCTTATGCATATCTGATCCGAGATTATAGGGATTTCATGCAATCCTACCACAATTATATCTCTCATCTACAACTATAAATACATGGCAATATCAACCGTTCCAAGGTAATTGCTTTTTGTTATTTTGAATACATCTGTTCATTATAATATTTAGCTCTTAAATACTCCATACTTACTCTCACGCCCGAGGGTCTTCGCCGGAGACCATTCCGGCTAGTCGTGGGTTCTGTTTTCAGGTCAGAAGTCAGGAGATTGATCTTGCAGCTGGATGTAGATTGATTAGAGCACGATTCCTGCAGCATCAGTTTGGTTCCATTGCTGGGAATCTGTTGGGTTTTATGGGTCCATGCGCAGCGGAATAAGCATCTAAATAACACAAAACCCAAAGCCCTAAGATCCGTTCTATACGATTAAATTGAATTCCTATGAGATAGAATTTATCAACCTTTATTGCTTTCCGGTCTTGAGCTATCGAACAATTTATCGGTGTGATTTTGAATCACAATCTTTGATCTTCAAAACCTTTGAACGTTCAGATTGCTTTGGACAATTTGAACTCTAGGCCTTCATCGTCGTACGAGCGAAGACCTTGTTATATTTTCTTGAGAAAATTCGGCTAGACTAATTAGGGTTTACAGACTCTAATATTTATACTACATTAGTATAGGTATTAGTTTCCTAATCGTATTAGGAAAGTCTGTCAAACCGCCTTAGAAATTTAGTGTCGCACGACTACAACCATCCAATGGCCTGTTTTGTCGCGCGCCAAAGCATGTCTTATTAGGAACTCTCAATCATTCTTCCTTTGGTTTAACCAATTCATTCTAGATGTGTGTGACCTAATATGATTATATTATGTTGGCAATGAGCTCGATCATATCGACCCTCATAAGACATAAGCGGACTCTAGCAAGCCATTATGTCTACCCAAATAATATAACGTAAGAGTTCACGTTTCCAATGATACACTTCCATTTCTCCCTTTGTCTCACGATGTTATATTGAACACAAGTCATGGTCCTCGTCAACTTGTATTTGTTCAATGCTTTCTTGATCTTGAGTATAATGATAATTCAATAGCATTGGGGTGTGGCCACACACTTTCCATCATTATCACTCATCGAGGGGCCCAAGCAAAACATCTCTCTTTCGAGGGACAAATTCCATCTTGACTTATCATCCTTCCCATCATGAATCTGATCATGCTAAAGATAGCCTTTTTAAATATCGTGTTAAGATATCGTTTGACTAAAATCAAACATGACTTTCATCATATGTAAGGTTATGATAATCTCAGGTCTAGGGACTAAATGAAGTGACCATATGAGATTTAATTATGACATATGACCATGACATAAATCTCATATGGGTCAAGTCCAGTCACTTGTTCACTAACAAGTACCCATAATTTCAATGTGCATCTCTATGCATATAATCATCATATGATTATCCATTGACAATTATACTAATTATTCTCTTTATAATTAGGGAAGGAGATTATTACAATAAATATGCAAAATATATAATAATCAAATAATAAACTCAAACGATAAAGATGATACATAACGGTTTTAAGTTAAACATAACTAAAGCCTAGGGCATTACACCAACAGTCTCCCACTTGCACTAGGCTCCATTTATGTATCGAATACTTATGGATCTAACATGCCCACCATGCTTTTGCCTGTGCGAGGGTCTTTGTTAGTGAATCCCTTATGTCATCATCGGTTGATATTTTGTATATTTTAACGTCTTCTCATTCTTTATGAATTCCTCGAAGAACGTCTAAGTGAGTGTTTGGATCGCTGTTGTGACCTTGGTTCCATTGTTTGCACAACTGGCACCACTATTGTCATAACAAAAGTTTCACCGATTAGTGATACTTGGAACATTTCCAAAACACTAATAACCTTTTGATCAAAACTGCCTCTTTTAGCCACATCATATGTTGCTAACATTCGGCCTTAGTAGTAGAATCGGCTACAATTTCTGCTTGGAACTCTTCCAATCAAAACTGCACCTCTAATAAGCATAAACACAAATCCTAATTGCGATTTTAAAATAACTTTGTCAGTTTGGAAGCTAGCATCTATGTAACCCTTACAACAAGATTAACTTCCAATCTTTCAAATACCAAGAACGTATCCTTAGTTCTTCTTATGTACTTAAGGATCATCTTGACTGCCATCCAATGGTTTACATCAGGATCAGATTGGTATCGACTCATCATGCTTAGAGCATATGAGACGTCGGGTCTAGTATAAATCATGGCATACATGACAGATCCAAATGCTGAAGCATATGGAACTTCATTCATTTCCCTTTTGCTCATCAGTTGTCATAAGACAATGAATATTGCTAAGAGAAATACCATGACCCATTGACAAACTACTCTTCTTAGACCCTTCTAAGAATCTTGTCAATGTGGACACTTTGACTCAAACCAATTTATTCTTCTAGATTCATCTCTATAGATCTTGATGCCAAGGATGTAAGCGGCTTCACCCATATCTTTCATTGAGAAACCTTTCCTTGACTAAGACTTTGACAGTCTTAAGTGTCGGAACTTGCTTTTCCAATTTGTAAGATATCATTGTAATAAAACAATAGAAATAATACTACGCTCCCACTGAATTTCATGCATACACAAGATTCATTTTTGTTCTTTGATGAAGTCAAACTCTTTGACCAATTCATTAAAACGAAGATTCTAATTCCTTGAAGCTTGCTTCAACCCATCTCATGAATCTTTGCAACATGCATACTTTATTAGAGTTTCTTGGATCGACAAACTATTCGGGTTGTGTACTATACACATCCTTAATAATCTTTCCATACAACACATGTCGTAGGTCCTTATACCTTCCTCCAAAACCTCGCATCTTGTGGGCATGTTGCCAAATGCTACATGATTTCACGTGAGGACATGTCACTCCCGTGACGTGTTCTAAACGAGAGATCATGCCGCATTGTCAACGTGCACCGACGAGAGGTCATGCCGGATTTTTCTTCGAAATTCTTCGAAAAGACCCGTTATGCTGCCCAAATTTCCCTAGAAATTTGGACAACCTCTCCGTTCCACAATGATGTTAGGATTTGGTTAGGTATCATTACCTATTATATATTTCAAAACAAGGCATTTATTGTAATCTAAACGTTGCGTCCCTTTAGGCTTCCCCAAGGTATAGTTAGCATGAATAAAGGCTTTCCCTTTTCCAACCGTACTTAGGATTTAAAATACTAATTTATACTTGAAGATGAATAAGATTTTTTGTGCAAGTCTGTCTCGTTCCTTTCCCTCTCCTGTTCCTAAAAAAAAATTTCCCTTCAATACCTTATAAACTCGTCTCTATCCCTGCAGCTACGGCGAGTTGGACCCGTTCATCCATCCCAGGAGCTCGTTTGGTTCGTGTTCAAGCAGTTTCAGTCGGTGTAGAATCAGAGATGGCAGGGAACGGAGATGTATTTTCTGCTCAATCCGCTGGAGGCTCAGTGACAATGGGTCAGCCAAGTTTGAATGATATGACCACGGAGGAATTGAGGGCGACGTTGGAAGCTGCTCTAGCCCGAGAACGTGAGGCCTATCTATTGGCTCAGAATGCCAATGCCCGTGAGGAAGAAGCTCATAACTGCTTTGTAGAGGCAATGAGAGCCAAAGGGATTGCAGTACTTCGTCGGGAGGACGGTTCCTATGAGGAGATCACAGAAGACAACCACAATGAGATCGGATCCGCTTCACCCGCCCAAATTACTCAAATTGCTTACAATGCGATGCCTCCCCAAGAAGCTACGCTCCACGACCTAATCAAATGTCATCTCCTCGGAATGTTTGTGAGTGACTGTGTAAGGTTCATTCCCCCATCTTCTCACGGGTGTAACCAGTGTTATTCAAGAAGGTGCTAGCAAGAATGGTGGTCAAGCAGAAATTTCTTCGATCTCACCGCCTCTCCAACTCCCAATGTCCCAAAGATCGCAGCTTCGGCATGGATCTCGCCAAGGTGTTATCCCCAACCACCCAGAAAGCATATCCCGACAGCTTCAGAGTGGTCGGCATCGGCTTTCAGGAGTCAAATTTGTCAAGACAAGTGTTTCGGGATACCCAGCTGCACTCCAAGGCGGTGTCCTCACCCGCAGCTGTTCTCCCCTTACTCAAAGACTTATATGGTTCCACTCCGTATTCTCGCCCCGTGCATCGCATGTTTCTCTACTCTTGGTCAATCTCGTAGGTCACCAACACAAGATACCCCCAAAACCCCGGTGCGCTTTAACCGTTATGATATGTATGGAAACAGGATCCCTAGCTCGCCACTTGTTGACAAGAATATTGGAATTCCTAGTACTTTCGTCTTCCATCGCCAGCCTATACCCATCGACCTAATTCAGATTTCCCAAAGGTCTGCTTCATCGACAAGTGGCTCCCGCTATACCCTGCATTTCCTCGTGTTTGGCGCCGTAAGTGACACTGGCCTTGTTGGGCGAATGCAGCAACAGATCGATAAGTTGACCGTGGGGTCTAGTGGTCTTAAGGTTGTGGATCCTGCTCAAGTAACGCCTTTGCCGCACAAGTTTAAAATGCCCAAAATGGATTTCGATGGTACCTCCTGCCCGAAAACTCATATAGATATGTATGTTAAGACAATGGGGGCAATGGGCTGCAAGCCCGAGTTTATGGCATCCCACTTCCATCTGACTTTGAAGGGATCAACGCTCACATGGTTTCTGGCTTTGAAACAGGAGTGTCGCTCCACCTCGACCCAGATAACAGAAACCTTCTTGGAGAAGTACAAAGGCAATTTGGAATGGCGTACCACTCGGGATGATTTAGTGGGGACTATCCAGAAGGTCGATGAGTCAATTACAGAATTTTACAAACGGTGGAATGCCAAGCTTAATGAGTTATCAGAGCCGATACCCCTCCAGGACCAAAAGGACATCTTCTTGTCGTGTGTTAAGCCAGTGCTCAGGAAGCCATCGGGAAAGGTTGGTACCCAGATCTGCGAGAGATGGTAGGAATGGGAGCTAGAAGTGAAAACAGATTGTTCAATCAAACCCCGAATACAAATGCCGGTGGTGGCAGCGGTAGTGGAGGTTACCGATACCGAGCACCCAACCCTGTTTCAGCAATGGCGCCAAGAGGAAGAGATGTGGCCAAAGACAACAGTATCAACAATCTACAGAGAGGAGGTAATAATGTGCAGAATGCAGTGAGATTCCAGCCTAAACCGCAGCCGAGATTTGATGATTTGGGCATGTCTACAGAGGAAGTTTTTAACGGATTGCTTCGTACTGGTATGATCAAGCCATTGGAGAATTATAGTCCTGCTCGTCCTAGTCCCCATATGGATGCTAGCAAGTACTGCCGATTTCATCAATTCCCAGGGCACACCACAAATTCCTGCATAACCCTCAAAAAGATAATTCAAGGTTTGGTGGATGACAAGAAGATTGAGAAATCTCCTCGCCCGAATGTGGTCAGCAATCCTCTGCCAAGTAACAACGTGAATCTTATCGGCTTTGGGCAAGACTATTTTGTTAATGTAATAGAGTTTGGGAAGTCAATAGATGAAAGTGATAGTGATGGTTGTAATGAGATTGAGAATGATGTAACCCCATTTTCTGGTGAAATGAAAGATAATTTTTGCTATGTTTTGTATCTTGATGATCTGTATGGTTTGAATAATACTGCTGATTATGACGATTATGAAGAGAATGTGATTGCCAACACTATATCCTCCATGATTCCTAGAGATTCTCCAATCTCCTTGGAGGAACTCAGGATAGCGGCTAATGTAGAGGCGCCTTTGTCCATAAATGAAATAAGGCAGGCAGCATGGCCTTATAGCACTCGTCATGTCCCGATTACGCTAGCAGAGCTCAAGGAGGCCAGCAGGGAATTTGTGGTTGATGATCACCAAGATGTTAATCTGTTGACTCGGTCAGGGAGAATGTTGGGAGTGAATAATTCAGATCCATCCGGGAAAGGTAAGGCAGTTACGGTCTCTAACCCTCAGTCCTCTCAGAATCCTTACAGATCGGCGGGAAGCGAAGAAGTCCAGGAAGACCCTATCCTTACACAGTTAAAGAGAACACAAGCCGACATCTCCTTATGGTCTCTTCTCACATCTTCCTACCCTCACAAACTGAAATTGGAAGAGGCCCTATCCAAAACAAAAGTATCTGTCAATGCCACCCCAGATGAAGCCTGTCAGCTGATTGGGACTGCACAGTAAGGGAACATCATTACTTTTACGGATCTTGACCTGCCTGCTTATCCCGTGATGCTCATTGGGATTGGGTCTTATTTTATCGACAACCCCACTTTTTTCCAAAAGTGACGTTGCCGAGGGGCTCTGTAAGTACGCCAATCCAATTCGCAACCTTTTAGATGCATTTTAATGTAATAAAATTGCATTAAGGGCCATTTTGGTAAATTCCCGGCCTATCCCGAGACTTCCAGAAATATTTCATAGGTTTCCCGCGAAGGAAGTACCTTTTGGTACCTTACTCATGCAAAGGGACCTGTTGGGAATAAACCTTTTTGGACCTTTTGGGTATTTGGGCCTGAATGTTCCAGAAACTGGTTTTGGCACCAAAAACGGTTGAGGCCACCTTGTGTCACACGACAAGTCAAGGGATGGAAAGTGGTTACGTATAGTCCTGCGACACAAGGTGACCACTAACTGCAGCCTATAAATAAGACCCTCCCCCTCTCAGAAATGGATCCCAACTTTAGCCTACTGTTACTCTACAGAAATTGCATCGTAACAAAGCCTCCCAAACACAACTCTCTCTCTCTCCTACCCTCAACCTACCCAATTCTCTCTAATCTCAACCCATTTCTCAACCAACTACTTGAACTCTCCTTGCATCCATTCCCTCAGGACTCCAAGGCCAGAAACAACCAATTGAAGGGTCTTGTATCTGACTGGATACATGATTCGTGGAAGCATCAAGGGTAATGAAATCTCAACTCCCTCTTCTCTCTTCCTTTCCCTCAATTCTTCATAATTCTACTGTTTATTCCTGTTAGGATTCAATAATCAGACTCCATCTGTCTAGATTACTGAATCCCAATCGCAATCTCTCTGTTTAATTGATCTCATCTGTGTAATTGAATTGCTATTGTTGAATATTTGCTTGAATTTGGTGTTTGAACCCCAAGGGGGTGTGGATCTATCCATATCCACACTCCCGGGGTCGATTTGTTGTTGCTTCTGTAATTCGTATCCAATCTAGTCAATTAATTAGATCTCGCCGGTAATTGTTGATTCTGGTGTTCATGGTGTAAGTCTCTGCAGATGGACTATGTATGTCACGCGACACATTGTGCCAAGGTGATCCTGTGTCACACGACATATGTGGTCACAGGTACCATGTGTCATGCGACATATCATGACCCATCTGCAGAAACCTTTTCTGTTGTAATCTGTTTTAGCTTATTGTATCAGGGATGTGGCCTCCCTAAATAATGGGATCACGAGTTGTAAATCTCAATTCATATTGAATAAAATGCATGTTTACCCTATTTGTTCATTGTCAACACTTGCATACACTTTGGATTTGCTTGGATGTTTAATTGAAAGACTCGTCTACGGACGAGGCGTGTTGGGTGAACTCTCGGTTCTTCCCAACACGTAACCTGACCTCCGAACCCATGTTTTCTCTCTCAAACAAAAGGTTCTCAATGTTTCCTCTCTAAAACGGCGTGGCGACTCCTTATTTTCAAACCCAAATTTCGGGCGAGCACACATTCAGAAAGCAAGTAAATACTTAACCACCATAATGTTCTAGCTTCCTGCAATGATCAGGAACCTTCTTGCAGTAACGAAACTGCGACTCAAACCTACTTTTCTCATGAATCACCCAGTCAGGGTACCTAAAGCTACAGACTATGGGGACCAAGGGAGCTAACTTTCCACTCCCCCCAAGCCTCATTCCAGCTTGGATAATGTAATCTTTATTCGACCCCAGTGTCGACCAATTGATAGTGCTCCTGCGAGCTACCCGAACCAACCTTTTCTATAAGGCATCATGCCAATCAGGGACCCATTACTCATCCTCATTCAGTACTCTTGATTCATCATTGGGTAATGGAAATTCCCAACCATTTTGGCTCTCAACCAAGATCAAGTGCGAGTTCCAGCCAACTACTTTTTTGGGCAAGTTGATGAATAATTTGGGAGCTTTAGCTCGAGCTGGGGTACTAATTCCTAAGGTTTTCTTGTCTGTTACAATTTTGAAAAACTCCCTAAACACCTTCATGCAAGGCTCGTACCCGAAGAACCTGCATACCATGGCAAAACAAACCAAGACCCTAACAGTATTTGCTCCTTATTGCATGGGACAACATCCATGCATTCCAAGAATTCAAAAATAAAGGGGTCAAGTAGAAGGCGTAGCCAGACCTCGAACTGGCCGTAGTAAAAAGCTACTTGAGAAGGGTTCAGGCCCCAATGCGCCTACTTTTTAGCTTTCCTCTCCTTATCAGTAAAGTGTGTAAGACGGAACTCGTCCCTATTGATCTCACAGAAATTATAAAGAATGTCGATCCTCGACTGTGAATTTTTCTTGCCCCCGGCTGGCTTGGGGGCAACATATCCTCTTTCGTTTCGACCTGGAACAACTGTTGAGTAGAAAGCATTCACAATTCTCCCCGAGGAAGAGCTCGCTGAATCCTGGGTTGACATATCTGTAGAACAGGAAGAAACAGGGGAATCAGTCCAGTTACAGTCTCAAGTGACCTACCTAAGGGAGACCTAGATTCCCCTGGAAATCCTTGTCTATTTCTAAGGAATGAAGGTTTATTTTGCCTCCTAATGTAAAATAAGACTAAGTGGTCTAGCAGCTCGTGGAAAAGATGGAAACAAACAACCCTTTGGTCGTCTGCCTTCAAATCACCCAGATTCTCTCCTACAGGAAGCTCTAGTTCGACAAAGCTTAAACCCCACCTGGTCAAGATGGAAGCATACTCCTCCCTGGTCATCTCCTTCCATGCCCCACCTACAAGCTTATATACTCTACAGTTAACACTACAATACCCATACCAAGCCCCAGGTTCACTAATGAAGGTCCTAGCCATGGCAGAATTGAAAGGGAACTCAGAAATTAAACCTAAAAATGAAGGAATAGAGGGGTACCTTGTTTAATTCGACGAAGGTGGGTTTTTGACGGTAAATCAAAGACTTGACTACGCTGGAGGTTCCGTTCATCTTGCTAATTCTGGCTGGGTATATTCAAGATTTGAGGTTTGTAAAAGTTTGAGAAGGAAAAGGATTTTCCTTTTATACCTTTCCTGATTTGAATAGGAAAAGTTTGGGGGTTTCAAACGGTTCAAATCAGCTCTATTAATGCCAGCGCGGTTTCCCAAGCAGTTGTCTAAAACGCCATATTTTTTCATCATTGTGGCGCTTCAACAGATTTGGCCGTCGAAATAGTTAATGGTCAAGATTAAGCCACGTCATCATGGTCGATCATCTATCGGTTCGAGCATCTGGATATGATCTACCCAAATCTTCAACAAAATTCTTATAACTTCCTGGTTGACAAAGTCAAATCAGAAAGTTGGGGGCCACTGAACGGAATAAAAGTGACGGACTAGGCCCAACATGCGAAACCCAGTTATTTAGACATTATTGCCACCACTTGGTGAGTCATCCCAATTATTATAAGGCCCACGACCCAGCATCAAAGATCAGTCGGCCTAAATTATTGTCCGACCTCCGTGGTCCCGACCTAGCTTTGTCTGACATAGAATCCATATCTCACACGGGCATTATCCGGCTATATCATTCAGTCAGGTCGACCTAGACCCAAGCAGGCGACCTCGACCTACAAGGTGTACGCCGACCTACAGAGTCATAACGTGCCTGTAATTCTTTCCATGACAAAAGTCCTACAAATCAGGAGTTATTTACGTACATGATCTCTCACAGGTTTTATTTGAGAGAAAAAAAGAAGACTATGCCTTCGCCATATGAAATATGAATAGTAAGTAATATAAGTAATAATAGCATGGCACTTTGAATTCGATATATGAAAGTTTTTGATTGTTTTTTTCAAAGCATTAGATTACGTATCGAGAGAGTAGTATGAGATAATAGGTGATCTGATCCACGATTCTAGGGATTTCATACAATCCTACTACAATTATATATTTGATCAAGCCTATAAATACCTTACAACATCAACGGTTTTGAGGTAATTGCTATTTGTTATTCTGAATCTCTTGTTCATTATAATATATCAGCTCTTAAACACTATATTTACTCTCACATCCGAGGGTCTAAGTCGGAGACCATTCCGGCTAGTCGTGGGTTCCTTGTTTCAGGTCAAAAGCTAGGAGATCAGTCCTGATTGCTGGACGTAGGCTGATTCAACACGTTTCTTGCGGCATCAATTATTATTATTATTATTATTATTATTATTATTATTATTATTATTATTATTATTATTATTATTATTATTATTATTATTATTATTATTATTATTATTATTATTATTATTATTATTATTATTATTATTATTATTATTATTATTATTATTATTATTATTATTATTATTATTATTATTATTATTATTATTATTATTATTATTATTATTATTTGATGCTGTAGGAAACGCGTTGTTCAGCCTACGACCAGCAATTAGGTTAATCCACTGGCTTTGATTGACCTGAAACAAAGAACCCACGACTAGCCGAAATGGTCTCCGGTGAAGACCCTCGGGCGTGAGAGTAAGTACGGTGTTTAGAGCTGATAAATTATAATGACCAAGATGTATTCAAAATAACAAATAGCAATTACCTCAAAACCGTGGATGTTGTGAAGTATTTATAGGCATTGATATGAGTTATAATTGTAGTAGGATTGCATGAGATCCCTAGAATCACTGATCTGATCATGGAAACAATCGTGTCCATATATAACTCCTGATTTGTAGGATTCATGTTATGGCAAGAGTTGTAGGCGTAGTAAGACTCTGTAGGTCGACGTACACTTGATAGGTCGAGGTCGCCTGCATGGGTCTAGGTCGACCTGACTGAATGAGGTAGCTGGATAATGCTCGTATAAGATATGGATCGTATGTTGGACAAAGCTAGGTCGAGACCATGGAGGTCGGACAATGAGCTAGGTCGACTGATCTTTGATGCTGGGCCGTGGGCCTTATAATACTTGGTGCCGACCCACTAAGAATGTGGTGGCAATAATGTCTGCATAACTGGGCTTTGTATGTTGGGCCTAGCCCGTCACTTTTATTCCGTTCAGTGGCCCCCAACTTTCTGGATGGACTTTGTCGACCAGGAAGTTATAAGAATTTCGATGAAGATTTGAGTAGGTCGCATGTAGATGTTCGAACTGCTGGTGGGTTGACCAGTAATGGCGTGGCTCAATCTTGATCATTAACTGTTTGACGGCCAGATCTATAAAAGCACCGTAATTCCGTAATCATTACCCCTTTTCACGCTTGGACAACTGGTTAGGAAACTGCACGGCATTAATTGTAGGCAATAACCGTTTAAAACCTTTCCAATTCAAGGAAGGATTAACACTGAGTATAAAAGGAAAATCCTTTTCCTTCTTGGATTTTTTTACAAACCCCCAATTTTCAGGCGTACATCAAGAGCAAAGGCAAGAAAAGATTTCTGATTTTCGGTTACCTCATCCTCCATTTCGTTCATTATACCCTCATTTTCGACTCAAATTACGGTATCCCTCCAATTCCTTGCTTTTAGGTTTACTTTTGAGCTTTTCTTTAATTTCTACCATAGCTAGGACCTTTAGCTGTGAACCTGGGGTCTGGTATGGGTATTGCACCATTAAACATAGAATATATAAACACATAGGTGGGGTATAGAAGGAGATGACCATGGAGGAGTGCGCTTCCATCTTGACCAGGTGGGGCTTGAACTTTAGCGAGCTAGACCTCCCTGTAGGAGAAAATTTGGGAGACTTAGATGTAGACGACCAATGAGTTGTTTCTTTCCATCTTTTCCATGAGTTACTCGACCATTTGGTCCTGTTTTATGTTAGGGGACCCAACAAACCTTCCTTCCTCAGAAATAGAAAAGGATTTCTAGGGGAATCTAGGTCGCCCCTAAGTAGGTCACTTGAATCTGTAAGTAGGACTGATTCCCTTGTTTCTTCCTCTGTAGATATGGCAGATCAAAGGCAAGCTAACTGTAAGTACGCCAATCCAAATTCGCAACCTTTCCAGATGCATTTTAATGTGATAAAATTGCATTTAAGGGCATTTTGGTAAATTCCCGGTCCGTTCCGAGACTTCCGGGAACTTTTTATAAGTTTCCCGCGAAGGAAGTATTTTTTAGTATTTTTCCCGGACAAAAGGACCTAAAAGGAATAAACTGCTTTGGGCTTTTAAAGAATTAACCCGGAATGTTCTAGAAGCAGGTTTTGGCGCCAGAATCGGTTATTGGCATTCCCAGTCGTGCGACAGCTTGAGGCTTGGAAATTGGATACGTTAGGTCGTGCGACCAAATAATCCAATTTCCAAATCTAAATATAAATATCAAATTGCCTCATTTTGTGGAGGGAGCTCTCACAATTCACACACAACACACACTCATTCTCTCCTCTCTCAATACGTAACAACTCTCTCTCTCTCTCCTCCATCTCTCTAGACGCAATTACGCAGAGGACTCCATAGCCGGCGCCCTTCATCCCTCAACACTCTCCACCGGTCTTCTCCCTCTACCTCAACCATCTCCTTCGTCCTCATCAAGCTCCTCCCAGCCGACAACTCAACCTCCAGCCGGCGACCTCCGCCCAAACCAAAACCGCACCCAATTCCCTCTTCAATCGAATAACAACGACCGCTCCCCTTCTCTCCCATTCACCGGCCATCTTCCCCTTCTGTAACCGCTAACCACCAACCCAGTCTCTCCGATCCAAATCCCTCACCGGCGAACTCACCAACCAAAACCGACCTCCCTTCCCTAACCAATCCCCGACAACTCAACAATCAAACCTCACCGTTCTCTCTCCCTACCTCGATTGAACCCACCGGCAGCAACCCCAAGCTCCTTTGCCGTTACCTAAGCCAATACCCAAAACCAATTGCCGATTGCCATCTCCTCTGTTCCTGAGCTCAACTCCGCTCCAACACACAAGCACGTACTGGAAATGGCCTAATCTGGAATCTGAGTTTTGTTCCGTCCCAAAACCGATTGAAGATCCTTAAACCTAACTTGGTTTAAGGAGCGTGGACTACGAGGGTAACGATTCCCTCACTTTTATCTCGTTTACTATTATTTGTTTCATTGCAATCCATTCCCCGGACTTGATAATTAGACTCTATCTGTCCCCAATTATCAAGTCCCAACTGCCGATCTCTCTGTTTAACTGTTTAGCTTGGTATTGTTGATATTCATTATGTGAGTTTGTTGGATTTGTTGTTTATTGGCCAAGGGATTGTGGATCTCCCTATATCCACATCCCCTTGGTCAATCCATTGCGAATTCATTGTTTCTGAATTGTTTTTGATATTGTGTTGGGATTTGGATTGATTTCTGTTAGATCAGTGCTCACATTGTAAGGTACCTGCAGACGGTCAACTCGTGTCACGCGACACAATTGGACAGTTGGAGTCCTGTGTCACGCGACACAAGTGGCTCTCTGCAGAGACCATATTTCAGTTGTAAGTATTGTTCCTCTTAGTTGTAAATGGGATGTGGCCTCCCATGGGAAACGGCTTACACATTGTATTTCCCCTTGTTGAGTAATAAAACAAAGCACTCTTATGCATTTTACACATATATTGTCATACACACTTTGCACACACATTTGAATGAATGGAATGTTGAACATTGAAAGACTCGTCTACGGACGAGGCGTGTTGGGTGAACTCTCGGTTCTTCCCAACACGTAACTTGACCCCCGAACCCATTTTCTCTAAACAAAAGGTTTTCAATGTTTCCTCTTAAAACGGCGTGGCGACTCCTTTTCTTTTTTTTTTTCGGGCGAGCGTTCATTCACTAACGCATCCACCTTGTCAAGCCCAAGGATCGTGGATGCTTTTGACTCCTCTATTGCCCAAGGGAGGAATGGAAGGGGTTATGTGGCCCCCAGGCCACTTGCTGGGAAGAAAGGCTCTGAATCCTGACTAACCATTCTCTATGGCTTCTATGAGGTCAATAAAGATGAGTTTAGGCATACCCATTACCCCAAGAAGGAATTCATGAGAAAATTTGGGTCGACTTATACCACTGATCCTACTAAGGTAGCTTTATTCTATGGCCAAATCGAGGCCGGGCTTAGACTTCCCTTGGACCCATTTATCAACGAATTTCTGGAATGCATGGACGCTCTACCTCTCCAATTGGGAGCCAATACTTGTAGAGTTTTGGTATGTTTTGCAATGATCTGTAGGTTTCTAGGTTTTGAGCCTTGCGTCCATGTTTTCAGGATGTTCTTTAAGGTTACAATAGACAAATCAAACTTAGGGATTAGCACTCCCTCAAGACCTCATGCCCTAAAACTTTTCATCAATCTTCCTAGTAAGGCCAGTGGGTGGAACTCCCATGTGATTATAGTTGAGAGCAGGAGAGGCTGGGAGTTTCCTTTGCCTGATGATAATTCTGATGTAATCAAGGAGCAAGATTACTGGGTGCCAGACTGAAGCGACGCCCCGTATAAAAAGCTGGTAGAGGTAGCTCATAAGGGTCCAATTAGATGGGAGATCTTAGGGACAACCAAGAACAACTATATCCAAGCTGGGATGATGCTGGTAAGTGACGAGGTAGCTCCTTTGGTTCGATTAGTTAGGAGTCTGAGGTACCCTGATTTGGTTATTCATGAGGGAGACAGGTTTAGGTTTAAGAATCAATGCCACAACTGTAAGAAGACCAAGGATTTCTGCAGACTGAATAAAGATCATTTTGGGGGTAAGTGCTTGCTTTCCCTTTTTACTTAGCTCATCAACTCTCATGCGAGTACATGCTTTACTCATCAACTTTTATATCTCCTCTCTCGGGCTAACACTTCTTCTTATCTGTGCAGTTCTTACCCCGGAACAGGAAGCTAATATGGTGAGGGTTGTAAGTGTGAATGTAAAAAAAACCAAGAAGGGCTATAGCGCTGCTAACGCACGAGCTAGAAGGCAAAGAGAAGCTGAAGAGCGACATAAACTATTGCAGTTGGTTGATGAAGAAACTTAGAAGATGATCCCCGTTAAGGAAGATGCCAAGCATGTTGAGTTGGAGAAAACCATTGGTGATGCCCTAGAAAGTAATACTGCCGAAGGTGAGGAGGAGGCCGAGCAAACACTTGAGCCCATGATGGAGGCCCCCAAAGATAAAGCTGGCCCGACTATCGTCGACCTGGAAGATGAAGAAGAAGATAAAGACAACCGCCCCCTTGCTAGTAAAAGGAAGAGATCGAAACTTAACCCTGTATCTGAGAGGGAGGATGCTATTGCTACAAGACCTCTACCCCAAACTTCCAAATCTTCATATGCCAAGCTCGTCCAAGCTCGAGTAGACAAACTAAGCGATGTTCCTCCTCTCACGGGTATTGATAGTTCTAATAGGCAATATCCTGAGCTGGAGTATGGGTAAGTGGTGGTGAGACGCGCTGCTGATAAGGACCTGGTATCTAGGCATGCTGAGAAGGGTTTGAGCGTTGAAGAGTTCAGTGCTAGGTCAGGTCTCATTCATTCCGAGGTAAACCTTAATCTCTTTCATACTTTTTTGTTTTCCCTTTTGTTTGCACCTTTACTTACAAACTGTTCGATCTGACCCTTTGAATCTTCTATTTTCCTGTAGGCTATTGCTATGGTCGAACTAGCTAAGAACAGCTGGAAGGCTTTCGAGGAGAGAGAGAAATTAGCTACTACCATGTACGATCGGAAGTCTGCCGAGCTAGCGGAACTGAGGGAGAACCATGCCGACCTGGACTCAGCTTACGAGGCTCTCCAGCTGGTCAAATATTATGCTCTGAAAGCCAAGGATGAGGCCTGGGGAAAATTAGGGGAGACCAAGAGGGAGCTTGCTACAGACCAGCTGGGCAAGGAGAAGGTGGAGCAGGAGCTTGAAACCGTGGTCCAGTTGCTCGAAGAGAGCAATCCTTTGCTAGCCAAGCAAAGAGAAGATCATGAGGCTGCTCGTCTGAAGTGGGAAGAGGAAGCACGAGCCAAAATGAAGGTTGCCATCAAAGCTGCAGTGGAGGCTTACAAAGATGGCGATGAGTGCTTCCACTTTATCACGGATCAAGCTAAGATAGTTTTTTACGTTGGTCGCCGCCATATGGCTCGGCGTAATATAGTTGATCCCTCTGTCGACCTACCAGTTGAACCACTAGAAAAATGGGCCTCAGAGGATCAATATGACATAGAAGCTCGTCGTGGCTATCCCATCGTGCCATACAATTCCATGATTTGGCAGCCATCGCTCTAGCGGATGAGGCTGAAGGAGATGAGCTTTGGGTCCCTCCCCCAGTTAATCAAGTGAACTTTGATACTTTGGTCCAAGAGTTGTAGGAAGCTGATGAGATGGAGGAAGATGAGGGTGAGGAGGTTGCTCAAGACCAGCAAGCTCGAGCTGCCAATGATCAATGTTGTGGGTATTTTTCAGCATGGTGACATCTTCAGTTGCTCCTGCATGTCAAGATGTTATTCCACTGTAAGTATTATTTAATATTTATTAATTCATTTTTTCTTAATATTCTTATTATTATTTTACAGTAAAGCAGAGAGATAAATACGGGATACTCTCAAACACGTTCAACCTATCTTCAACGGCAAAGTGGACTCGGTCTTGTGGACGTTGGGAATATAAGCTTGGATGCCGAGATTGTAGGAACTACTTCTTACCCGTTCATAGTTGTTCTTATTTAAGGGGAGATGGAGACGGAAAATAGCACGTTACTTTTACACACACTACGCACACATCATTTGTATTCCTTTCCATCATCCTCCGCAGTTGTAACCTCAATTATCATAGTGAAACTTTTAAGGTTGGAGACCTAACTCCCGGGGTTTATTCCAAAGAGGTTATTATCTCTAAGGTTTTCCTCGTTAACAAATCATTGTGTCACTCTTTACTTTCATGTCTTTGTTCCATATAATCGAATTCCATAGTCCCCTCCTTGTTATTTAAATCCATACACTTGTCAAAGTTAAGATTCCACATTATTGTTCTTTCTACCAAAACAATTTGGCGCCCACCGAGGGGCCGCTTGGTCTATTGATTATTTGGATCATTTCCTAAAACCGTTCATCATGTCAACCAACCCTAATGTTTCCGCCGCCGGCAAGAGTGCCGCCGTCACTCCAACGTCAGGAGGTAGAATTGCCTTGCTACCACCACCTCCTCAGTCAGGACCTCAGCAAACGCAACCTTCAAAGACTCCACAAAAGGAAGCAACCTCTTCCAATGTGGATGCCGACATCCGAAGTATCCTGACTAGGTTGAATCAGAGGCTGGATCAGCAAGATAGGAATTCGAAGGTGCTGGCCAATTCCATGATTAAGATGTAGAAGGATCAACAGCTCATCGCATCTCGGCTTGACAACTTCTCACCATTGCGTGCAAGGAACCTTAACTTCGACACTACCGAAGGATCTACGCTTCAGAGTGAATTTATCCCAATGGGTACCCGACCTCAGACTCATCAGTCAACACCCTTAATGATGTCGACATCCTTGTCTGGGGACACCCTGATGACGCCACCTTCATCAGGATTCTCCCCGTTAATCCCGTTCATTGACAACACCACTGTCACAAACACCACGGACAACTCTGGTTTGCTGAATAATCTTTTCAATAATAATACTTTCAATCGTATTCCTATGACTGACCCTTTTGCAGGAAACCCACTAGCAAAGCAGATGCAGGACCTCAGGGAGCTGATAATGAACGTACCAGGCATAACTCCTCCAATCCAACCAGTGACTCAGAACTGCTACAATCAGTCCCGGTTTGTCCCAGCAATTGCAAATGTCGACATCTCGAAGCATTTCAGTGTTCCATCCATGAAGTTGTATGCCGGCAGCATAGATCCAGAGGAGCATGTTGCCCAATATCAAGAGAAAATGGACATAGTTCATATCTCGCTTCAATTCAGGGAGGCTTGCTTGTGCAGAGGATTTGGATCGAACTTGGTTGGACCAGCTCTCAAATGGCTGATTAGGCAACCCCTAGGCTCAATTGGTTCATACGCCCAGCTTATCAACATGTTCTATAATCAGTTCTCATGCAGTCGACAATTCGAGAAGCTGACAAGTGACCTCTACAATGTGACCTAGCAGCCTAATGAGACTCTGAAATAATATGTCCACCGGTTCAAGAAAAAAGTGCTAGAAATCCCCAATCTTGACATGTCAACAGCCACAGAAGCATTCAAAATGGGGCTGAAGAAGGATTCGCAGTATTATCAAGATCTGATGATGACTCCTTGTAAACGGTTAGAAGAAGTCAGGAGCAGGGCCCTTAGATACATAAGATTGGAAGAAGATGAGCTGCGAAGATCGAAGTCCTCATCCAAGCTGTCGACATATGACAATCCTGACAGGAAGACCGAATCATCCCACTGCAGGAACAACCGTTCCAATCCTTATCCGAGATTTGATAACAGCAAAATTAATTCAATAGAGGGTGAGGATGAAGATAGTGATAATGTGCCTAACATTTCTGATTATTGTTTTTCTGTTAACATTTCAGGTGTACTCTGTGCAATGGGCAACCTGAGAGACAAAGCCAGATGGCCAAAGAAGACAGATAAGACCACGGGATGGCGTGACAAGTCGAAATGGTGTGCTTACCATGAGGACTTTGGGCATGTTATAGAAGATTGCATTGCACTAAGAAAGGAGATCAGCTACCTGCTCTCAAAGGGACATCTTAAGGAATTGCTGGGATCCAGAAAGAAGAAGGCAGAAAGTGCTGAAGCCTAAGCCCCACATGAAGTTGAAAGACCAGTCTCTCCTCCAGCATCATTAAAGGTGATCAATTTCATTAGTGGAGGTTCAGAAATTTGTGGCACGTCCTATTCTGCCACAAAGCGACATGCCAAGGAGTCGAAGGAAGATAAGCCGGAAAGACAACCCAGGATGCCGACACCTTGCCAGGAGCCAATCACATTTAATGAGAGTGATCGAGATAATTTGCTGGAACCCCATCATGATGGCCTAGTCATTTCCTTGCAAATCGCCAATTGTACCATCAGACGTATCTTGGTCGATGGAGGCAGCACTGTCAATCTCATTATGTTGAGAACCCTTAAGGAAATGAACATCCCAGAATCGGAGATTGTCAAGAAATCCTCAGTGTTGGTAGGCTTCAGTGGGGAGGTCAAATAAACAGTGGGAGAAATAAAACTTCCGATCTACTCAAAAGGACTCAACACCATGGAGCGGTTCTGCGTAATTGATTGTGCAACATCTTACAATGTCATTCTCGGAAGGCCGTGGATTCATGGAATGAAAGCTTTACCGTCCACTTACCATCAGTGTGTGAAGTTCCCAACACCCTGGGGTGTCGCTAAAATATACAGTGATCAGCAGGTGGCCAAGGAATGTTATAAGACTTCAATGACGGCATCGACATCTCCCAAACAAGCATAGCAATTACAGAGGAGAGTACGTGAAGTCCTGGAAGCTAGGGAGAACAATGTGAAAGAAGTATTACTAGATCCTTCCAATCCGGACATCAAGGTACTCATTGGCAGTGACATCCCATCAGATATAGAAGAAAAGCTTGTGGACCTGTTAAGGAGCAGAACAAAGAGCTTTGCTTGGAAGCATGATGACATGACCGGCATCAGCAAAAATGTCATCACCCACAAACTCAACATTGATCCTAGTTTCAAGCCAGTGCACCAGAAACGTAGGAAGTTTGCAGAAACAAGAAACCAGATCATCAAGGAAGAAGTGGAGCGCTTACTCAAAGCTAACATGATCCGAGAGGTAGATTATCCAAGATGGTTAGCAAATGTGGTTGTGGTTGAGAAGAAGAATGGGAAATGGCGAGTCTGTGTTGACTTCACCGACTTGAATAAAGCTTGTCCCAAAGATCCTTTTCCATTGCCTCACATAGATTCATTGGTTGATGCTACTTCTGGACACGAGCTCCTCACCTTCATGGATGCATCCTCAGGATTCCAACAAATCCAGATGGAGCCATCTGATCAGGAGGACACCGCCTTCATAACACCAACAGGTATCTATTGTTATATTGCTATGCCTTTTGGACTAAAAAATGCAGGAGCAACATATCAGAGGCTCGTCAACAAAATGTTCAAAGACCAGATTGGGGAACCAATGGAGGTATATATTGACGACATGGTAGTGAAATCAAAGAAAGCTGAGGATCACATAAGCCACCTATCTCAAGCCTTCGACATCTTGGATTGTTTCAATATGAAACTTAATCCGGAAAAATGCAACTTTGGAATGAAGGCAGGGAAGTTTTTAGGCTATATGGTAACTAAAAGGGGAATTGAAGCCGCCCCAGAACAGATTCGTGCCATTGTCAACCTGTCGTCACCTCAATCTGTCAAAGACGTCCAAAGATTGACAGGGAAGATTGCTTCACTCACCAGGTTCATTTCAAAATCTTCGGACCGATGCAAACCTTTCTATGACATCCTAAGGAAGAACAAGAAGTTCCAGTGGGAAGACCAGCATGAACAAGCCTTTCAGGAGCTCAAAATTTACCTGTCGACACCTCCATTATTGGCCAAACCTCAGGAGGGCGAATATCTTTACATCTACCTAGCAGTATCAGAAAGCGCTGTAAGTGCAGTCTTAGTGTCAGAACGAGATGGTATTCAGCAACCCATCTACTATATAAGTAAGACATTCTTAGATGCGGAGACCAGATATTCTCATTTACAAAAGTTAATTTTGACTTTGTTAACTGCATCTATCAAATTAAGACACTATTTTGAAACACATACTATAATTGTGCGTACTAACTATCCTATTAAGAATGTTATGAGAAAACCAGAGATGTCAGGTCAAATGGCTAAGTGGTCCGTACAATTGAGCACTTATAACATCAAATATGAACCCAGAATAGCAATAAAATCTCAAGCTCTAGCTGATTTTGTGGCTGAGTTTAGTCCAACCATGCAACAAGAAGTGGAGTTGGAAGTTCAACAACTTCAAGATGATGACATCCTGAAAATATGGACACTATACCAGATGGTGCTTCCAACTTGAGAGGCACAGGACTTGGAGTTGTACTAAAATCGCCACAAGGGGACATAATACCACAATCCATCAATTGCAGTTTTAAGGCCACCAATAATGAAGCAGAATATGAGGCATTAATTGCAGGTTTAACAGCAGCCCAGGACATAGATGTCAAACACATCCGGGTGTTTATGGACTCTTTGCTAATTGTTAACCATTACAACGGATCCTACGTAGCAAAAAATGCAAAGATAACGACATATTTGGAAATTGTTAAAATTCTGGAGGCCAAATTCAAAACATTTACTTTGGAGCAGGTTCCACGTGACAAAAACTCTCAAGCAGATGCCCTGACAAACTTAGGTTCAGCCTTCAAAAGCATTTCACAGACAAGTATCCCAATTGTGCATGTTGACTTCCCAGCAATTGATCGTCTTGAGCTGTTTGTTCTATATGTCGACATTCCTGCCCCTCTGTGAATGTGGTGCCCAAGATCGCGGCTTTCCTATTATTTATTTATTTGAAAACCGCTTTCTCGTGTAAGGGGGATCACCGCCTCACATCAGTTTGGAAACGTCCGATTTAAATAGAAAAACGGAGTTGCCATGCCATTTTGATTTCCTCAAAACTTTGAAAAAAGGATTTGGGTCCGGAGGTTAAGTTACCCCTTGGGAAGAACGGATCGTCGTTCACCCACGGAGCCTTGCCGAAGCAAGTCTTCCACGATCCGCTTTTCATGCTTGCCTTAGTGTTTTCGTGTGTGGGATGTGTGTTTTGAAAAGGAGGGAATGTACCAAGTGGTCTTCTGGATGTATAAACCATGAGTTGGTTATCGCTCGAGATTCCTTGGATTTTTGATGTGTTCGGGACTTTGGTCCCGTTCTCATCTTGGACTTATGATCATCATGATGAGACCTTAGGTCACATGTGATCGGGATAGGGACATCATTTTTATAGTCCAAGGATGAGACTCTTTAGAAAGGAATGACCTTTGCCCATCAATCCACATCTTGAGACGATTTGAGCTCTCTCGGGACACTTATGCTCGTCTCAAGTGATGATCGGAGATATGTGGCTCAAGTTCATCCTTTTCTAAAGGAGAATCCATCTATGGCATCTTTAAGTGGAGGAAATGATGTAAAGATAGGACCTTTACACCATTTTTCTCCAAGATGATGCTCCAAGTACCAAAGGGGACTAGGGGAGGGGTATAAAGATTGGATATTTATACTCATCCTATGCCTTTTTGTGCCTTATGAAGGTCACTAGGAAATCCTGGGAGAAAGATCCAATCATGAGGGACATGGGGAATGCATTTTAATCTAATGATGATATTTTTAACGAAAAGATGACATTTTAACATGAAAATATACTATTTTTGATGCAAAGAATGCTACATTATATGCAAAGATGGTATTTTAAGTGCAAATGATGCTACTTTATATGCAAAGATGATACTTTAAGTGCAAATGATGCTACTTTTCACATCACCATGTGAGAGATCCACCCTAGAACAAGCCTTTTTGAGGTCTTATTGTTCATCCTAGGGTTGGATCTTCCATGGATCCTATGTGAAATTACCCGGATTCGCGCGAGCAAAAGCGGTTGTCTTTCACGGAGGGTTGGTGTTTGAGACCTCGCTTTTTTGGGAAGGAGAGGAGTCGCCACGCGGTTTTTGTATTTTGAGCATAACGTTGAGAAACGGCTTTTGTGAAAATGGTGTCGTTTTTATTGGCAGCAAAAACTTAGAAAAAAGCTTTGAAAATGGGGGGGGGTCATTTTTATTGGTAGCAAAAACGAGTAAAAAGCTTTTTTGGTACCAGAGATTGTTAGGTTCGGAAGTCACGTTACGTTTCGGGAAGAGTATTACGAGATCATCGAAATGCCTCGTATGACGAGTCTTTCTACCTTTCTCGAAAACGTGTGCGTGTGTGTGTGTGTTTGCATTTTTGAAATGGGGGCTTGAATGACAAGCTGAATCTTGGTTTGAATGTCAAACGTTGATTAGGTGACTTTGTTTGAAAAGACGAGCGTTTGAATGACAAACGTCGATTTTGAAGTTTTTAGGAAAAGTGGCGCGAATGCTGATTTTATCTGTTTATCTTAAGTGTCAAATGTTGACTTTTAAGAAAAGAGCGTTTGGATGTCAAACGTCGGATTTTGAGTTTTGAAGATGAGCGTTTGGATGCCAAACGTCATTTCGCGCATTTTGAAAGAGAGTTCGAAGGTCGAACTCCGGTTTTGAATCGGACATTACATTGTTAACGATTTTTACGGGAAAAAACATATTAAATGATTTGAGTGTCAAATGACGGCTTTTAAGTTTGAAGATGACCGTTTGGATGCCAAACGTCATTTCGCGCATTTTTAAAGAGAGTTCGAAGGTCGAACTCCGGTTTTGAACCGGGCATTACATTGTTAACGATTTTTACGGGAAAAAACGTATTAAATGACATGCAATCAATGAATCGGGTTGTGTCTCAGACCTTGAAAAGTAAATACTATCACGATCCAAATGGGTCAGACTTTGTAAATGACAGTATTTAAAGTGTGGTATCAACGGAATCAAACGATCCGGGATTGTAAATGACGATCGACGAGCCAAATGACTCGGAATTGTAAATGACGATCGACGAGCCAAACGAATCGGAATGGTAAATTTGAGTAAAAGTAAACGACGTTCGACGGATCAAACGGTCCGAAATTGTAAATGACAGAAATTTAAATGACGATCGACGGATCGATCGATCCGGAATTGTAAATGACATAAAAGTAAACGGAACGGTGTCGGAATGCCGTTTTAACCTGAGATTACTTCTCTTATGGGAAGAGAAGAGGATTGAGGGGCTAAAACATATCGGACCCCGTTAGACGGAGGCGTCTACATTTCAACGATGTTCGTCCGAAACGGTTATAGCGACTGGCGCGTAAACTGAGGCGGAACGAGAGATTAGAGAGAGGGAGTTATACCTATGGCTAGGGTCGACTCATTTTGCTCGGGGGGTGTATACGGGATACGGAAATTGGTTTGGGATGGTGTTTTAAGGTGGTAAGGGGTGTATTTGATCGAAATATGGAGGTTTCACGCGAATCGAGACGAAATGGGGGCTCGGGAAGGGGTGAAACTCAGTTGGGCCGTGGCTATGGTGAGTTTGGAGAGTGATTCTTGTTGTTCTAATGGCTTTGACACTTGGTCCTTCTCTCGACGTCCTCTGGGGATAGGGAGGGAGTCCCGCTATGCTTACCATGTGGTTGAGAGAGAGACTACAGATGATGCTCAAGGTGCCAATGTCTTGTGACACTTGGTCCTTCTCTCGACGTCCTCTGGGGATAGGGGGCATTCAGGCTAAGCTGGAGCTCTGGATGGCCAGACTCCGCACGCATCACTTGCGATGGTGGGTTCCCCACTGGAAGTTACAGACTTGTCGGACCGTTCAGGAGGGTCTATTGGTTGTCAGAGTGCCGGGGCTGTCTTAGACGTCTTTCTACATTCCATCGTTGGTTCTGCGACAGTACGGGCTGGAGCAGGTACCATTGACGGGCTTGAGTCATGCTGCTACCTTCGAGGTGGGATCTCTGCTGATGGAAGATCCTTCGACGCTATTGCTGCTCACACAGTGGTGGCAATACACGTCGTTTCCTTTCAGGGTTCTCTTTCACCGGAGAGGGGACACTGTTCTGTCTACGCAGTATTTGAACTGGTATGAAGAGTGTATAGGGGAGACACAGATGGCTATCTTGTGGAGATGGAATAAGCTGTTGGGTGCTGATCACCTGGACAGCTCGACTTTGAGGAGGACCGAAGCGTGGGCTAATCCTCAGAATCGTACTGGAAATGACATGGCTGACTATGAGGCCAATGCTGATCGGGAGGCCAATCAAAGCACGGTCATGATGGCTCAAAGCGAGGCAGCTCGAGACAGAGCTAGGGAAAGGGCTGCTTTGACAGCTACAGGTTTGACGGAGGCGTCGGGAAGGGTCCCTGAGCCAGGTAGAAGGACTACGGGAATATTCCCTGTAAAGGTGAAGAACACTCGCCGTGGGAAAGGGAAGGGGAAGAAGGATGAAGGACCAAATTCGGGAAACTAGGTTGACCTTGCTGTCCAGAGTATCCACCCACTGTCATTGCAGATACATTAACTGATTAATGTTTTATTATAGTTTTGCTAGCGTGTAGCGAGTCAAGAGTTGACCGTGCTTGAACTCATCAAAGATTGTTTTAACCGTAATGAATTTGTAGGTTAATTGAAAAGAGTTTTTCGAAACACAAGCAATTGATGCTTATTATTTTTCTTTGTTTTTGAGACCGAACCAATGATGGCTGCCTACGTTCCCCTTTTACAATTGGACTAAGGGGCTCAGGTCACCGTAGTTCGACACTTTAGGTGAGTTTGAGAATACCAAACACAAAATAAGTGCGACCCTATTTTTTACCTGGATCATTAGCGGGAATGTATCCAGTTGGGTATTACTCTTTTAGCACTTTAATTTTACTGAGGGGTGGTGTATAGGGAAGGAGAGTTGACTCATGCTCTTCCTCAAACGAAGTATCTGCGGAGCTTGCTTCCGTTCACGGGGTTAACGAAAGGGTTCCCGTCTAAGTCTGCTAACTTCATGTCTCCTCCGGAGAAGATTCTTTGTACCACGAACGGTCCTATCCAGGTAGGCTCCCACTTTCCGAGGGGATTGGTCTGCGTAGGAGGCTTTTCCTTTAGCACCAAGTCGCCTTCTCTGATGTCTCGGATCTTGACTTTCTTATCGAATGCTCGGGCCATTCTGCTTTGGTAGGCTCGAGTGTGTTCCATGGCCTTCCAAGAGGACTTGGAGGGATGGAATTTCCAGTTCTACGGGTAGCATTGCTTCCATTCCGTAGGTAAGCGCGAACGGAGTCTCCGCTGTGGCGGTTCTGACTGATGTTCTGTATCCCCAGAGGGCTAGATGTAGCTTTTCGGGCCAGTCCCGACCTCTGGTGGTCATATTTCTGATTATCATGGTGAGAGTCTTGTTTGCTGCCTCTACTGCACCATTGGTTTGTGGTCTGTAAGGAGAAGACTTGTGACGTAGGACTCTGAATTCGGTCAGCAGTTGGTCACAATCTCCCTCGAAGTGAGTCCCATTGTCGGATATGATCTCGTTAGGCACTCCGTATCGGCACATGATGTTCTCTTTGATGAACTCGGCCACCTTCTTGGAATTCAATACCTTGTACGATCTGGCTTCTACCTATTTGGTGTAGTCGACTGCGACTAGAATGAACTCGTGACCATTGCTCCCTGGTGGAGTGATCTTGCCGATGACGTCGCTTCCCCATGTGGCAAAAGGCCATGGTGTAGTCATACGATAGAGTTCATGAGGAGGGATGTGATTGAGGTTGGAGAACCATTGACATTTGTCGCAGCTTCGGACGAACTGAATGCAGTCTGTTTCCATCGATATCCAATAGTATCCCATACGGAGAATGATCTGTGTCAATGCTTTGGCGTTCATGTGCGGACCGCAGGTTCCGTTGTGAACTTCGTTCATTAGCTCGCTGGCTTTTTCTTTGTTTACACACCGAAGGAGTGGCCCTTGGTGGCGCTTCTTGTACAACATACCCCCCAGAATGACAAAATGGGGGCCATCATGTTTTTGGCTTTGATCCCTTCTTTGTATTTTCCATCTTCATTTGTGAAGGAAACTTCTCCGTTTTGGAGGTACTGGTATATTTGATTGTACCAGGGTTCGTCGATCGTTTCATTTTTTATTTCGATCTCATAACAATAGGGGGGTGTTTCCCATTTGCCTATTCTGAGGGGTTTTACTAATTTCCCATCGGGAATTTCGACAAGAGAGGAGAGGGTTGCCAGGGCGTCTGCGAAGCGGTTCCTGTCTCTTGGCAAATAGTGAAAAGAGATGTCCTTGAACTGAGCAATGAGCTCCTCCATGTACGTGTGGTACTTCTGAAGGCCAGAATCTACCGTTTTCCATTTGTTGGACACTTGATTGATGATCAATGCTGAGTCTCCGTATACTTCCAGTTCTGAGATGTTGCGCTCGAGAGCGGCTTCCAGACCGACTGCACAGGCTTCATATTCTGCTGCATTGTTAGTTGTTTCGAAATTCAGCTTGATGGCTATGGGAGTGTGCTCGTCCTTGGGATCGAAAAGGAGTATTCCAATACCATTCCCCTTCTTGTTGGCTGCCCCATCGAAGAAGAGTTGCCAGCGGTTTGCGCTGTCGAGTGAAAAGATTCCGTCATCCGGAAATTGCGGATCGGGACCCTTGGGCTCACTGCTTGGGAAGTCTGCCAGCTGATCTGCTATTACTCTGCCCTTCGTGGATTTTCTGACCATGTACTTTATGTCGAACTCAGCCAGGAAGAATGACCACTTGGCTAGTCGCATTGACAGGGATGGCTTGTCAAAGAGATATCGAACGAGGTCCATTTTGGAGACCAGGAGCACTGAATGTGACTGCATGCAGTGTTTCAGTTTCCCGACTACCCAGACCAAGGCGGTACAAGTTTTCTCTAATGCTGAGTAGCTGAGTTCACTTCCTTGAAGCTTTCGGCTTACGAAGTAGATTGCATGCTCAACCTTAGAATCTTTCTGTTTTTGTGCCAACATTACTCCGATTGACGTGTCTGTTACTGTCAGGTACAGGAGTAGTGGCTTGTCTTCATGTGGCGGGCATATAATTGAGGGATTCACCAAGTAGGTCTTGATTTTATCGAAAGCTGTCTGGCACTCGGAATCCCATTTGATGTCGGCATTCTTCTTCATCAGTTTGAACATGGGCTCGCAGAGAGATGTCAACTGGTTGATGAAGCGACTGATATACTGAAGTCTTCCCATAAAACTCTTTACTTCTGTCAAAGTCTGAGGCGGCTTTATGTCGATGATGGCCTTGATTTTCTTGGGATCGGCTTCGATACCTCTTTCTGTAACCATGTACCCCAGTACCTTGCCTCGCTTGACGCCGAAGGTGCACTTAGCAGGTTCAATCTCATGGAGTGCTTTCTGAGTTTGTTGAAGAACTTTCTCAGATCTGTCATGTGCTGCATGTCTGATCCTCTGGAGTGGATGATCATGTCGTCGATATATACTTCGATTTCTTTGTGAATCATGTCATGGAAGAGAGGCTGTTGCGGCTCGGTAAGTAGCCCCGGCGTTCTTCAAACCGAATGGCATGACTGTGTAGCAGTATGTCCCCCACGGAGTGGTGAAAGCAGTCTTGGCTTGATCTTCCTCGGACATTTTGATCTGGTTGTATCCGGAAAACCCATCCACGAAGGACTTTATTTGCCGTGGTGTCGACTAGCATGTCGATGTTGGGCAATGGGAAATCATCTTTAGGGCTAGCCTTGTTGAGATCCCGGAAATCCATATAGCATCTGACCTTTCCATTGGCCTTGGTGACCGTCACGATGTTGGAGAGCCAGGTAGGGTACTCAATCACTCTGATGAAACCGACGCAGAGCATTTTCTCAATTTCTTCTTTAACTTGCAAGGACCACTCGGCTTGATCTTGCGCGGCTTACATTTGGACAGGCTTGGATTCGGGATCCAGGGAATTCGTGCTCCACGATCGAGGATCGAGTCCGGCATGTCTTGGTATGACCGGCGAACACGTCAACATACTCCCGGAGGAGGCTTATCGGGGCTTCTTTTTCTCGCATCGGCAAAGAAACCGTCCACTTGTGTCTCTTTAGGCTCTTGTACTGACCCCAGGTTCACTTTGGTCATAACCTCTTCGGCAGCTTGGGCCCGGTTGTCCTCTTGGTCAATTACACGCTTGAGAACTTCCTTAATGTATTGTTCATTTAATGTTTCTGCTTCTTTATCAATTGAGTTATTAACGTCTTTTAAGTTGTTTGTTAACTTATCAATTGTTAAAGTGGCAATGAGAGGATGCTCCGAAAGGTCAGACTTTTCATTAAACGAGAACAGAAATACATGGTTGGCTATATTATCATAGTCTTCCGACGTAAGGCCGTTGGACGACTCAGAGGACTGGACTTTTACAAAGAGCGGCTCGAGAGGGTTCGAGACCGGGTTTAGGGAGATGTGGTACGAGCCCATCTTGTCTTCCATTTCATGCAGCTTGCCCTTGGTCAGGTGAAAGTTACCCGGTTCTTCGGCGGCATTCTTGGATGCTTGATGAGGGTTCGGGGATCGAGAGGCAGCCTGGCTTTGTCCCAATCATGGCGATCATGCTGTTTTCAGAGCCCATGTCAATCAGGTTTGGCACCTCCATGACTTCTTCAAAAAGACTCTGTAGAGCTGGTCCACTAAGAGCGTCTTCTATGAATTCTGGTTCCTTCTGCTTTGGAATTACTGTCTCGAATGTGGCCTCGACGGCTGATCCGAACAATCTGCATCCCACGGAGAGTACTCTGAGTTGCTCTTCCGTATCTGGGATATCCTTGAATGTGTACTCGTGCTAACTGTCCCTGCTTCTTTCTCATCTTCATCAGTTCCGCTGCCTGTCCCCTCAGTTCTGCTGTCGGTCTCCTCAGTTCTGCTGTCGGTTCCCTTTGTGAAGTAATGAGCGAGGTCGAAACTGTAAGGTCAGAGGTTGGGTGTGCCGTCGGAGGTTCCCCTTTTGCGGGCTGCTGCCTTGGTGCGGGCGAGCCTTTTGTTCTCCCTAATGTCAGCAGGTGTTGGCACATAACCAAGCCCCTGGACCGTGGTGTGGTACTTGACTTCAATGACTTGGTGTTGGCTCTGTAACCTTTTGCCGAGCCCCAGTCCTGGGATGAAGTTCATGAATATCATCATCTTCATGGCGGGAGGAATCTTATCGTGAGATAGTGGAAGGTCCACGTTGCATATTTGGATCTTGGAGGTCTCTAGAGTGAATCCAGTTAATGCCATGTCGTCATTATGCTTGATTTCTAACACCAGAATGTCGTTGGTGTTGGTCCCTTCGGTGGTGACGCTGTCGCCGTAGATTGTGGTTAGCTCGTTGCCTTGCATGAACTTGAGGCACTGATGAAGGGTGGATGCCATGCCATTTATCTGATGCAGCCAGGGTCGCCCTAGGATGGCTGTGAAAGTGATTGGAATGTCCAACACTTGGAATTCGGTGGGGATCATCCGCTTGCCGAACCAGATATTAAGAGTAGTAACCCCGAGAACTGTACGGGAAGTAGAGTCATAGGCCTTGACGGTGTGGGTAGAAGGCTTGAGATCTGTAGGCTTAATGTCAAGCGGGTCCATCATCTTGGGCGGCAAGACATTCATTCCGAGCCTCCGTCTACCAACACGCGGGGAAGGCGAAGCTCGTCCAGTGGATTGTGATGTAGAGCGGCTCATTGTGATCGGCCCAAATTTTGGAAGGTCCAAATCGTGAAGGTGATAATGTTGCCGTAGTGGATGTTGCCGATCATCCGAATGACTTCATGCGGGGTTGCGTCCACGGGGACCATGGTACGGGCCAGACTTTCCTCTAGCTTGAGCTTGTGAGGATATGAAGATGTGAGCAGGGACCAAAGGGAAATGTTCGCCTGGGTCTACTTGAGCTGAGTGAGGATCGGGTCCTCTTTCAGGGAACTTGCGTCTTCGGGCTGGCCGGGTTACAGTTCTGGCTCCGTCGGCTTTTAGGTAGCCTTAGGTGGTAGTGCATGGATTTGACCCGATCGGGTTAGAACGCTGACGTCAGGCTTGGTTCCTTCTAAACAGGCCGCTCTAAGTTGAGCCATAGTTAGAGGAGGACTCCTCGTAGCATAGGGCCACATGTCTTCCCTGAATTCATTGACTGTAGATGTGTTTTCGGGGGCTTCGGCAGCTTTCCGGATTCTGTCCCAGGATACCGGCTTGGGTGCCTCCATGGGGAGGTAGCCTACGGTTTCACGCAGCTGTTCGAATGTCAATGCGCAACAGTGGTTGCCGAACCGAATCGTGCGTTGCGACCCTCGGGGAGGTTGGAGAGTTCTTGGTTCAGGCGAACAGTCTCCTTGATCTCTTCACGGTATACCGCGCTCCTTTCCTTCTTGCTGAGCATACTCAGGGCATTCTGGAGTTGGGTCTGGAAATACTCATGGTTTGCTAGTTTTCCTCCACTCTTGGCCCAGATTAACTTTCTTGCAGCAGAGCCTGCGTCCAGAGTTAGTGCCTGCATTTCTTCCCATGTGAGAATAGCCAGTGCTTCTTTGAACTGCGCGCGACAGTCTAGATAAACCTCCATCGGGGAGAGCTTTCCCTTCTTCTTTATCTGAGTGGCGGGTATGTCGGAAGGTGAGTACACGGATTCCCGAACATCTTCCCATGTAACTGGTTGCTATCCCAGTTGATCGTTTCTGTAAACGAATGCCGAAGACTGTGGAATCTCCCTGAGCAGTTGCTGGAGATGAATTTCTATCTTTCTCTTGTTTTTGAATAGACCTTCCTCTCTCATTTGGCCTTTCAGTTTGAGTGCGGAAATTATACGTTTCCATCCTCCCAGGACCCTTGGGATTTCGGTCTTGTTGAATTCATGCCCGGCTTGGAAGAGAATGGTTTCATCGTCTTCGTCGTCGCTTTCATAGAGAATTTGCTTTTCTCGGGGAGATAAGCATTGGTACCCTTCCTGCTGTGTGGTTAGGTATCCTTTGTACTGTGCCATTCCATCTCCTAGGTCATCGGGACCGTTGACCACCCTCGTTTGGCAGAGGGGGTTGGATGAGAACAGACGGTAGTCCAGGAAGTTACCGTGAGCAAAACCCTTGAGGTCGAACTGGTCTAGAGTGGCCTCTAGCTTTCTGTCTGAAGCTGCTTGTGACACTTTAAGGGCTTGGTCCCTGTTGGTCTTTTGAGCTTGGTTTTCATCCCAGAGACGGTTCTCTTGAGCGGCTAGTTCCATGAGGGCCTTCCTTGCGAGAGCTAAACATTCTCCGTAGGTGCGCGCCGTCTGGCTAGTGTCTAGAACTGTGATCACATCCAAATCTCCGAATGGCGGAAACACTTGGATTATGTTGACGAAGGAAGTCGGGCTGGGACATTCCATGCGGCCTTCCTTGATCTCGACTACCAAGAAGTTCGCCCATATCTTTTTGATTGAACCCACGGGGGTGTTGAATTCTGCAATGTTGATAGTCTCGTGATCTCGTTGGATCGCCAAGTCTATCAGAGCTTGTAGTTTGCTGGCGGGATGTCTGAATCCGTGGCCGTGACGACTGGGAGCAGAATCAAACTGGAGCATGTTGATGCTGAGGTGGTCATTTCCCTCGTTGGAAGTTGACTCTGTCTTGCGGGGAAGACCTTTATAGATGTTTTCGGGGCGACTGCCGGAAGCATTCCCGAGGTTGATCTGATTCATAGCAGGGTGAGGAGCTTTGTCTCCTTCGCTGTTGCCCTTGGCCTTGGCGGCGCTTGTGGCTTTAAGCTTGACTGACAGCCCGGGCCGGTTGCCACTAGGGCTGGTAGTCGGAATTGATGATGAGATCTGAGCTCGATTGGCCAGGGCCTCGTTTACCATGGGCAGGCAGTCATCGAGGGTAACTTTGGCATTGCAGAATCTGATGATAAGGACCGGATCCTTGGTATCATCGGGATATCTGGAATAGATGATGTTGACGAATTCGTCGTCAGTCACTTGATCAGAGGGGTTCTTTGTCGTGTCAACCAGTTGCTTCCAATTGTCGGATAGCTACCTGTACTGGACGTTGATCTTGACAATCTCCATGGTGTTGGAGCCCTGGTCGTAGGTGACCTGATCGGAGCAGTGCCGTCCTCGAAGCGAGCATATGTATGTAGGGATCTTCTTGCGAGTCTGCTGCGTCCTCGACTCTGGAGAGTCCTGATTCGTTGCCGTCTGACGGCTCAACCCAAACGTAGGGACGTATTGCGTTCTGCTGCGCTACTGGGGCTGCTAGGAAAACATCGTGCCCTTCGCTGGAGAAAAGGGGCTCAGCGGGTAGTTCCTCGTGGAGGACATCCCATACAACGTCCATGCATTCAAGACGAGTATGATGGTGCTTGTTGACCTTTATCACGAAAATCTCTTTGCCTGGCGGGGCCAGAGAGTTGGCTTGAAGAATGCAGACGAATCTCCGATTGGAGACAGGGGGTTTATGTGCCCGCATCATGGCGATGCTCACTGTTTCTTTCCAATCTGCCTCCAAATGTTGTAAACGACAGTTGAACTTGAAGTATCGGACGCCGAGTGCACTTTGCTCGAGGACATTGACATAGTTAGCATCTCCGGACTACGAGGGATTCGATGAGATTTGCCCCGATAGTCCCTTGGTTGATTTGAAGGAGGTAGCCCCGGTGCTGGCTGCGAGCGGCACGCTTAGCTGTCTCAGCTTCGTTTCCTATGAGGAAACTGTCCCCTCTGATGACTTCGAGATCTCCCTGCCGGTTAATGAACTTAACGCGCAGATGGAGGGTGGAGGCTATGGCTTTCATGTGATGTGGCCAAGGGCGTCCCAACAGAGCTGTGAATTCGGATGGAATGTCCATCACGTGGAATTTTGCTGGCACCATTTGGGTTTCGAACCAGAGCTCCAGAGTCACCGTCCCCAGGATGGGACGAGACGTGCTGTCGTAGGCCTTGATAGTCCGGGTTGATCGAATCAAGTGGCTTTCGTTGATGCGTAGGGCTCGCATCATGCTGAGAGGGAGAACGTTAAAGGCTGACCCGTTGTCTACCAATACTCCGGGGAGTGATATGGTGTTGAGCTTGAGAGTGATGTACAGAGCTTCATTGTGCCCCAAGGCATCTCTTGGCAGGTCTTCATCACAAAAAGTGATCATACTGCCATACAGTCGGGAATCGTAGATCTGGTCTCTATCCGGAGAAGGAGAGTCATCAAGCCATCTGTTTCCTGTTTTCCTCTTGTGAGGTAAAGCCTTCGCTGGAGCCTCGGGATTGTGTTGAGGCTGTTTGTGGCGGTTGTCGCCCTTGGTTAGCACGTTGATTGAGTGCGAGTTCCAAGCTGACTTTGAACTTCCTTTGCCGATCTGTGCTCGAAAGCTGGACAAATTGAACCTTGGCTAATCCTGCGGGGGGTTAGGCTTCTGACTGACAGACGTATCTTTCCCTTTGCCGGGGGCCGGTGCGGGATTGAATCTGGCTATCCGATCGGTATACGCTGTATGGTAAGGTAGCCAACTTTTCCTTGAGATCCTTCTCAGCGTGAGCCGGCATTGACCATGGCCCGAGACACAGGAAGAAATGATGGCCCGATGAGAGTTGTGATGGACGGTCTTAAGCAGGACTTGAAGATCCGCATCTGTTCATCCTTGGAGAGTGGCTCCATGATTTCGGAGAGTTTCCAACTCCACCTTTTGTAGAATTCTCCGACACTTTCATCCGCTTTCTGCTCAGTGGTGATTAAGTCCTCATGACTTGTTTCCCACTCTAAGTTGGATCTGTACCGTTCCAGGAAGATGTTACTGATCTGATCCCAGGTGTGGCGATCCACAGGCTTGACCCTTAGAAACCATCGTAACGCTGAACTTTTGAGCGTATGCTGGAAGTGGTCGGCCATTTGCTGGAGGGTTGCTCCTTTCGCTCTCATGCAGAGAACGTAGGTGTCGACATGCGTTTGAGGACATTCGGTTTCGTCGAATCGGTCCATCTCCGTCATTCTGAACTTGGCAAGGAGAGGCGTGACCATTCCCGGATCTGTGGATTTGAGCATTTCCTGCTTTGAGCTGCTCATGGTGGCTTTGAGGTCTTTCATCTGTTCAACCATCCAGGCTAAGGTTGGGTCCAGTGGTGGACTGTGAGGCTCGGCACCGGGTGCTACCACGTGAGCGGTAGTGATTGGAGGTGGAAGGCTTGATATATGCGAATATATGGGGTCTTTTTCTGAAGTGTATCGGGGTTTGTCCCCGATGTTTTGGGATTCGTGTATAGGCAACGGGATGAACCCAGGAGGGTATTGAAGGATATTGGCATCTATTTGAGATGGTCCAGCGGTGCGCTGGTGGTATTGAGTGATGGGAGTAGCTTGGCACGGCCAAATATGACGGGGTTGCCACGAGAGGTGGCAACATGAAGCCTAGGTCAATTTGTTTCCTTGGTTCGAAGGAATCCCGTAAGTTGGCGGGGAGGAACTGGTTGAAGGTTTGGGAAGCTGGTTTCGGGGAATCGTCATCCTCAACTAGGACGAAAGTACCGTCGGGCGGGGATAGCCGCTATAACTCGCTCATTCGGAAAGTCGTACCACGAAATTTTCGATCTTCTTCTGCCTCTTGTGAACCTCACAAGCCCGGATGGCTTCTTCCAAAGTCATATACGTTCTGCGTGGCGGGGGTCCTTCCCATCCCACGATTTCTCGGTGAGCTAGACATGTCGGATATTACATTTGAGGGAAGCGGGAGGCAGAAGAATTGTCCAGCTGCCGCATTTGCAGTGATTACAGCAGGCGGCGGCCGGAAATTTGAACCACTTTCTGCTCGCTGCAGGGAATGAAAGGAAGGGTTGAGGCTTCGGAAAAGGGTATTTGGCTCAAGGTTTCAGGCTTGTGTAATGTGCAGTTACCGATTAATGTTTACTTAAAATGCATTTTCTCAGAGTCCTAATCGGTTGGAAAAGAGCGTGTCTTCTTTTTCGCAACTAACCCTAGAGCTCTAATCAGTGGATCTCGTCACTACGCTTATAAGCCCATCATTTCCATTTGTAGAACATCTTTCTCGGGACGGACAATCCTGAGCGAGGTTCTATAAGGCAAGCGAGTTCCACCGACAAAGAAAAAGTGAACTTAAGGCTAGCTGATCACGCAAACTTTCAACGTATGTGACGCACGGGCCACAGTCGATGTCAATGTCCTTAAGTTAAGGCGGGGATCGTGCCAAAATTTCGGCATGACCTCTCCTGACTCGCTTGCGCGAGGGGCCTTAACTTTTGGCGTTGGCTAAGTTGTGGCTGGCACGGTGCATTACGGTGAGGTTTGGTGACACGGTGTCACATTGAACCTTCGGGTATATTTTTCGGCAGAGCTCCGCGTCAAAGTCAAGGCTGAAAAGCTCAAGACTTCGGGTCGGGAATGACCTTCTGTCTCAATCTCTCGAGCTTGACTCGTGGCGGAACCCGGCGTAAAAACATACACTTAGGCTTTATGACACGAACTAAGCCAAAAACCAACCGGGGTCCTGGATAAAGTGTGACACAAAGAGTGCATGGCTTACACGGGCTAGGATGGGCTGTTTGGGACGACCCCGTGCGCCCTCGAAAGGTGTCTGGCAAATCAACTGAGGTGCAACTGAACGGTCATCCCGAGTTACAGGTCGTAGTGTACGGTGTACCGAGGCAGCAAGTGCACGTGAAGTGCGGTGTACCGAGGCAGCAAGTGCGAGTAGTATGCGGTCGCTAAAATTCTTTTTCTGAGTAAAACAGAGATTTTTCAGAATGTGTCTTAAAGAATTTTGATGCGCAGTTCAAAAGATAGCATGAAAATCAAACATGAATGGGCATGCACAAACATGGTATGATTTTGAAAAGACGACAATGTAATGCCTTTAAAAAAACCGTTCGAGGTTTAAAGTAACACACGCACACGAAAACGAGGAACGGTAAACGAAAGTTTGACCCACGGAAGGCTTTATTGAAAACATCGACAATTTTGAAAAAAGGTACCCATTTCCCCAGCGGAGTCGCCAACTGAAATTACCCGGATTCGTGCGAGCGAAAGCGGTTGTCTTTCGTGGAGGGTTGGTGTCTGAGACCTCGATTTTCGGGAAGGAGAGGAGTCGCCACGCGGTTTTTGTATTTTGAGCCCAAACGTTGAGAAACGGCTTTTGTAAAAATGGTGTCGTTTTTATTGGCAGCAAAAACATAGAAAAAAGCTTTGAAAACGGGGGGGGGGGGGTCATTTTTATTGGTAGCAAAAACGAGTAAAAAGCTTTTTTGGTACCAGAGATTGTTAGGTTCGGAGGTCACGTTACGTTTCGGGAAGAGTATTACGAGATCACCCGAAACGCCTCGTATGAGGAGTCTTTCTACCTTTCTCGAAAACGTGTGCGTGTGTGTGTGTGTTTGCATTTTTGAAATGGGGGCTTGAATGACAAATTTAATCTTGGTTTAAATGATTTGAGTGTCAAATGACGGATTTTAAGTTTGAAGATGAGCGTTTGGATGCCAAATGTCATTTTGCGCATTATTAAAGAGAGTTCGAAGGTCGAACTCCGGTTTTGAACCGGGCATTACATTGTTAACGATTTTTACGGGAAAAAACGTATTAAATGACATGCAATCAACGAATCGGGTTGCGACTCGGACCTTGAAAAGTAAATACTATCACGATCCAAACGGGTTGGAGTTTGTAAATGACAGTATTTAAAGTGCGGTATCAACGGAATCAAACGATCCGGAATTGTAAATGACGATCGACGAGCCAAACGATTCGGAATTGTAAATGACGATCGACGAGCCAAACGACTCGGAATGGTAAATTTGCGTAAAAGTAAACGACGTTCGACGGATCAAACGGTCCGAAATTGTAAATGACAGAAATTTAAATGACGATCGACGGATCGATCGATCCAAAATTGTAAATGACATAAAAGTAAACGGAACGGGGTTGGAATGCCGTTTTAACCCGAGATTACTTCTCTTACGGGAAGAGAAGAGGATCGAAGGGCTAAAACGTATCGAACCCCGTTAGATGGAGGCGTCTACATTTCAACGATGTTCGTCCGAAATGGTTATAGCGACTGGCGTGTAAACCGAGGCGGAACGAGAGATTAGAGAGAGGGAGTTATACCTATGGCTAGGGTCGACCTCTTTGGCTCGGGGGGTGTATACGGGATACGGAAAGTGGTTTGGGATGGTTTTTTAAGGTGGTAAGGGGCGTATTTGATCGAAATATGGAGGTTTCACGAGAATCGAGACGAAACGGGGGCTCGGGAAGGGGTGAAACTCAGTTGGGCCGTGGCTATGGTGAGTTTGGAGAGTGATTTTTGTTGTTCTAATGGCTTTGACAGCCCTTCTATTTATAGAAGAAATTTGAGCATGAGTCCGGACGGACTTAGCTTGAAATCCAGGGGGTTTTGTGAAACTTTGGAAATTGGAGGGACTTCTTTGGCAATTTCGAAAGTCGAGTCCGGCCGGGCCCGAGGCTATACCAGGGATATTTTAGTCTTTTCTCCTTAATTTTTGATTGAAGGGTGACTAGAGGGAGGTGTCATGCGTGCCACGTGTCCCATGACTCACTAGGCTTTGCGGGAGTTCGTGCCCGGGTCCCGGTTTTGTCCGTTTTTAAAATAACAGTCCAGAAAATGTCCGAAACGCCCCTGAAAAGTGCCGAAAAGTGCATTTTTTAGGAAAAGCCGTACTTTTACGTGCGATGATGTGTGTTAAGTACGTTTCGACGTTGGGATGCACGGGGCAGTCCCGGGACGTCTCGTTGGCTTGAGAACGGGGAGCTTAACGGGTTCCGATTATCTTGGAGCGGGCCAGTTAACGGATTCCAGTTAACTTTTAATGGATTTTGACGATCCGGATTTGGTTACTTACAGTTAGCCCCTTAGCGACGTCTCTTCCGAAGGAAGTGGGGTCGTTGAAAAAGATAAGGATCCAAATCGGGATGCCTTACTTTGAAAGACCTGGGCGGTCAGCTGGCTGGACCCTTAGCTAAATGATTCCTATGTATCCCCACGCGCAGCTTCTTGCACCTACGAACTACGACCTCGCTTCTCGGGAAGGAGAGGAGTCGCCACACGGTTTTTGTATTTTGAGCCCAAACGTTGAGAAACGGCTTTTGTGAAAATGGTGTCGTTTTTATTGGCAGCAAAAATTTAGAAAATAGCTTTGAAAACGGGGGGGGGGGGGTCATTTTTATTGGTAGCAAAAACGAGTAAAAAGAATTTTTGGTACCAGAGATTGTTAGGTTCGGAGGTCACGTTACGTTTCGGGAAGAGTATTAAGAGATCACCCGAAACGCCTCGTATGACGAGTCTTTCTACCTTTCTCGAAAACGTGTGTGTGTGTGTGTGTTTGCATGTTTGAAATGGGGGCTTGAATGAAAAGCTTAATCTTGGTTTGAATGTCAAATGTTGATTAGGTGACTTTGTTTGAAAAGACGAGTGTTTGAATGACAAACGTCGGTTTTGAAGTTTTTGGGAAAAGTGGCGCGAATGCTGATTTTATCTGTTTATCTTAAGTGTCAAATGTTGACTTTTAAGAAAAGAGCGTTTTATTGTCAAACATCGGATTTTGAGTTTTGAAGATGAGCGTTTGGATGCCAAACGTCATTTCACGCATTTTGAAAGAGAGTTCGAAGGTCGAACTCCGATTTTGAACCGGGCATTACATTGTTAACGATTTTTACGGGAAAAAACGTATTAAATGATTTGAGTGTCAAATGACGGCTTTTAAGTTTGAAGATGAGCGTTTGGATGCCATACGTCATTTCACGCATTTTTAAAGAGAGTTCGAAGGTCGAACTCCGGTTTTGAACCGGGCATTACATTGTTAACGATTTTTACGGGAAAAAGTGTATTAAATGACATGCAATCAACGAATCGGGTTGCGACTTGGACCTTGAAAAGTAAATACTATCACGATCCAAACGGGTCGGACATTGTAAATTACAATATTTAAAGTGCGGTATCAACGTAATCAAACGATCCGGATTTGTAAATGACGATCGACGAGCCAAACGACTCGGAATTGTAAATGACGATCGACGAGCCAAACGACTCGGAATGGTAAATTTGCGTAAAAGTAAATGACGTTCGACGGATCAAACTGTCCAGAATTGTAAATGACAGAAATTTAAATGACGATCGACGGATCGATCGATCCGATATTGTAAATGACATAAAAGTAAACGGAACGGGGTCAGAACGCCGTTTTAACCCGAGATTACTTCTCTTATGGGAAGAGAAGAGGATCGAAGGGCTAAAACGTATTGGACCCCGTTAGACGGAGGCGTCTACATTTCAACGATGTTCGTCCGAAATGGTTATAGCGACTGGCGCGTAAACCGAGGCAGAATGAGAGATTAGAGAGAGGGAGTTATACCTATGGTTAGGGTCGACTACTTTGACTCAGGGGGTATATACAGGATACGGAAAGTGGTTTGGGATGGTGTTTTAAGGTGGTGAGGGGCATATTTGATCAAAATACGGAGGTTTCATGCGAATCGAGACAAAACGGGGGCTTGGGAAGGGGTGAAACTCAGTTGGGTCGTGACTATGGTGAGTTTAGAGAGTGATTTTTGTTGTTCTAATGGCTTTGATAGCCCTTCTATTTATAGGTGAAATTTTAGCATGAGTCCGGACGGACTTAGCTTGAAATCCAGGGGGTTTTGTGAAACTTTGGAAATTGGAGGGACTTGCTGGCAATTTCTGAAAGTCTGCAAAGGAGTCCGGCCGGACTGAGACTGTATACCAGGGGTATTTTATTCTTTTCTCCTTAATTTTTGATTGAAGGGTGACTAGAGGGAGGTGGCATGCGTACCACGTGTCCCATGACTCACCAGGCTTTGAAGGAGTTCGTGCCCGGGTCCCGGTTTTGTCCGTTTTTAAAATAACAGTCCGGAAAATGTCCGAAATGCCCCCGGAAAGTGCCGAAAAGTGCTTTTTTCAGGGAAAGCCTTACTTTTACGTGCGATGATGTGTGTTAAGTACGTTTCAACATTGGAATGCACGGGGCAGTCCCGGGACGTCTCGTTGGCTTGAGAACGGGGAGCTTAACGGGTTCCGGTTATCCTGGAGCGGGCCAGTTAACGGATTCTAGTTAACTTTTAACGGATTTTGACGATCCGGATTTGGGTACTTACACTATGTGATAGGGGAATGGGGGTAATATGATTTTCATGCCTAAAGAATGGATCTTTAATGACAATATATCAAGTACCAAGCAAGTATATAGCAATATGTAAAGCAAGGAGCAATATATCACATAATGACAAGTATATTTCAAGATAAAGAGGAGGAGATGTTAGCAATGGTGGTGTCCCTCTATCTCCTTGGAAGTTTGCCTAGGGAAGGACCAACTTTTGAAGGGTTTTGAAGAGGAGGGAGGTGGTTTTTGGTACTCTCAGCTCTCTGGAATTTCGTGGTGGTATTTTGGCAGAGTAACACTGCTGAAAATTGTATATGAAAATGGATAGAGGAGGCCTCTATTTATAGACACTCTCGCAATGGCTAATGAAGCCGTGCGGCTGTAACCCCAGGGCTAATGAGGCCGTGCGGTCTTATCCAGAGATGACTCAGCTTATTTATAGAATCATGCAAGGTGGCCTTCTAGAAGGGCTTTTCCAGCGAAGGACTATGTGGAATTTTAATTCCTAGCAAGTCCTTCGCCCCTCGGAAGGTTTCGAAAAGTACCCAAATTGTCCCTGAACTTTAGGAAAGTCCGGGGAATTGCCGGGAAACTTAACCGGAAGGCATGAGCCAGATTTGGGTACTTACAGAAGCCCCTCGGCAACGTCACTTGCAGGGCGAGTGGGGTTGTCGATAAAAAAAGATCCAATCTGGCGAATGCCGAGACGGATTGGGCGACCAAGGTGGTCGAGTGGCTGAACCTTTGGAAGACTACCTACGTATCCCGGAGGAATCAAGCCATGATCGTAGTTCGAAATATATCCACTGGGGAAAGGGGTGTCATATGTGACGAATTGGCTGAACCTAAAGTAGGCTACCTACGTATCCCGGAGGAATCAAGCCAGGTCGTAGTTCTGGGATAAGATCCGCTAGGGAATGGCTAAGAGAAACTGGTCTCTTGCTGGGGAAATAGAAGGGAAAGTGACCTAGGAGGTCAAGTGACTGATCCTACTGGGGATACGCTAGATGAAGGAATTTGACCTTTGTGGTCGGATATCTAGACCTCTTTGAGGGGCTACTTCACCACTGAGGAGTGATGAATGAAAAGAGTGGCCAATGTGGTCGGATGGCTGGACCTTTATGAAAGGCTCATGCACCACTAAGGAGTGAGATATGAAAAGGGTGACCAACGTGGTCGGATGGCTGGACCTTTATGAAAGGCTCACGCACCACTGAGGAGTGATGAATGAAAAGGGTGACCAATGTGGTCGGATGGCTGGGCCTTTATGAAAGGCTCATGCACCACTAAGGAGTGAGACATGAAAAGGGTGACTAACGTGGTCGGATGGCTGGACCTTTATGAAAGGCTACCTACGTATCCCGGAGGAATCAAGCATTGGTCATAGTTCAAGTCTCACTAGATAGTTAGGAACATGTCTAGGATCCTTGAGATTTTGACGATCAATGGAGGAGTCACCTAATTTGACAATTAATGGAGGTTGTCACCTGATTGACAATTAATGGAGGTTGTCACCTGATTGACGATTAATGGAGGAGTCACCTAATTTGACAATTAATGGAGGTTGTCACCTGATTGACAATTAATGTTTGTCACCTGATTTGACAATTAATGGAGGTTGTCACCTGATTTGACAATTAATGGAGGTTGTCACCTGATTTGACTATTAATGGTGGTTGTCACCTGATTTGACAATTAATGGAGGTTTTCACCTGATTGACAATTAATGGAGGTTGTCACCTGATGAAACTAAAGCTTACGTCGCTATCGAGTAGATAGAGGTAGCTATAGTTGGAAAACTAAAGCGTACTTCACTATCTATGAGATAGAGGTAGCTAAAGTTTGGAGAACTTGAGCGTACTTCACCATCTGTGAGATAAAGGTAGCTAAAGTTTGGAGAACTTAAGCGTACTTCACCATCTGTGAGATAGAGGTAGCTAAATTTTGGAAAACTTGAGCGTACTTCACCATCTGTGAGATAGAGGTAGCTAAAGTTTGGAGAACTTGAGCATACTTCACCATCTGTGAGATAGAGGTAGCTAAAGTTTGGAAAACTTGAGCGTACTTCACCATCTGTGAGATAGAGGTAGCTAAAGTTTGGAGAACTTGAGCATACTTCACCATCTGTGAGATAGAGGTAGCTAAAGTTTGGAGAACCTGAGCGTACTTCACTATCTGTGAGATAGAGGTAGCTAAAGTTTGGAGAACTTGAGAATACTTCACCATCTGTGAGATAGAGGCAGCTAAAGTTTGGAGAACTTGAGCGTACGTCACTATCTGTGAGATAGAGGTAGCTAAAGTTTGGAGAACTTGAGCGTACTTCACTATCTGTGAGATAGAGGTAGCTAAAGTTTGGAGAACTTGAGCGTACTTCACTATCTGTGAGATAGAGGTAACTAAAGTTTGGAAAACGTGAGCGTACTTCACTATCTATGAGATAGAGGTAGCTAAAGTTGGAAAAACTGAAGCGTACTTCACTATCGAGGAGATAGAGGTAGCTAAAGTTTGGAAAACTGAAGCGTACTTCACTATCGAGGAGATAGAGGTAGCTATAGTTGGAAAAATAAAGCGTACTTCACTATCGAGGAGATAGAGGTAGCTAAAGTTGGAAAACTAAAGCGTACTTCACTATCGAGGAGATAGAGGTAGCTATAGTTGGAAAACTAAAGCGTACTTCACCATCGAGGAGATAGTGGTAGCTAAAGTTGGAAAACTAAAGCGTACTTCACTATCGAGGAGATAGAGGTAGCTATAGTTGGAAAACTAAATCGTACTTCACTATCGAGGAGATAGAGGTAGCTATAGTTGGAAAACTAAAGCGTACTTCACTATCGAGTAGATAGAGGTAGCTATAGTTGGAAAACTAAAGCGTACTTCACTATCAAGGAAATAGAGGGAGCTATTGTTGGAAAACTAAAGCGTACTTCACTATCGAGGAGATAGAGGTAGCTAAAGTTGGAAAACTAAAGCGTACTTCACTATCGAGGAGATAGAGGTAGCTATAGTTTGAAAACTAAAGCGTACTTCACTATCTATGGGATAGAGATAGCTAAAGTTGGAAAACTTGAGCGTACTTCACTATCTATGGGATAGAGGTAGCTAAAGTTTGGAGAAACTGAAGCGTAAGTGTATCACTTATAACTCCAAGAAGCCAAATGTAAGTCTTAATGATGGTCATCCATGAGATGAATTCCAAGATAACCATCTTAGACTAGGAGAAAAAGGAAGAACAAGAAATATAAACAATATAAACCTCTTAAGATGATCATCCATGAAAATTAACTCCAAGATGATCAATCTTGGGTCAAAGGGACAAAAGAAAAGACTAGAAAATTAAAGGACAAGGAAAGAGACATAAAAGTAAAATATAAGTCACTTTGAGAACTATCCATGGAGATGAACTCCATGGATGATCATCTTGGACTAAGGGACAAAGGGAAATAACAAAATACTAACAAGTCCAAGATCTCCATAACCTTCTATCCCTAGAACACTAATAAATATGTTCATCTTAAGGATTAGAGAGGTTGAATCATTTCTTAGACTTGGATTCATGGAGATAATAGTAGATCTACATTATATAGACAATAAAATCAAGATCCAACAAGTAACCCACTAAATCTAGAACAAGATAGCAATAAATAGCAACAAGTAAATAACAAGATCTAGATCTAAACAAGATGAACAATAATAAATAGAGATTAGGAGATTCAAGATCCAAGAACAATAAAGAGAGATTTAAAGATTTAAGTGTAGAAGGAGATTTTACCAAAACAAAATGGTTTAGATCTATCTTCTTGGGTTGGAGTTTTGGTTGTAGGAGAGAGACTAGTGTGTGAACTAGTGTGTGTAGAAGATTTTTTAGAGAGAGACTAGTTTGTGAACTAGTGTGTGTAGGATATTTTTTTAGAGAGAGAGAGAGAATGAGAGTCAATTTTGGTAGAGTTTTGGTAGGGTAAAATGTGTGTTTTCTACCTTTTTTTATGGGTAGGATGATCATCCTTTATATATGAGGGCAAGGAAGCCTCTAGAATTACTTATTCTATTAGCAAAACTTAGGATAATATCCAAAGGATTCTCATAATATCTAAAATTCCATAAAAACCCGGCTGCATACCCGAAATGTCCCTAGAGAAATCTGAAATTCCTGAAAAGTCCTATTTTGTCAAAAGTTGTCTTTTCTTCACTTCGGAAGATTCCTTTTGTGCGTTTAAAGGGGTGTGATTCAGATTGGGATACTTACAGTAGCCCCTCGGAGATGGTACTTTCGGAGGAAGTGGGGTCGTCGACAAAAGTGAGGATCCCAATTTGGCGAGCTACCTAGATGGGCAAGGAGGTGACCAAAGTTGTCGGATGGCTGGACCCTTTTAAAGGATTCCTATGTATCCCATGTGGGAATCAAGCCGGTCGTAGTTCAGGTCTTTCGACTATCTTCAGACGTTGACCCTAGAGTGACTATTTTGGGGTGTCAACCTGGTGAGCGAGTTCTGCAGTCGGTTGCTGAAAGAAACTCTACTGGGGATAGAAAATGACCATTTTGGTCTGATGGCTAGAGTTGTATATCCACACCGCTGAGGAAAGGAATGACCATTTTGGTCTGATGGCTGAACCTATGGTAGGCTACCTACGTATCCTTAAGAGGAATCAAGCCGGTCTTAGTTCGGGTCTTTCGACTATCTTCAGACGTCGACCCTAGAGTGACTATTTTAGGATGTCAACCTGGTAACGATTTCAGTTTGTCGAATCAGAAGATGATTATGGTTAATGATTGCGTTTTATTGAATCGGAAGGCGATTGTGGTTTATTGAATCAGAAGACGATTGCGGTTTATTGAATTGAAAGGTGATTGCGGTTTATCGAATCAGGAGACGATTGCGGTTTATCGAATTGAAAGGCGATTGCGGTTTATTGAATCAGAAGACGATTGCGGTTTATCGATTCGAAAGGCAATTGCGGTTTATTGAATCAGAAGACGATTGCGGTTTATCGAATCGAAAGGTGATTGCGGTTTATCGAATCAGAAGACGATTGCGGTTTATCGAATAGAAAGGTGATCGCGGATTATCGCTTTCCTTGTATTTTGTCTGCGATCTTTTGTGTTGAAACTGTCTTCTTTTGATGATTTGCTGTATCGGAACAGTCTTTTTTCGTGTTTCGACATATCGAAACGGTCTTCGTAACGTGTGGCTATTTCAAACCGAAGTGATAGCATTTAGGTGCCTCAAGCCTTAGTGATAGCATTTAGGTGCCTCAAGCCTTAGCGAATGATGATCCGGAGGTATCAGCCTAATGAGGATTTACCATTTTGAAATGGTCTCCTTCGACGGTTCGTATCCTTACGTTGAGGACGGACTCTGTGGGGATAGACAGTCTTTTGGTGGACTTCGTTTGAAGGGATCGGACTTACGTTTGCTGCCGTAGATGGAAACGAGGAAAGAAATGGGATTCTGTTAGCTTTCGTCGGGGAAATCGGGCTTACGTTTTACTACCGGGGAAAAGGGTGACCGTGTTGGTAAAGTGGTTGGACCTATGGTAGGCTACCTACGTATCCCGAACGGGAATCAAGCCAGTACGTAGTTCGAAAGCTATTGGGGATGGTCTTCTTTGCCGAGGGCTCACTTCATCACCGCAGACTTTCTAGGTTACTGAGGACGTACTTTGTCGCGTGTTCAACACCATAGACTCACTAGGTTGCTGAGGACGTACTTTGTCGCGTGTTCAACACCATAGACTCACTAGGTTGCTGAGGATGGCTTTTGCTAAAGGTAGGGGTTGAAAATGAGGAAGGGAATGGGCTTCCGTTAAGTTTTGTTGGAGGAGACGGGCTTATGTTGAAGGTCACGTCGAAGGTGTAGGCTTTGGACGAAATAGGCGATTGTGATAAAATTGATTGAGGGACGGCGGATGATCCCGTGTGCGTATAGAGGGAGACATGAAGAATTATCCCACAAAACGGAAGTGGGCATGGAGAAGTATCTCACAAAATGGAAGTAGTTCCTTCGGGTTGTGCTAATGTGCGAAGGGTGATCAACCTAATAGGGTCAAGTCTGGAGGCATTTTGACCTGAAGGAGAAGTTTGGTTGAGTTTGCGTCATGCGAGTGATCGTCGACCTTGTGGAAGTTGTTGAACTTGTATTCACCTAGGGACTTTTCGCTGTGGAAGGCTTTGGGTTCGAAGAATGGAAGAACCAGGTTTGAAATGAGAGGGTCCTTGTTAAAAAGGCATCCAACACTTGGTAAGAGGGAAACCAAAGGAAAGGTGTCAATTTGGTAGAGAGGGACTCAAAGGCACTCTGGTCGAGTTGGCAATAATAACAGCATGATGTGCGAAAGGGATCTTCAAAATCATCACACGTGTTAGCTGAGATGATGATCTTTTGCAAGTGAATCCTTATACTAGCTAGGGTAGAGACAAATCAATACCTGTGACATGGATGTATGTATGAAACATGAATACAAGCATGATCTTGATACGTTTTATTGATATACTTTTGCTGTGCTTACCCGTAGTATGATCTCGTGGATGAGAGATTGGTTGAGGAAGTCACAGCGCACGGTCATTGATTTTGAGTGCACCGCATATCAGAGGGATTGAGTCTTAGATCGCTGGTCACTCTCGGGTTATGGCGGAAGGTACTTGAGGCGATCCTACTTGTCAGTCCAGAGATTCGAAAGGTCATTTGTGTTGAGAAGCATTTTGCTAGTGGCGATGGTTCTAGAGGAGATGATGTCGTCATTACCAAACTGGAGATACTAGAGGCTGTCTTCATCGATTTATGGACGTTGGAGGTTGTCTTTACCAAGTTGCAGATGCCGAAGCTTGTCTTTGCCAAGTTGTAGACATGGGGACTATATTTGCCAAACTAGAGATGATGGAGGTTGTCTTCATCCATTTATGGACGTTGGAGGTCGTCTTTACCAAGTTGCAGACGCCGGAGCTTGTCTTTGCCAAGCTGTAGACATGGGGACTATCTTTGCCAAGCGTAGATCTTTGGAAGAGTTTGCCTTAAATCCATTTGTGGACATTGGAGGTCGTCTTTGGCGATCTGGAGATGTCGAAAGATGTCTTCACAGACTTGAGGCACTGTAGATCTGGAGCCAAGGTGGTGTTGACCTAATGTGTCTGAGGCTAAAATGGTGCAGGATTGAGGTATCTGAGTCAGGCTGATGTCGACTTTAGGTGTCCGAGCACAAGCTAACGTGGGCTTGAGGGGTCTGAACCAGGAGGGTGTTGACTTGAGGTATTAGTCATTTGGGTAGTTCCGTTGAAGTCATTGGAATTACGCTTCGGTGGAGACCATCCTTGCTGCAGAGAGGCTTCGGGTAGTGATGGAAAACTGGTCTTTCGTGCTTGAATTGCTACATTTGTTAGTAGAGGACAAATGCACATATGGCATTCATGATGATGGATACATGCATAGAACTAAAATGATTCGCAATCTCTTAGGGTTTGTTCTACTAATTCATGTTTTGTGCATGCTACATGGGCCCTGGGGAGATTTTTGTGGGGATGCATGGTGGTGAGAGGGTTTGAATGTGTTGTGAACTGTTTGGGACAAGTTTTAAGCGGGTGGGGTGATATCCTTTGGTTTCGGACTGAACTGCAGGTCATTGATGAGGTCTTTGTTGTAGGTCAATAGTTTCATGTGGATCTCAATTTTGATCTTGGGATGAAATTGGATTTAAACCCGGGGTCTCGATTGAAATTTCTTTTCAGTCTCGGACATTTGAAGCTGATGCTGACATGCTCTAGAATCAAAAGTAAATTGATATGAATGAACCCTCTTTCGCTTGGGTTAGTTGTGACTTGATATAAATTTGGAGAACGACTTGGCGAAATGCTGATACGAGGAGATTCCCAGTTCTCAACCTCTGATGATGCAGGGAGTTGCCATATACCAAGTTCTAAAGCTGACACTCCAAGATAGTTGTTGAGGTGACTAGACCTTTCTTCTGAAGATATATGTGACTTGACAAAGCCCCATTTCGAGGAAACAACATGGCCCCATTTCGAGGAAACAACATGGAAAAAGCCACAAAAGTTTTCTCTGAATGATTTGATGAAGCCCCAGGCTCGACAAAGCATCACGGCAGAGGTCCAATTAATGGTTTGACTGTAAAACTAACATACTGATGATGTACCAAGCCGATCGATCAATGTGAGAGACCTCGAGGTGAAGTTGATGTGACCCCAGATTCATTGCAGCATTATGTTATGAAGTGAGAAACCCTTCTTTGATAACAACCGTGCAACTAGGATCCTCCTTTCGAAGGGTGTCTTCCATATGGGAATTGTTGGCCATAGTGGCACTTGACTTGTTCATGGCTTCAATCATAGTTACCCTATGGTTGTTCTTAGGGAAATGATTGTTGGCTATGTTGGGCCCTTCGGGTATCTGGAACTTACCCTTCTTGATTAGTTCTCACATCGCCCTTTTCATGCAATTATTAGTAACGTGCCTATGATACTAGTGGAAAGCATAGTGCTTAGTTGGGTCCAAAGGGACATTGGGATCCCTGGGCTGATAGTTGTCCAAAGGTCTGATCGGACCTTCCTTCGCAAGTCCCTAAAAGGCTTCACTCAGAGGCATTCCAAAATCTTCAAGCTTTAGACTCTGCGACTTGGGCACATCGCCTTTCCTTGGCACAAAAGGAGTGGCATTGTTGCAATCCTGGCCCGCGTAGTTAACTGATTCCTTACCTTTTGGGCAGGACATGAGTTGGATTAGAGGCAGAAGCTCGGTACCGATAAGTAGGAGCAGCGACTTGCTGTTGGTCAGATTTTAGCCCCAGAACTAACCATTGCACGCAGATCTGGATAGGGGAAGTTACTGAGGGACGTTCTCAAATGAGGCTTCCATGCATGACTGAAAGATGTCCAATCGTTCTTCATTAGAAGGACGACTGGCCATTTCGCTCAACTTGAGGTTCCAACGTTTGTAAAAATCACTGATGTTCTCCTCAGGGCGTTGCATAGTTGTTTGCAAGTCTACCCGATTTGTCTCCCATTCCAGGTTGGCTTTGTATTTTTCAGTGAAGGCGTTGTTGATCTGTTTCCAAGTGGCTCTGGACTCGGGTTTCAGCCGGAAGAACCATTTCAGAGCCCCCAGTTTCAAAGAGAGGCTGAAGTAATCGGCCAGCTGCTGGTTCGTGCACCCTTTGGCTTACATAGCTAGGGTATAGGTGTCCAGACAGGCAATTCCATCAAACAGTTCCAAACTAGGCATCACGAACTTGTGGGGTAAAGGCACAATAGAATCAGGATCTGTGGGCCGGAGAGCGGCCTTCTTTCCTGTCAGCTCGGCAATCTGTGCTTTCATTTCCTTGTGTTGTTCCATGAACTAAGCCAGATGAGGGTCCTGTGGTGGAGCCGTAGCATTCAAACCAGTGACTGAGCTGGAGAGAGGAGTTACCATTGGCGGTACACTGGTGGAAGGGATGGCCGGTCCGGGGACGTAGGTAAAAACCTGTCCTTGACCCAAATTACCCTGGGGAGTGTGAGTAGGAGCCTGGGCAAAGGGATAGAACCCAGCGGCTTGCTGTTGACTTCCAATTGGCAAAGAGTGTGGTGGTAGACCTGAGGTGGTTGGGTAGCTCGGTTTCCCAAGGTGAGACTCATAGGGAAACTTAAATACGGGTTGTGGCCCTTGGTTGTTTAACTGCATGCATGCCTGGCTGGGGTGATGGTGTATAACCGGGAGGATACTGTGGTCCCGGTGATTCTGATGAGACGGGGATGGGGGTTTGCTGGCTATATGGCCTTGAGTGAGGAACGGGTTTGTGGAGGCTGGTGAGGCGCTGGGAGCTGCTGGACCAGTACTATTCTAAGGAGGGACACCTGATTGTTGTCCTAAACCAAACTGTGGTGGCGGCATTCCAGACTGTTGTTGCGGTATTCCGAGGTGTCCCCAACCATGAGAGGACATTTCATACTGACGTTGTCCCCACTGAGGGATGACAAACTGGCTTGTCCCGCCGAACTGTACGGGGCCACTAGGCTGTGGCTGAGGAGCTGGGTGACCCATAAATTGAAGAGCAGGGGCTCTGGTGGTGGTATCATAGGAGGCTAGTGTAGTCAGGGCGACTGAGAGTGGGATTAGGGGTTTGCTGTCCCGTGGAGCCGGTCATGATGGGATCTTGTGATACTTGTGTGATGTCGGGGGCTGGCTGTCTTGAACTGGGTTGCTGTTGAGACATCCCAAACTGCTGGGGTGGAGAAGTTCCAAACTGATCCAAAGTTGACTGCCATCCAAAACACAACTGAGAAGTCATACCAAGCTGATGTAACTGAGAAGCCCCTGACTGATCTGTACCGAACTGCTGAGGCATACCAAACTGTTGCGACATACCGAGCTGACCCCGACTGCATTGAGGCACATCATACTGGCCCAAATCGGACTGAAGTCAATTTGTTTCCCCCAAACGACTATCCCAGGCCCGAAGCGTGAATGTATACGGGCGAGGCGAGAGGATGGCTGATTCATAGGCTGAGAAGAGTGTGGCCCGATGGAGGTTCCATGTGAGGAAGGTGGTGGCATTCGGCGGTAGTCTGTCTAGCCAAGATAGGGATGGGGATCCTCTTCCTCTTCTACCGTGAAAGTCCCATCGAGGTTGAGGGCAATCGTCAAACCAAAATTACTGACACCTTCCAAGAATGAACATCGAAACCTGATTCTGATTGGCACAAGGAGTTTTTTGGACTCGGATTCCAATATTAGCCATAGAAATATGATGAATCTCTGGTTCTGGTTAAAATTCCGTCCTCATCCTTGGACATCAAAGGACTGTACTTGACAAGCCCATAACCATCATGGCGATCAAATCTCACTTTGCTTGGCGAAGCCTTGGTCTGAAGAGATGTGTCTGCGGAGTCTTGATTTTTAAGAAGTGACTTGGTAAAGCCTCAGTCTCATGATTGTGAATCTGACACAATTAGAGAGGCTTCAACCTGGTAGGCATTGCAGACTGATACTGAAATGAGTATAAACAAAGACCCAACCCATCTTGTAGCAAAGTGAAGAACCAACGTGGACCCGGCGTGACCAGAGAAGCCCCACTCTAAAGAAATGGCTTGACGAAAGTCCTCCCTTAAAGAGTACAGTGCAACTCTAATGCAAATTGAATTGTCATATAGCAAAAGAGGCAACCCATCCTTCTATATTTACTTTATTATTTTCTTTAGTCAATTAGTCAACCGAAAGAAAATGTAAAAGAAAGACAATTTAGAAATGTATACCTGCAGGGGCATATTTTTGAAAAGTAGGGATGAATCCCCGATTTGTATTATTTGATGGCCTCATTTGACGAAGGCACAAAAGAACTCGCTTTGGGTTTGACTCTTTTGAAAGATCATAAGTGTAGAAAGGTTTGTAAAAGTGTATGGAAGCCCCTGCTGACAGAAAATCAGTGTTTAGCTCTATTTTTCCTATAACGTAGAAAAAGAAAACTTGTCGAGACATCTGTAAACATGTTTTATTCAAAATGATCACAAGATTGCTTAAAACCCTTTATTAATGTTTGGGTTATTCAACCCCTAATCTCGATATGAACAAACATTTAGATTAAATAAGAGGAGAAAGTCAACTGATACCAAGAGTCGAAGTTGGCGAATGGTGAAGAGGGATTGTGTATAGGAGAGGCCATTGATGAGACCGAATTTTCTGTGATTTGAATGTGTTTATGACCGGACCATTTCTGGTTGCCTACGTTCCCCTCATTGTGAGGAGCTCAGGTTACCGTAGTTCGGGCTTACCTGTGTTTAGTTTTGGGAAAGGGCATGAATATTTGTGGTCCCTTTGGTGAAAAGGCTCGGATATGGAGGTTGGATAACGAGGCACGGACCTTGAGGTGATTCCTTGACAAGTCATTTTTGACAGCTATTTCAGCGATTCCATTGCTTCTTGAACGTCGTCTTTCATCGGGGGAGAAAGATTTTGAATGCAGCTTAAAGGATTATGATATGTTTTTGCCATTGCTTTAACTGCTCCCTTGTTGTCGACAACTTCCATTCTTCGGGTTTTAATTTTGCCCATATGTCAAGCCTCTGATCGGCGGTGCTGGGTCCTTGGCCTCATTTTTTTTCATTTTGAAGCTCCTGCTTGAGCTTTTTTTTATTATTTTTATTATTATTATTATTAATTTTTTTTTGAAGCACATGAGGGCGAAGGCAAGCCCCGGCTTGAACTTTCTTGATGTGCACGAAGGCAAAGGCAATCCCCTGGGTTTTTGTCGACATGGGGTCAATCTTCGGATGCTGAGTGACCTTTTGTTGTTCTTCGATGCTGCCGCCGTCATTGACATGGTCAAGGTGATGATGGTGACATGTTTTGGAAAGTGTATGGTTTGATGGAGACCTTTGTGAGGTAAGGAAAGTGTATAGGGAGGGCATTAGTTGACTTTCTCGCACCAATTAATTAAAATCTTAATCATTTCAAGAGATTATTTGTTGAGCAATGCGAGTGATTATTTAAAATAAAACCATTTCATTAAATGTAATGTAGGTGTGTAAATAATGTCTCAAGTCTAGCAAGAAAAGAAAAAGACTCTTTTATAGAAAATTTAAGATTAACTACAATGTCCGAGGAGGACTTGATTGAACGAAGAAAGTACTAGAACCTACGAAGGTTGACTAAAAGGCTGTTTTAATATTTTAATTTAATTTAAGGATGGGTAGCCCCTAGTCTAGCTACTCTTTGTTGTTGGACCACGCCTCTACCCTTCAGCATTGGAAGCAAATTCCTCATGAAGCTATGACAGATTATGCTCGCCTTTGGTAACTTCAGGAATTTCTTGCTTACCAGCCCTAACGGTTGCCTTATCTGCCATCAGATTATTATCATCCCATTTCCCCTTGGCATTAGTTGTGAACTTATTGGAGGGCGTGAGTTCAAAGCATTTCACCAACTCTGGCTTTGCCACGATCACATGCTTGTTGCAGTCCAACCAGCCATTCCCAACATTTGTTGCGACTGAGTCATCTAGCTTGCTAAAGGAAATGTCAAAGTCTACTGAACTCACAGAGCTTGAATCATAAAACTCAATCATGTTTACACTCGTGTTATTTGGGAAATGATCATTGGCAGTGTTGAGATCACTGAGGCGCTCGAGTTTGCCCTTCTTAATTAACCCCCGAATTGCCTTTCTCAAAGCTGTACAGCTGTCGGTTGTATGACCGTGATACTGGTGGAAAGTACAGTGCTTAGTGGTGTCCAAAGGGAGTTTGGGGTCCTTGGGCTGATAGTTTCTTATGGGTTCGAGGAGACCCTGCTTTAGCAAGCCATTTAAAACTTTGCTTAAGGGCACACCCAAATCCTCAGGATGTGGTTTCTCCTTTGGGGGGGGGGAATAAACTCTTAGTGCTCTTTGATTCGAGCTTTGGTCATCGACTTGGTCACCATTCTGAACAGAGTTTGCCGGTTTTGGTCTATTGGGGCGCTCAAGCTTGCCCGCTTCGATTAACCCTTGAATCGCTCTCTTTAAGGCTATGCAGTCGTCGGTTGTATGACCGTAACGACTATGGAAGGTGCAATGCTTACTCATGTCGAGGGGTGCATTTGAGCTCCTTGGATGGTAGTCCCTGAGAGGCTCCAGAAGGCCTTCCTTTACTAAAGCCTTGAAAATTAAGCCCATGGGTATCCCAAAATCATCAAAATGTTCTCGTTGCCTTAGAGGACCACCATTTCTTGGTTGCTTTTGGATGCCTTCAATTGTACACAATGCCTTCTTTCCTTTACTGGATGTTGCAGCCGTGTTGGAAGGGTAAGGTTTATAGCGGGGAGACATGCTCAGACCGGTAGTGCTTCCCCGTGCACGAACCCTTTTGATGTAACCCTCGATGTAAGCGTCGAGATTTGACTTTTTGTGAAACTCATTCGTGTCAGATACAGGAGATTGGTATGGTGAGATGGCTTGAGTCGAACGATTGTCGATACTCTCGTTGCTAGGCTTTTCTTGTATTTCTTTAATTGGTTCTGCCAATATTCCTTCGAACGAGTCAATAGGAACACTATGACTGCACGACCCCACCACAAGATTATCATTAGCAAACGAAACCACAGTAGGAAGTACTCTGGTGGGAGGAATGACAGTCTGAGCATTAAAAGTGTGACCGTAACCCTCCTCATAAGTCAAACTTGAAGCATAAGAATACGGACCAAAGGATCGGGGGTGGTGAGACTTATAAGGGGCCTCATAAGGTCTGGCAGCTGTCGAAGATGAGGATATATGGCTCGTGATGGCTGGATACCAGGGAGTAGTGAGTGCGAATCCAAAAGGCTGCTGATGATATGAGGTCTGAGGCACCGTAAAAGTAGGACTGAACGTGTCTTGACCACACTGAGGAACGTGACTAGAAGAGTAATGTGCATACTGTACTTGATGAGCAGGAGCAGCTTGCTTAACAGCCGGGTGAAGAATTGGATGAGGACCATTTGGCCTCGTTGGACTTCCCAACTGAAGGGGCGAGGTAGAGCTTGGAGGATGTTGTGAATACGGTGAGCCTGATGAAGTGGTGATAAAAGCCTAGTGGCCCATGTGAGCTCGCAGTATCACAGGGGCAAGTGTGCCTTGAGAATTGACGAAAGCAAGCTGACCCCGTCCGAGCCGTGGAGCCTGAGAAGCGAACTGACCCAAAATGGCTTGCGGAGCCATGTCAAAATGCTGGGCTTGAGAAGTTGCGAACTGACCCATTCCGAGCTGATGACCCGAACCAGACTGAGGTTGTGAAGTAGTAAACTGACCCCTTTCAAGCTGTGGGGCGAAAGCTAACTGATTCAAACCTGGTGGTGAGACCTGAGAGGCATCGGGGGCAGGTTGACCTAGATCGGACCGCTGAGGAGTACCAAGCTGTAGGGGCTGAGATGTACTGAACTGACAATTCCAGACTGATGGCCCGAGCCAGACTGAGGTTGTGAAGTAGTAAACTGACCCCTTCCAAGCTACGGGGCAAAAACGAACTGATTGAAACCCAAAGGTGAAAACTGAGAGGCACCGGGCGGAAGTTGACCAAGATCGGTCTACTGAGGAGTATCGATTTGATGAGGCTGAGAGACAGGCTGAGTTATAGGCCGGGGGATGCTTGGCCCATTAGCAGTTCCACACGAAAGGGAGCAAGGCATTTGACGGTAGTTGGCATGCCCGGGAGGGTAATTAGCTTCAATCTCCGCATCAACCGTAAGGGTTCCATTAGGGTTGCGAACAATTGCTAGTCCCTGGGTTTTGACACTTTCCAATAACTGACTGATCTGAGCCTCTTGATGTTGTCTTATCTGTTCCAACATCTGATTCCACTGTTTGGCATTTTGCGGATTTCGCGGTGCGGAGTCGTACGTCCCCCACTGTTCTCCTCTGAGCTGGCCATTCTGAAACTCTGAGCTAATGCGAAGGAAGAAACCGATGAAGTATCTGATTCTGGAATGACTGAACTGAACAAACGATGACCCGGGATCTTGATCCAAACTTTGCTTACTGTGGAAGGCACAAAAGGGTGTGGTTCAGACTTGAGAAAGCGAAACAAGTTGGTGTTTGGGCTTAGGGCTCATGCAACATGCGATTATTCGTTCGAATTTACTTAAAACGTGTTTTATTAAAACCTAAGCGGTTGGAAAAGATTGCTCTTTTTTTTATCTACTCTAAGTCCTGGATCAGTGGGACCCATCACTACGCCTGCAGACCCTCAACCTGTAACCCCGAACAAGGGCTCCGTAGGGAAAGCGGGTCCCACCGACCGAAAAGGAAAACGAATCTAAGGTCTGGCGGATCATGAAGTCTTAACGCGCACTCGATGTAAATTACCGGCAAGGCCAGCGCCGAGGGTCAAGATCGAGTCAAAGTGCCTGACGGAAAATCGGCATGGCTTCGACTGATAGTAGTCCGCAAGGGATCTCGACTCGTCGTTGGTTAAGCAGTAATTAAACATGGACTGGGCGTTAATGCTTGATGACTCGGTGTCATACCGGGAGCCGGTGCATAAGCCGTGCGGGTCAAAGTCAAAGTCCGAGCCCCAGTCAAGATCGGGCCAAAGTTCATGACGGAAAACCGGCATGACTTCGACTGAGTTAGGTCCCGGGGGACCCGAATTGGCACATTGACTAGGGTTTGACCTACGCGGGGTATACACGGACAGGGCATGACACGGACCAAACTAAAAACCAACCGAGTCTCGGACAAAGTGTGTCACGGACAAGTGCATGATCAATCACGAGGCTCCAAGGGATGTTTGGGTAGTCCCGTGCTTGCACCGAGAGGCGTAGTAAGGCCAAACGGGCTGCTACTGGGATTTTCCCGGGTTAAGGACGCAGTGTGCAGTGTAAGGTCGAGTGCGCGTAGTGTGCGGGCAGTCTAAATTATTTTTCTGAGTAAAAACAGAAATTTTCAAATGTGTCTTAAAAGCATGACGCATTGCAAAAAAGTTTTTTTTTTAAAACATGTAAGCACATAAGCATATAAAATTTAAGGCAATTAAAAGAATCGATCCGACAGTCAAAATTTGACTTTTTCGGGACGGTCAAAACAACAATAAAGCATAACGGAAAAAATACACACACACAAAACAAAAAAAAAGTCTCAAGTGTTGGGACGGAAGTTTGACCCACAAAAGTTTTTTTTTTTTTTTGAAATGACACCGGTACGTGGCATTGTTATACCATATTTTATCCCCGACTCTGGTAAGGAGGCGTTAACAAGAAATTTAATGGTTTCCATCTATATACCGAGTATCAATTTTTATTTTATTTATTTATTTTTTATAAAAAAAATCTTTTATTCTCCCCAGCGGAGTCGCCACTGTGATGTACCCGATTTTTGAAAATCAACGGAGTCTCCACGCCGTTTTTAGTTTAAGGGGCCAAAACTTTGAAAAATGCCTAAAATGAGAGAAGTGAGTTCGGAGGTCACGTTACATTCCGGGAAGAACGTTTGGCGTTCACCCAGAATGCCTCGTATGACGAGTCTTCCTCACTTGAAACTTTTTATGGTGTGTATGTGTGTGTTTTGAATAAAATAGACTAAAAGAACTTGTTTGAAAATAACGCCGCTTCAAAAGGGAGTCGAGCATAAATTTGAGAAAAGAGATGCAAACTGGAAAATAGAAGTTGAAAACTCCTTTAACACATTAAATATGTTTCATGAATTTTTGTATGATTTTTGAGTCAACATTTGGCACTCAAAAGGTCCCATGAGTTTAAACATCAAATCTGTCATAGCAGGAAAAACAGTGTACACCAGATTTTGAGACAGCTTTAAAGGCTTTGAAAAGTAGGAATCTCAAGAAAGTCAAAGAATGAAAGTTATTCAAAACATCTTAAATATGACACATATAAAACAGTTTATTAATCGGAAAATTTTGATAGGTTAAAACCTTTTTGGAACTTCAGATCAGAAAACAGTGTTTTCGGGGACTGATTAAACAAGCTTTAGGAAATAAATGAAAAGAGGAATTTAAATTCAATGGAAAAATAATGTAAAAATATATACAGAAACCTACAAATGTTATCTACAAAATATCTCTTTTGACTTTCATGAAATTCGCACGTTTTGTATGCCCAAAAAATAAGAAAATGAACAAAGATCATAAGTAAATGTTGCTGGACAGCAACATAGCATGGAGAAAATAATCCTAAAAACTCAATCTAAGCACGAAATAAAGATTTGGGCCAAGTTATATCAACTTTTAGGACAAAATCCCTAAGGGATCACATCCTTAATACAAAGGGTGATCATCCTTGGGATTAAAGTCCAAGTGTATCACTTATAACTCCAAGAAGCCAAATGTAAGTCTTAATGATGGTCATCCATGAGATGAACTCCAAGATAACCATCTTAGACTAGGAGAAAAAGGAAGAACAAGAAATATAAACAATATAAACCTCTTAAGATGATCATCCATGGAAATTAACTCCTAGATGATCAATCTTGGGTCAAAGGGACAAAGGGAAAGACTAGAAAATTAAAGAACAAGGAAAGAGACATAAAAGTAAAATATAAGCCACTTTGAGAACCATCCATGGAGATGAACTCCATGGATGATCATCTTGGGCAAAGGGACAAAGGGAAATAACAAAATACTAACAAGTCCAAGATCTCCATAACCTTCTATCCCTAGAACACTAATAAATATGTTCATCTTAAGGATTAGAGAGGTTGGATCATTTCTTAGACTTGGATCCATGGAGATAATAGTAGATCTACATTATATAGACAATAAAATCAAGATCCAACAAGTAACCTACTAAATCTAGAACAAGATAGCAATAAATAGCAACAAGCAAATAACAAGATCTAGATCTAAACAAGATGAACAATAATAAATAGAGATTAGGAGATTCAAGATCCAAGAACAATAAAGAGAGATTTAAAGATTTAAGTGTAGAAGGAGATTTTACCAAAACAAAATGGTTTAGATCTATCTTCTTGGGTTGGAGTTTTGGTTGTAGGAGAGAGACTAGTGTGTGAACTAGTGTGTGTAGGAGATTTTTTTAGAGAGAGACTAGTGTGTGAACTAGTGTGTGTAGGAGATTTTTTAGAGAGAGACTAGTGTGTGAACTAGTGTGTGTAGGATATTTTTTTAGAGAGAGACTAGTGTGTGAACTAGTGTGTGTAGGAGATTTTTTTAGAGAGAGAGAGAGGATGAGAGTCAATTTTGGTAGAGTTTTGGTAAGGTAAAATGTGTGTTTTCTTCCTTTTTTTTTTAAGGATAGGATGATCATCCTTTATATATGTGGGCAAGGAAGCCTCTAGAATTACTTAATCTATAAGCAAAACTTAGGATAATACCCAAAGGATTCTCATAATATCTAAAATTCCATAAAAACTCGGCTGTATACTCGAAAGGTCCCTAGAGAAATCTGAAATTCCTGAAAAGTCCTATTTTGTCAAAAGTTGTCTTTTCTTCACTTCGGAAGATTCCTTTTGTACGTTTAATGGGGTGCGATTCAGATTGCGGTAATTACAGCTGCGTTGGTGGTTTTGAGTGAAAGGGGAAGTACTAGTTGGTTGGTGAAACTGAGAAACAGGCGTAATGAAGCCCGATCCATTCTGAGGAGCTGAGGGCGATGGGGCCCTGATGGCCTGGGATGTTGGAAGGGATTGAAAAGGGGTAGTCCTTGGCAAGGGATCATATGTGGGTGGAGGAAGGTATTGGCTGTGGGATGGAGGGTATTGGTTATATGGCGGAGGGTATTGGTTATAGGATGGAGGGATTGAGATCACTGTTTCTGGAGTCTCATCTTCAACCATGACCAGGAAACCATTTGCCTCAACTGTTACCTGAACTCCATGATGGCTGAGAGCACTGATGAGCATGGCTTGCTGTTCCTCATGAACCTTATGGGCATTTTCCAAAGCTAGGGCTAACTCTTCCTCTCTAGTCACTGGATTACCCATACCATCACCGTTTTCTGTCATATCTGCCATTCTAAACCCTTGAGTAGACAAAACTGATGATTCTGCTGAACTGTCTGAACCTGAGGTTTCCGCACTGAAAAGCCACTGACCCGGTATTCTCGCCTACTTCTTTCTCGCTGCGGAAAAGAGATAGGCAAGGTTTAGACTCGGGGTAGGTGAGGTTTAGACTCGAAGGTATGTGAGGTTCAGGCTCGGAGATAAGTGTTTAGGCTGAAGGCTCAAGTAACATGCACTTATTGCTTTAATTTTGCTCAAGACACATTTTCTCCTAATCCTAATTGATCGGGAAAGATTGGACCTTGAAAGGTCGAGATCGGAAACTGGAGATCGGACCGAGGAGGTCACGATTAGGAATTTGACCGTAAAAGGTCGAGATCGAAAATCGAAGATCGAACCGAGGAGGTCGCGATTAGAGATTTGACCGTGAAAGGTCGAGATCGAAAATCGGAGATAGAACCGTAGAGGTCGCGATTGGAAATTTGACCGTGAGAGGACGGGATCGAAGATCGGAGATCGGACCGTAGAGGTCGCGATTGGAAATTTGACCGTGAATGGTCAGGACAGAAAATCGGAGATCGAACCGTGGGTCTCGATTGGAGATTTGACCGTAAGAGGACGGGATCGAAGATCGGAGATCGGACCGTAGAGGTCGCGATTGGAAATTTGACCGTGAAAGGTCAGGATCAAAGATCGGAGATCGGACCGTAGAGGTCGCGATCGGAAATTTGACCGTGAAAGGTCAAGACAGAAAATCAAAGATCAGACTGTGGGTCTCGATTGGAGATTTGACCGTGAGAGGTCGGGATTAAAGATCGGAGATCGGACCGTAGAGGTCGCGATTGGAAATTTGACAGCGAAAGGTCAGGATTGAAAATTAAAGATCGGACCGCGAGGATTTCGATTGGAGATTCCAGAAATAGGACCATGCAATTATGATTCCGTTAATTGTTCAAGTTTACTTAAAACAATGTCTTTTATTTATTTCTATTTGGTTGGAAAAGGGGGTTTGCCCTTCTTTTTCGCAACTACTCTAGATCCTGGATCAGTGGATTCCGTTACTACGTCTATAAGCCCCTCGTTTTCCATCTGTATTTCGACCTCCCAGGGTGGACAGCCCCGGGCGAGGGTCCTATAGGGCACGCTGTAAGTACCCAAATCCGGATCGTCCAAATCCGTCAGAAAGTTAACCGAAATTCGTTAACTGGCCCGCTCCAGGTTAACCGGAACTCGTTAAACTCCCCGTTGCCGTGCCAACGAGACGTCCCAGATCGCCCGTGCATCCCGAAGCGGTCGAAGCCGTACTTAACACGTGACATCTCACGTAAAAGTATGGCTTTCCCCGAAAAACGCATTTTCCGGCACTTTCCGGGCGTTTCGGACATTTCCGGATCGTTATTTTAAAAACGGACAAAGCGGGACCGGAAACAATCTTCCACCTCAGTGTGGTGACTCGAGGCACGTGGCAGCCATGCCACCTCCCTCTAGTCACCCTTCAATCAATTTCAAAGGGAAAAGACCAAAATGCCCCTGGTTTGCAAGCCAAGTCCCACGGACTCACTGTGCACATTTTAAGAAATTGCCAACAAGTCCTTCAAATTCCCAAAATACCACAAAAACCCCCTGGATTCGAGGCCAAGTCCGTCCCTGGGACTCCTACGCAAATTTCACCTATAAATAGAAATGGTTTGTCAAAGCGAAATAGAGAGGATTTTTACACCAAAAATCACCACCCTCACGGTCCAAACCGGTTTTCACCCCTCCCGAGCTCCCGTTACGTCTCGATTCGCGTGAAACCTTCGTATTTCGATCAAATACGCACCCTACAACTTCGAAACAACCTTTCGAATCACTTTCCGTGTCCCGTACACACCTCCCGAGCCAAAGGAGTCGACCCTAGCCATAGGTATAACTCCTCTCTCTAAATCTCCGTCTCGCCTCGGTTACGCGCCAGTCGCTATAATTGTTTCGAACGTCGTTATCAAAATGTAGACGCCTCCGTCTAACGGGGTCCGATACGTTTTAGCCCCTCGATCCTCTTCTCTTTCCGTAAGAGAAGTAATCACGGGTTAAAACGGCGTTCCGACCCCCGTTCCATTTACTTTATGTCATTTACCATTCCGGATCGATTGATCCGTTGATGAAATCATTTACAATTCCGAGCCGTTTGGCCTCGTTGATCGTCATTTACAATTCCGAGCCGTTTGGCCTCGTTGATCGTCATTTACAATTCCGAGCCGTTTGGCCTCGTTGATCGTCATTTACAATTCCGAGCCGTTTGGCCTCGTCGATCGTCATTTACGAATCCGGATCGTTTGATTCCGTTGACACCGCTTTAAATACTGTCATTTACAAGTCCGATCCGTTTGGATTGTGATAGTATTTACTTTTCAAAGTCCGAGTCGCAACCCGATTCGTTGATCGCATATCATTTAATACGCATTTTTCCCGTAAAAATCGTTAACAATGTAATGCCCGGTTCAAAACCGGAGTTCGTCCGTCGAACTCTCTTTCAAAATGCGCGAAATGACGTTCGGCCTCCGAACGCTCATCTTCAAACTCCAAGCCGCCATTTGACACTTAAAATCATTTAATACACATTTTTCCCGTAAAAATCGTTAACAATGACTCGTACGGTTCAAAATCGACGTTTGCCACGCAAACGCTCATTTCAACTCAAAGTCGACGTTTGCCACGCAAATGCTCATTTCAACTCAAAGTCGACGTTTGCCACGCAGACGCTCATTTCAAACTCAAAGTCGACGTTTGCCACGCAGACGCTCATTTCAAACTCAAAGTCGACGTTTGTCATTCAAACGCTCGTCTTTTCAAAAGTCACCTAATCAAACGTTTGTCATTCAAACCAAGATTAAGCTTGTCATTCAAGCCCCCATTTCAAAAGACACACACACACACACACACACACGATTTCGAGAAAGGTAGAAAGACTCGTCATGCGAGGCATTTCGGGCGATCTCGTCATACTCTACCCGAAACGTAACCTTACCTCCGAACCTAACAATCTCTGGTACAAAAAAGCTTTTTACTCGTTTTTGCTACCAATAAAAATGATCCCCTTTTTCAAAAAGCCTTTTCCTAAGTTTTTGCTACCAATAAAAACGACACCTTTTCACAAAAGCCGTTTCTCAACGTTTGGGCTCAAAATACAAAAACCGCGTGGTGACTCCTCATTTTGTTCCTTCCCATGAAGCGAGGTCTCAGACACCAACCCCTCCGCGAAAGACAACCGCCTTTTCCGCGCCCCCGCCCGCGCGCGAAAAGATCGGGTAATTTCGCTGGCGACTCATTTGGGAAAAGATACTTTTTTCAAAATTGCCGATGTTTTCTAAAAAGCCTTCCGTGGGTCAAACTTTTGTTTACCCTTCCTCGTTTTCGTGTGTGTGTGTTCCTTTAAACCTCGAACGGTTTTTCAAAAGGCATTACATTGTCAATTTTCCAAAATCATACCATGTTTGTGCATCCCCATTCATGTTTGATTTTCATGTCTTTTTTTTGAACCGTGCATCATAAATTCTTTAAGACACATTCTCGAAAAATCTCTGTTTTACTCGGAAAAAGAATTTTAGTGACCGCACACTACGCGCACTTCGTCGCCTCGGAACACCGCACTTCACGTGCACTTGCCGCCTCGGTACACCGCACACTACAACCCCTAACCCGGGATGGCCTTATCGGTTGCACTCAGATTGGTCCGCGTACACCTTTCGGGGGCGCACGGGGTCGTCCCAAACATCCCATCCTAGCCCGTGTAAGCCATGCACTCTTTGTGTCACACTTTGTCCAAGACCCCGGTTGGTTTTTGGCTTAGCTCGTGTCATAAAGCCTAAGTGTATGTTTTTCACGCCGGGCCCCGCTCCGAGTCAAGCTCGAGAGTTTTAGACCGAAGGTCGTTCCCGACCCGAATTCTTGAGCTTTTCAGCCTTGACTTTGACGAGGAGCTCTGCCGAAAAATATACCCGAAGGTTCAATGTGACGCCGTGTCACCAAACCTCGCCGTATGAACCGTGCCAGCCACAACTTGGCCAACGCTAAAAAGCTAAGGTCTCTCGCACAAGCGAGTCAGGAGAGGTCATGCCCAAATTTTGGCACGATCCCCGCCTTAACTTAAGGACGTTGACTTCGACCGTGGCCCGTACGTCACATACGTTGAAAGTTTGCGTGATCAGCTAGCCTTAAGTTCACTTTTTCCTTTGTCGGTGGAACTCGCTTGCCTTATCAGACCTCGCTCGGGATAGTCCGTCCTGAGAAAGATGATCTACAATGGAAACGAGGGGCTTATAAGCGTAGTGACGAGATCCACTGATTAGAGCTCTAGGATTAGTTGCGAAAAAGAAGACACGCTCTTTTCCAACCAATTAGGACTCTGAGAAAATGCGCTTTAAGTAAACTTTAATCGGTAACTGCACATTGCACAAGCCCGAAAACCTTGAGCCAAATACCCTTTTCCGAAGCCTAAACCCTTCCTTTCGTTCCTCGCAAATGGCGAAAGTGGTTCGATTTCCGGCCGCCGCCTTGTCGGGATCACGGTAACGGCGGCGTCGAGACAGTTCTTCGGTTCCCTCGGTTCCCTCGGCAAAATTTCCGACATGTCTAGCTCACTGAGAAATCGTGACGGGAAGGACCCCGCCACCGGTAACAGATATGACATTGGAAGAAGCCATTCGGGCTTGTGAGGTTCACAAGAGGCGAAGAAGATCGGCAGAATTTCGTGGTACGACTTTCCGAATGAGCGAGGTATAGCAGGCTATCCCCAATCAGACCCGGTACTTTTGTCCCTGGTCGAGGATGACGATTCCCAAAACCAGCTCACCAAACCTTCAATCGAGTTCCTCCCCGCCAACTTACAGGATGCCTTCCGACCAAGGAAGCTGGCCTGCTAGGCTCCATGTTGCACCCTCTCGTGGCAACCCCATCCAATTTTGGTCACCCAGGTGCTACACCCATCACTCAATATCACCAAGCACCGCTGACCATCTCAGGATGCCAATATCCCTCAATATCCTCCCGGGTTCGTCCCGTTGCCTATACACGAATCCCTAAACACCGGGACAAACCCCGATACAGCTTCGAAAAGGCTCCCGTATATGCTCATATACCAAGCGTTCCACCTCCAATCACTACCGCTCACGTGGTAGCACCCGCGCCGAGCCTCAAACCCACCACCGGACCCAACCTTAGCCCGGATGGTCGAGCAAATGAAAGATCTGAAAGCCACCATGAGCAGCTCAAAGCAGAAACGCTCAAATCCACGTATCCGGGAATGGTCACGCCTCTCCCGCCAAGTTCGTAATGCGGAGATGGACCGATTCGATGGAACCGAATGTCCTCAAACGCACGTCGACACTTACGTTCTCGGCATGAGAGCAAAAGGAGCAACCCTCCGGCAAATGGCCGACCACTTCCAAAGCATACGCTCAAAAGTTCGGCGTTACGATGGTTTCGAGGGTCAAGCTCGCGGATCGCCACACCTGGGAACAGATCGTTAACATCTTCTGGAACGGCAGATCCAACTTAGAGTGGGAAACAAGTCGCGAGGACTTAATCACCACCGAGCGAAAGCGGATGAAAGTGTGGGAATTCTACAAGAGATGGAGCTGGAAACTCTCCGAGATCTTGGAGCCACTCTCCAAAGACGAGCAGATGCGGATCTTCAAGTCACACTTAAGACCGTCCATCGGAGAACTCTCATCGCAGTCACAATTTCTTCCCGAGATCTCCGGGCCATGGTCAATGCCGGCTCACGGTTCGAGAAGGATCTCAAGGAAAAGTTGGCTCTTTGCCACGGCCATCTGAATACCGCTCAGCAGTGCATTCAATCCTGCAGGCCCCAGGTAAAGGGAAAGATACGTGCTGTCAACTACGTCCATCGGGGACAACGGTCGGGTAACGAAACCCGAGTCCGCAAAGCAACGGTTCTACTCGAAGCGGCTGTCGTACACTTCGACAAGTTGGACATGCCACCGAGCAAAGATCTTTGGAAGGGTTAATCAAGGAGGGTCTCCTTAAGCCCGTTGCCAATTACAAACCCAAAGTTCCCGTAGCCAATGCGGACAAGAGCAAATCTTTGCGCCTTCCGTAAGTATCACGGCCATGCCACTTGACAAGCTTTGTTTGGGGTTACGATACGAAATCCAGAACTTGATAGAAGAAGGCAAGTTAGAGCGCCCCAGTGGGTATTGTCTGATCGGGAATCCCTTTAGAACAATAACGGCGTGAATTCCATTGAGTGGGTGCCCGAGAAGAGTGCCACGAGACCTGTTTCTCCGCCTCTCTCGGTTGGATCCTCCTCTAATGTCCACATCGGCTACGATGTTTGCGGCCACTCCACTTTGCACAGGTACGAGTCTCGGCTGTCAGGAGCAATCCTCAGGAAAACAAAAAGAAGAAATCCTCTCAACGGCAGGCGAGAGAAAGATCTGGAAGGGAGATACCGGTGTAGGTACACTTGGAGAACCCTTACCGGTGAAACCCAGTCGAGACCACAGGACAGGAATACCTCGGATCTTGGTAATCTTGCGCGGTCAGAAGCCTAACCCTCAGCGGGATCGGCCAAGATTCAATTTGTCCGGCTTAGAGCTCGGACCGCAAAGGAAGATCAAGGTCGGCTTGGCAATCGCACTCGATCAATGTGCTAACCAAGGGCGGCCTTTGCGCACGGGCGGCCTCAACACACTCACGAGGTTCCACGAAGGCTTTACCTCGCAAGAGGAAGACGGGAAACGGATGGGCTGGATGACTCTCCTTCTACGGATAGAGACGAGATCTACGACTCCCGCCTATATGGCGGCATGATCACGTTACGCGGCGAAGACTTACGAGAGACACCTCGGGGCACAACGAAGCTCATGTACATCACTCTCAAACTCAACACCATATCACTCCCGGAGTATTGGTAGATAACGGGTCAGCCGTTAATGTCCTCCCTCTCGGCATGATGCGAGCTCTCCGCATCCATGAAAGCCATGTGATGCCGTCTACTCGGACTATCGAGGCCTACGACAACTCGTCCCGTCCCATCACAGGGGACGGTGACTCTGGAACTACGGTTCGAAACCCCAAATGGTGCCGACAAAATTCCACGTGATGGACATTCCATCCGAATTCACGGCTCTCTTGGGACGCCCTTGGCTACACACCACATGAAAGCCATGCTTCCACTCTCCATCGGTGCGTCAAGTTCATTAACCGGCGGGGAGATCTTGAAGTCATCGAGGATAGTTTCCTCATAGGAAACGAAGGCGAGAACCGGTAGCCGCGTGTCGCGCTCGAGCGCGGGGTTACCTCCTTCGAATCAACCAAGGGACTACCGGGCAAATCTCATCGAATCCCTCGAGTCAGGAGATGCCAACTATGTAAACGTACTCGAGCGGGCGGACCACTGAAGCGGTCCGATACATCAAGTTCAAGCTGTCGTTTCCAACATTTGGAGCGGGTGGAAGGAAACGCTTGAACATCGCCATGATGCGGGCACATAAACCCCCTGTCCCCGCTACGAGATTCATCAGCATTCTTCAAACTCATTCTCAGCCACCGCCGGGCGAGGAGATCTTTGTAATAAAGGTCGACAAGTATCGTCATACTCATCTCATTTGTATGACCGTCGTATGGAAAGGTCCTCTACGAGGGATTCCCCTCTAAGCCTTTCCTCTCGAAGCATGGGGTACGAGATTTTCCTAGTTTGCTCCAACGCAGCCGGACGCCTTGTCACGTCCCTACACAGATTGAGTGATCGGATGACGATGAATCTGGACTCTCACGGAGTCGAGGACGCGCGGACCCGCAAGCGAACCTCTGCATTCACATGCTCGGTTTGAGGACGGAACTCCTTCCGATCGGGTCACCTACGACCAAGGTTCAATACCATGGAAATTGTCAAGCTCAACGTCGATCTGAGCGGCTATCCAGATAATTGGAAGCACGTGATTCATGCAATGAGGAATCCCTACGATCAAGTGAAGGACGATGACTTCGTCAATATCATCTATTCGAGATATCTGATGAAGCCAAGGATCCGGTCCTTGTTATCGGATTACTGCAACACCAAGTCACCCTCGATATTTGCTGCTCATAGTAAGCGAGGCCTTGGCAGCGAGCTGAGCTCATCCCTACTTCCAGTACCGGCCCAGTGGCAACCGGCCCGTGCCGTCGGTCAAGCTTATACCCTCAGCGCCGCGAGACGAGGGGCAACGAAGGAGACCAAGCTCCTCACCACCTTTCTGAGTCGAGATCGGCCTCGGGAACGCTTAGGCGGCCACCCGAAAACATGCGTGAAAGTTTTCCCCTTGAGCGAGTCGGCCTCAGGCACGAAATGACCACCTCGGCATCAACATGCTTGATTCGATTCTACTCCCGGTCGTCGCGGCCCGGATTCGAACATCACACGGTCATTGCTAGCTTTGATAGACTTGGCGATCGAGCGAGATCACGAGACCGTCAACATTGCGAATTCAATACCCCGTGGGTCAATCCAACGAGATATGGGCAAACTTCTTGGTGATCGAGATCAAGGAAGGCCGCATGGAATGTCCCGATCCGACTTCCTTCGTCAATGTAATCCAAGTGTTCCGCCATTCGGCGATTTGAATGTAATCACGGTTACGGACACTAGCCGGACGATGCGCACCTACGGAGGCTTTGCGTAGGTCTCGCAAGGAAAGCTCTCATGGAGCTAGCCGCTCAAGAAAGTCGTCTTTGGGACGAAGACCAAGCTCGAAAGACCTACGGGGACCAAGCCCTTAAAGTGTCACGGGCGGCTTCGGACGAGAAAGCTAGAGGCCACTCTAGACCGGTTCGACCTCAAGAGTTTTGCTCATGGCAACTTCCACGACTACCGTCTGTTCTCATCCAACCCCTGCGCCGGGCGAGGTGGTCAGCGGTCCCAATGACCTAGGAGATGGAGCGACACGGCGAACAAATCCCGGCGCGTACCTTCCCGAGGAAAGCAAGTTCTCTGTGAAAGCGACGATGAAGACGATGAAACCATTCTCTTCCAAGCCGGGCATGAAAGTCAACAAAACCGGACTCCCGAGGGTCTGGGAGGATGGGAACGGATCATTACCGCACTCAAATTGAAAGGCCAACTCGGGGAGGAAGGTCTATTTAAAAACAAGAGGAGGATGGAAATTCGTCTCGAGCAACTACTCGGGAAATTCCACGATCTACGGCATTCGTTTACGAGACGATCAAGCTGGGGCGGACAACCGATCACATGGGCGAGATGTTCGGAAGTATACTACCTTCACCTTCCAGAAGCCATGCACCCGCCACTCGAGATAAAGCGAGAGGAAAACTCTCCCGATGGAGGTTTTGCCTAGGCGCACGCAGCCTTGATTCAAGAAGCCGCAGCTATTCTCACATGGGAAGAAACGCGAGGCATTAACTCTCGACGCGAGTTTCATTTGCAAGAAGGTTGATCTGGGCCCCGGAGTGGAGGAAAACTAGCAAACCACGAGTATCGCTTTGGACCAACTCCGAGAATGCCACGAAGTATGCTCGGCAAGAAGGAAAGGAACGCGATATACCGTGAAGAGATCAAGGAGACCGTTCGCTTGGCGAGAACTCTCCAGCCTCCCGGAGGGTTAACGCACATTCGGTTCGAGGCAGCCCTGTTGTGCACGACATTCGAACAAGCTGCGTCAAGCGCTAGAGCTACCTCCCGCGAGAGGCACCTAAGCCATTATCACAGGGGCCAGAATCCGTCAAGGCCCGAAGCTCCCGGGAATTCATCCACAATCAATGAGTTGAGGGAAGACGCATGGCCCTATGCTACGAGGAATCCTCCTCTCCCAACTATGGCTCGGCTTCGGAGCGGCTGTTCGAAGGGACCAAACTGTATCGAGTGATTCCTAACTCGATCGGGTCAAATCCATGCATTACCACCTAAGGCCACCAAAAAGCCGACGGGCCGAGTGCAATCCGGCCGGCCCGAAGACGCAAATTCCTTGAAAGAGGACCCGATCCTCACTCGGCTCAAGCGGACTCGGGCGAACATTTCCCTTTGGTCTACGCTTTCTCGCTTCCTGCTTATCCTCACAAGCTCAAGCTAGAGGAAAGCTGGCCCGTACCATGGTCCCCGTGGGCGCATGACCCCGGATGAAGTCATTCGGATGATTGGCAACATCCACTATGGCAACATTATCACCTTCTGAGATTTGGACCTTCCAAAATTTGGGGCGATCACAAGCAGCCGCTCTACATCCATGATCCCAGTGGACGGCGTCGCCTTCCCCGCGTGTTGGTGGACGGAGGTTCGGAATGAATGTCTTGCCCGCCAAGATGATGGACACTGCTTGACATCAAGCCCACGAGATCTTAAGCCTTCGGTCCACCTTTGTCCGAGGCCTATGACTCTACTTCCCGTACGGTTCTCGGGGTTGCTACTCTCAACATACGGTTCGGCAACGGGTGATCCCCATGAATTCCAAGTGTTGGACATTCCAATCACTTTCACACTGGCCATCTGGGCGTCCACTGGCTGCATCAAATCAATGGCGTGGCATCCACCTTCACCGGTGCCTCAAGTTCATGCAAGGCAACGAGCTAACCACGATCTACGGCGACGGTGTCACCACTTGAGGGGACCGGCACCAGCGACATTCCGGTGTGGAAATCAAGCATAATGACGACATGCCATTAGCTGGATTCACTCTGGAGACCTCAAGATCCAAATATGCAACGTGGACCTTCCTGTCTCACGACCAGATTCCTCCCGCCATGAGGATGATGAAACTCATGAACTTCATCCCGGGGGAGGAGCTCGGCAAAAGGAGCTGCAAGGCTGACACCAAGTGTGAAGTCGAGGACCACACCACGGTCCGGGGGCTTGGCTACGTGCCAACACCGGGTGACATCAAGGAAGACAAAAGGCTCGCCGCACAGCGGCGGCCGCAAAGGGAACCTCACGGCACACCCAACCTCGGCCTTACGGCTTTGACCTCGCTCATTTACTTCACAGAGGAATCGACGAGCGGGGGCGAGGGGACCGACAAGAGGAACCGGCGCGACGAGGGACCGATGCAAGGAGCCGTCGAAGCGAGGGGCCAGCAGCGGAGCAAGCAATGAGCCCAGGGGGCCGGCGGTGGAAGCGATGAAGATGAGAAAGAAGCGAGGATAGTCGGCACCAAGACTACGGGAAGAATGGAGCGGCTAGCACGGGACCTCAAGCGTTTGAGAGGACTCAAAGCTAATCAGATAAGGGAGGCGTTCCTCGACATCACGACTCTACTGGACCAAGCTGCCACCACGATCCGGCATGAGTACACATTCAAGGGAATCCCGAGACTTGGAGGAGCAACTCAAGGTACTCTCCATGGGAAACAAGTTGTTCGGATCAGCCGCCGAGGCCACATTCGAGACAGTAAGTCCAAAGCGAAGGAACCGGGAATTCATAGAAGACGCTCTCGGTGGACCGGCTCTACGAGTCTGTTTGAAGAAGTCATGGAGTTGCCCAACTTGATCGGCCCAGGGCTCAGGCAACGGCATAATCGCCATGATAGGGACGGCGGGAGCCAAGCCTCTCGATCCCGCACCCTCATCAAGCATCCGGCAATGCCCTGAAGAATTGGGTAACTTTCACCGGACCGAGGGCAAGCCGGGCGGGGTGGAAGACAAGGCGGGCCCGCGCCCACATCTCCTAAACCCGGTCTCAAACCCTGCGAGTCGAGTCCTTGTCAAAGTCCGAGTCCTGCGAGTCATCCAACGGCCTTACGCGGAGGACTATAATGTTGTAGCCAATCATGTATTCCCGTTCTTGTTTAATGAAAAGTCGACCTTTCGGAGTATCCTCTCATTGCCACTTTAACAAGCGATAAGTTAACAAACAACTTAAAAGACGTTAATAATCCAATTGATAAAGAAGCGAGACACATTAAACGAACAATACATTAAAGAAGTTCTCGGCGTGTAGTTGACCAAGAGGACAACCGGGCCCAGCTGCCGAAGAGGTTATGACCAAAGTGAACACAGGGTCGGTCACGAGAGCCTAAAGAGACACAGTGGGCGGTTTCTTCGCCGATGCGAAAAGGAAGCCACGATAAGCCTCCTCGGGAGTATGTTGACGTGTTCGCTGGTCATACCAAGACATGCCGGGACTCGATCCCTCAATCGTGGAGCACGAGAATTCCCTGGATCCCGAATCAAGCACATCCAGCGAAGGCTGCGCAAGATCAAGCGAGTGGTCCTTGCAAGTTAAAGAAGAAATTGAGAAAATGCTCAGAGTTGGTTTCATCGAGTGATTGAGTACCCGACTTGGCTCTCCAACATCGTGACGGTCACGAGGCCAACGGAAAGGTCGAATCTTTGCGTAGATTTCGGGATCTCAACAAGGCCGGCCCTAAAGATGATTTCCCCATTGCCTAACATCGACATCTTTGAGTCGACACCACGGCAAATTTCGAAGTAAAGTCCTTCGTGGACGGAGTTCGCTGGATACAACCGGATCAAAATGTCCGAGGAGGATCAAGCCAAGGCGCCTTCACCACTCCATGGGGGACATCTTTGTTACACGGTCATGCCGTTCGGTCTAAGAAGCAGCGGGCTACTTACTGGCGAGTAGCGAGCCCTCTTCCATGACATGATACAAAGAAATCGAAGTATATGTCGACGACATGATCATCCACTCGAGGATCGAGACATGCGGCACATGACGGATCTGAGGAAGTTCTTCAACGAGACTCGAAAACACTCCATGAGGTTGAACCGGCAAAGTGCACCTTCGGCGTCAGCGCGGCAAGGTGCTTGGGGTACATGGTTACGAGAAAGAGGTATCGAAGCCGATCCCGGAAAAATCAAGGCCATCATCGACATGAAGCCGCCTCGAACCACGGACAGTAAAGAGCTTCATGGGAAGACTTGATACATCGGTCGCTTTATCAACCGGTTGACATCTCTCTGCGAGCCCATGTTCAAAGCGATGAAAAAGAATGCTTGGAGCATCAAATGGGACTCAGTGCCAAACGGCTTTCGAGAAGATCAAGACCTACTTGGTTAATCCCCCAGTGCAGTGCCCGCCACATGAAAACAAGCCACTACTCCTGTATCGACAGTGACGAGACACGTCAATCGGAGCAATGCTTTGGCACAAGAACGAAAGATTCCAAGGTTGAGCATGCAATCTACTTCGTGGCCGAAAGCTTCAAGGAAGTGAACTCGGCTACTCGGCATCGAGAGAAAACTTGTACCGCCTTGGTATGGGTAGTCGGAAGCTGAAACACTACATGCGGTCGCATTCGGTACTCTGGTCTCCAAAGTGGACCCCGTCAGATATCTCTTTGACAAGCCATCCTTGTCAATGCGGCTAGCCAAGTGGTCATTCTTCTGGTGAGTTCGACATCAAGTACATGGTCGGAAAATCAACAAAGGGCGAGTAATGGCGAGATCGGCTTGCCGACTTCCCGGCAGTGAACCTAAGGGTCACGATCCGCAATTTCCGGATGATGGAATCTTTTCACTTGACGGCGCAAACCGCGCAGCTCTTCTTCGATGGGGCAGCCAACAAGAAGGGAATGGCATTGGAATGCTCCTTGTCGATCCCAGGACGAGCATACTCCCATGCCGTCAAGCGAATTTTGAAGCAACCAACAATGCGACGAGAATACTGGCTTTGTGCGGCGGAGTTTGGAAGCCGCCCTCGGCGCAACATCTTAGAGATGGATGTATATGGAGACTCGGCATTGATCATCAATCAAGTATCCAACAAATGGAAGACGGTAGATTCCGGCCTTCGAAGTACCACGCGTACATGGAGGAGCTCATTGCTCGGTTCGAGGACATCTCTTTTCACTATTTGCCAAGAGGCAGGAACCGCCGCGAAGCATACAGCAACCCTCGCCCTCTCTTGTCGAAATTCCCGAAGGAAAGCGGTAAAACCCCTCGGAATAGGCGAGACGGGAAACACCCGCCTATTCTTTGTGAGATCGAAAAAGAAAAAGAAATGATCGACGAACCTGGTACAATCGGATTTACCGAGTACCTCCAAAGCGGAGAAGCTTCCTTCACAAGTGAAGATGGAAAATACAAAGAAGGGATCAAAGCCAAAAACATGATGGCATTAAAACGCACGGCATCCCATTTCGTCATTACGGGGGGTATGTTGTACAAGAAGCGCCACCAAGGACCACTCCTTCGGTGTGTAAACAAAAGAAAAAGCCGGCGAGCTAATGAACGAAGTTCACAATGGAACTGCGGTCCGCACATGAACGCCCGAGCATTGACACGAGATCATTCTCCGTATGGGATACTATTGGATATCAATGGAAACAGAGGCGCATCCGGTTCGTCAGAAGGCTGCGACAAATGTCAGCGATTCTCCAACCTCAATCACATCCCTCCTCATGAACTCTATTGCATGACTACGCCATAGCCTTTCGCCACATGGGGAATCGGCGTCATCGGCAAGATCACTCCTCCGGGAGCAATGGTCACGAGTTCATTTTAGTCGCGATCGACTACTTCACCAAATGGGTAGAAGCCGAGATCGTACGAGTGCTTGAATTCTAAGAAGGTGGCCGAGTTCATCCGAGAGAACATCATGTGCCGATACGGAGTGCCCAACGAGATCATCTCCGACAATGGGACCCACTTTGAAGGAGATTGTGACCAACTGCGGCCGAATTCGAGTCACACGTCGCGGGTCTTCTCCTTACGAGGACCACAAACCAATGGTGCGGTAGAGGCGGCCCAGCAAAGACTCTCGCCATGATAATCGAAAGATGACCACCGAGAGGTCGGGAGGCGCGAAAAGCTACATCTAGCCCTGCAGGGATACCGAACATCGGTCGAGAACCGCCACGGGAGACTCCGTTCGCACTTACCTACGGAATGGAAGCAATGTTACGTGGAATTAGAAATTCCATCCCTCAGGAGTTCCTCTTGGAAAATGGGATCAATGAAGTCGAATGGCTACGAGCCGTCACGACAAACTTGCTCTACTCGACGGCGCGCGATTGAAAGCCATGGAACACACTCGAGCCTACCGGAGCGAGAATGGCACGAGCATTCGACAAGAAAGTCAAGATCAGAGACATCGAGAAGGCGACTTGGTGCTAAAGGAAAAGCCTCCTACGCGGACCAATCCCCTCGGAAAGTGGGAGCCTGCACCTGGATAGGACCGTTCGTTGTACGAAAGAATCTTCTCCGGAGGAGCCATGAAGCTAGCGAGACTTGGACGGAAACCCTTTCGTTAACCCCGTGAACGGAAGCAAGCTCCATGAGATACTTCGTTTGAGGAAGAGCACGAGTCAACTCACCTTCCCCATACACCGTCCCCCTCGGTAAATTAAAGTGCTAAAGAGTAATACCCAGCTGGATACATTCCCGCTAATGATCCGGGTAAAAAACAAGTCGCACTTCTTTTGTCTTTGTTTTTCTCAAATTCACCTAAAGTGTCGAACTACGGTGACACAGGCCCCTTAGTCCAATTGTAAAGGGGAACGTAGGCGGCCCATCTTTGGTTCGGTCTAAAAAAACAAAAAATACAATAAGCATCAATTGCTTGTGTTTCGAAAAACTCTTTTCATTTAACCTACAAATTCATAACGGTTAAAACATTCTTTGATGAGTTCAAGCACGGTCAACTCTTGACTCGCTACACGCTAGCAAAACTACAATAAAACATTAATCAATTAATGTGTACGCATGATGACAATGGGTGGATACTGCGGACGGCAAGGTCAACCTAGTTTCCCGTACTAGGTCCTTCATCCTTCTTCCCCTTCCCTTTTCCCGTGAGTGTTCTTCACCTTCGCGGGAAATATTCCGGTAGGCCTTCTACTGGCTCGGGGACCCTTCCCGACGCCTCCGTCAAGCTGTGGGCATCAACACGATCCTTTCTCTGGCTCTGTCTCGAGCCGCCTCGCTTCGAGCCATCATCATAGTGCTTTGATTGGCCTCCCGATCGGCACTTGCCACATAATCGGCCATGGCATCGCCGATACGATTCCCGGGGTTAGCCCTCGCTTACGTCCTCCTCAAGGTCGAGGCATCCCGGGTGATCGGCACCCAACGGCTCACTCCGTCTCCACAAGATAGCCATCTGTGTCTCCCATACACTCTTCGTACCGGTTCGAATCTTTGCGTCGACAGAACGGTGCCCTCTCTCGGTGAAAGAGAACCACTGGCGAGGAAAGGACGTGTATTGCCACCAGGGTGATCGGCAATAGCGTCGAAGGATCTTCCATCCGCAAAGATCCCACCTCAAAGGTAGCGGCATAACTCGAGATCGATCGGTGGCATCTGCTCCGGCCCGTCTTGCCGCTTGAGAACCAATGATGGAATATAGAAAGACGTGCGAGACGGCCCGGCACTCGACAATCAATAGACCCTCTGGCGGTCCTGCAAGTCTGTAACTTCCAATGGGGAACCCACCATCGCAAGTGATGCGTGCAAAGTCGGCCATCCGAGCTCCGGCTCGGCTGATTGCCTCCTATCACCGGAAGGGACGTCGCGAGAAAGACCCAGCGTCACGGGACATTGGCACCTCGGGCATCATCTGCGGCCTCTCCCTCGGCCACATGGTCGGCATAGCGGGACTCCCTCCCAGCGTGTATCGGGTGCCGGTCGCCATCCGGCCTATGCCCGAGGAACGTCTCGCCCAAGACCAATGGCACGATGTCTCCTCCACTCGGCCTTTGCCTCACCGAGGTCCGGTACTGCTTGTGATGGCACACACCCGAGACGTGAATGTGAACGAGTAGCAATCGCGCCTGAAGCAAACGCGTCCCACGAAAGACGCTCCCCTCGGCTCAGGCAAATCTCTCGGGCGGTCCCGAAATGTCAACGTAATCGGTATCACATGTACCGGCATCCCGCATGCTTCTCCGGTAGAGATACCCAACAAAGACACTAGCTTCTCAACGGTGGCCATGCCACCGGCTATACGGAAGAACTAGGCATTCCGTCTCGGGTCCTCCCGAGAATGGCCGGAAATCTTCAAACGTAGGAGTGACTTCGTTGTACGAAAAGGCTGTACACGTTCCTCCTTACGTCCCGAGGCAGAGACGCGGCTCTCAAGATCCCAATGCGGCATGAGCTCCTTGAAAGCCCAGAAGCAGATTTAATCCAGTAACGACCTTCGAAAAACCTTTTGTTACGCCTCGTGTGGTTCCGTACCCACGGCGAAAGTTGTCCAAATATCGCTCTTGCATCAGAGACGATAACTTGGGAAAGGGAGCCATGTCGGAAGGTGAAGAAAACCTTAAGAAAGGGAAAAGAATTCAGCGAGAATGAGCAAAAACAATGCGCGAGTTCTTACAAATTGCAAAGCGAGCGCAATTTAAAGAATGCGGAAATTCAATTCTAGTCCGTGGGACTCCTCTGCGATTGACTTGGTCAACTCTGCGGCCAGTGCCTTAAAGTTGGAAACATTTCCAAACCATGCCTGTTCACTCTTATGAAATCTGCGTGCACGCTTACGATTTCATTCAAGCAATGTCAATATCCCTTCCGCCAGGGCTCGTGCAACGGTGCAAATAATTAAAAATTAGTGCATACATGCTTAATTTTTGACCCGTTCAATTTTTAATGCATTTCTCCTTTTTATTTATTTTTGATTAACCTATTTGCTTATTTGCCGAAAATAACGAAGGTGATCACAGAATAAATATGCAGATACGAGTTCCGCCCCACGGGCGCCTTTTTGCAAATACGGTTCAAATCAAAAAAATTTGTTCTGACAAATACATGCATTTTGTCTAAACAAAATAGTAAAGAAAGAAAGCGATAAAAGGGGACTACTCGAGTCTGCTCGTCATCCGTACACTCGACGTCTTGCTCACTTGCCGCCGGATCTGTCGCCGAGGAACTTCGCCGAACTCCTCCCGGTAGGGAATAGGCAAAGGGCCTCCTCGGAGTACGCGAACTCGAGGACTCCCCCTCTCGCGCCCGAGTGCGCGAAGAAGGAGCTCCAAATCCGGCCGTTCCGCCCGCGAAGCGGCCAAACCCCTGTGTGAAGTCCTCCCCACCAGTGTGGGAGCGGGCGAACCCCTCGGCCTAGACGGCCCCCGTCGCGGACGTCCACGCTCCTCAGGAGGCTGCACCGCATGAACTCCACGAGCCTCCTGGCGTAGGCGGACCACCCGTCCACCGGCCTCATGGCCTCATTGTACGTACGGCCGGATACTGCGAACCGGGAAAATCATCGAAGCGAACGAAAGTACGGATGCATCATGTGCGAGAATGCTACTATCAAATGCGAGAAAATCAAAAGGTGCTCACCGAAGCATTGGGGTCCGCCACGTATCGTGGTCTCGGCTCCGCCGGAGCGGGATCACAAGTCGCTGCGCGAACCGTCCGGCCCCTCGTACGCTAGCCTAGCTCGCGGGACGGGGAAAATTTCGAGGACCTCCGGGGACCTCGCCACTCTCACTATCTTTGCACTGCGGGCTCCTCGGCCTCATCCTCAAGAAAACATCATAGGCGGCCCCGCTATGATGTACTCGATGAAATACACACCACTGAAGGTACCCCTCCGGCTCATCAATCGGCATCTCCGGGGATCTTTGCATGTACAAAGGAGGATCCACCGGCACCGATGGAAGAGACCCTGCCTATGCTTTGACGGGTCACCCTCTCCCCCAAATACATGGCGTCACGGTGAAGTCCCACCGGGAGCTTCCGCCGCCGTGTAGTCTCGGCGGCAATCTGCACCGCGACATGATCAAACTGCTCCACCGGGTCATTGGATCCTCTCGGAGAACTCCGGGTTCGGCGCCAGAGATATCTCCTCGTATGACACTCGAGTGCCAACTCTCGAAGAGACCGCCCTCTTCGCCTTCTTACGCCAAACCGGCATGGCGGGGAACGAGGGGACGGTACGGCTCCTTTATGTCCCAAGCACAACGAGATTTGAATACCTCGTAGCACCGGACACACGAGAGAATGGAAAGTTATGTCGGCTACTGAAAGCAGGATACATACGAGTACATAAAAGAGGCAAGGAAGAGAGAAAAGCACGTAAACTTACATCCAAGACGGGCGTGAAGCGGCTAAATGAGTGCTCCTCTCCCCGCGAGAACTGTCCGAGAAAGTGGTAGAGCTCGGCCGATCCGGCCTCCCCACGCAAACCCCTCACGGCATCCAAGTCTACCGGCGGCCGAGCGGAGGGAAGTGACAAGACGTGTCGGAAGTCGGGAACAAAGTCGGCGACAGCGCAAATCAAAGGAACCCTCGAGCCGGACGCTCCGCGGTCATCCTCAAGGACCCGGCCCGGATAATCGGCGACCCACTTCCCTCAAGTGATTCTCCATCGGCTGTCACCGAATACCTAAGCCCCTGGCATCGGTAATATCAAAACCCAGCCAGGACAAGCTGCTCAGGGGTGTAACCATCAACCCACACCCGGCGTGTTGCCGTAAGTCGGCAACCCGGTGATAGCGACAAAATCCGTGGGAGTCACCGTCGCCTCCCCCATCTGAAATGGAAAGTGTGGGTCGTATCCCACCAGTACTCGCTCAGCGCGACATACATGGACCTGCCCCTCGGCGTATCAGCTATCGCAGCTACCGCACTGATAAACCCAGCCAACCCGGAGTCAATCACCAGCTGTCGTGGACTCCTCTCTCCCTCTCGAGCCACGTCTGGGAAAATGCCCCACAATGCCTGCACCGCCTCAAAGGCACCCCGACTCTTCTGGTTATGAGTATTAACCGTCCCTGTCCCCTGCAGACAAACAAGACAGAAGCAACGTCAACAAAATGCAACAATGCATGTCAAAAGGATGCAATGCAGATACGGTTCTCATTCATTTCCTACGTATATTCAAAATCTTTCGAAAACTCCGTCGAATCCGGAACTTTCAAAATCATTTCAAAAACTCCGTCGAATCCGGAACTTTCAAAATCATTTCGAAAACTCCGTCGAATCCGGAACTTTCAAAATCTTTCGAAAACTCCGTCGAATCCGGAATTTTCAAAATCTTTCGAAAACTCCGTCGAATCCGGAACTTTCAAAATCTTTCGAAAACTCCGTCGAATCCGGAACTTTCAAATTCTTTCGAATTTTTCGAAAATTTCGCTCCGTCCCGAATTAAAGCTACTTTAATTTTGGAAAATGCATTTAGACATGGAATTTTGCAACCAAAATTTTTATGTCATTTACCCATGATGTCAATTGAACTACATCCTAGTCAATTTCGACAAATGTTCATAGCATAGTCAAAAGTCCCAATTCGGGCACCAAAATCCCTAAGTAAATTCCTAACAAATTTCTAACATTTAAAGAATGCACATTCTTGAAATTAATGGAATTTGTAGGGAACTTACGTGTCTTTCGATCCCTCCCTTGGAGTTGTGGCTGTCCCTCGCCGGATAAAACTCCGCCGGATTCAATGGAAGAGTGGTGGTTCGAATGGTCCAAACCAATCGAGTTCTTTCGTCGTCGGTCCTTCCGTGGCGAGCCATTGGTCCTCCTTCACTCTCCATAGCGAATTTCCCTCACAAATTCGAGCAAACCTTGCAATTTGGGTTGGATTTCTCTCTCTTTTCTCTCCTCTCTCGCCGGCAATAATGGAAGAAAATGGCCATTTTCTTCCCCAGCCTCGGCATTTAAAAAGATTCTGGAAAATCAGTAAAAGTCCGACCGGACTCTTACTGAACCAGAATAATTTTTGCCCCTTTTGCCCCTCAGCTTTTGGCAATTCCAATTTTACCACTTTTGGCCCCCGAAAGTGTAAAATTTCCCCCAGTTAGACATTTCTAACGCCCTATCCCCCGAGGATAAATCAAAGTTAGTTCTCACTAACGCTCGTCTCCTGACGTTAAATTGATCCGAGTTGACGTTTGACATTGACGTTCAACCATGTCTCCGGACATTTCAGTTACTATTCCGTCTCTCGACGTTAAAATTTAATAATGGTCCTCACCATTAAATTCTCAATCGCGACCTTTCACGGTCCGATTCCAATCCTCAATCGCTTCCTTTCACGGTCCGATTCCAAGCCTCAATCGCGACCTTTCACGGTCCGATCTCAAACATTCAATCCCGACCTTCGCGGTCCGACCTCCACTCTCTTATCGAGACCTTCGCTAGTCATCATCTCCGGCAAGAATAAGCCCGAACCCCAAGGCACGAACGCCTTGCAAACGGAGTCATCTCTCCGGCAAGAATAAGCCCGAACCCCAAGGCACGAATGCCTTGCAAATGCCATCTCACCGGCAACAACAATAAGCCTGAACCCCAAGGCACGAACGCCTTGCAAACAGTCATCTCACCGGCAACAACAATAAGCCCGAATCCCAAGGCACGAATGCCTTGCAACAATCCCTCTTCGGCCATCCGTAAGCTCGAACGCTCATCGGACCTGCCAGGTCAAATAAGCCCAATCGCGACCTCGGCACGAACGCCGGCAACGCAATCCCGGCGCCACACGCCTCGAAGGTTTCGAAGTCTCGTTGTTCCGCCCGATAGTCTCCATTCAGTTCCGATACCTCGCGAATGGTCTCCTCTCGGTGTTCCGACGCCTCCCAATAGTCTCCATTCGGGTTCCGATACTCGCGAATGGTCTCCTCTCGTGTTCGAGACGCCTCCCAATAGTCTCCATTCAGGTTCCGATACCTCGCGAATGGTCTCCTCTCAGGTTCAGACGCCTCCCAATAGTCTCCATTCAGGTTCCGATACCTCGCGAATGGTCTCCTCTCAGGTTTAGACGCCTCCTAATAGTCTCGCTCAGGTCAAGGTCCCCATGCGCGGCCCTTGCCCCTTTTCGAACTACGATCGGCTTGATTCCCGCTCGGGATACGTAGGAATCCTTTTCACTAAGGGTCCAGCCAGCTGACCGCCCAGGTCTCTTTCAAAGTAAGGCATCCCGATTTGGATCCTTATCTTTTTCGACGACCCTCTCTCCTTCGGAGGAGACGTTGAGGGGCTAATCGTAAGTACCCAAATCCGGATCGTCCAAATCCGTCGGAAAGTTAACCGAAATCCGTTAACCGGCCCGCCTGTGTTAACGGAACTCGTTAAACTCCCCGTCAGCCGTGCCAACGAGACGTCCCGGATCGCCCGTGCATCCCGACGTTGAACCGTACTTAACACGTGACATCTCACGTAAAAGTATGGCTTTCCCTGAAAAACGCATTTTCCGGCACTTTCCTGGGGCGTTTCGAACATTTCCGGTCGTTATTTTAAAAATGGACAAAGCGGGACCGGGAACAATCTTCCACCTCGGTCGGTGACTCGAGAGGGCATGTGGCGGCCATGCCACCTCCCTCTAGTCACCCTTCAATCAATTTCAAAGGAAAAAGACCAAAATGCCCTGGTTTGCAAGCCAAGTCCGGCCGGACTCATCGGTACATTTTTCGAAATTGCCAGCAAGTCCTTCAAATTCTCAAAATACCACAAAACCCCCTGGATTCAGGCCAAGTCCGTCCGGACTCCTACTGCAAATTTCACCTATAAATAGAAATGGCTGTCAAAGCCAAATAGAGAGGATTTTTACACCAAAAATCACCACCCCCCACGGTCCAAACTGGTTTTCACCCCTCCCGAGCTCCCGTTCTGTCTCGATTCGCGTGAAACCTTCGTATTTCAATCAAATACGCACCCTACAACTTCGAAACAACCTTTCAAATCACTTTCCATGTCCCGTACACACCTCCCGAGCCAAAGGAGTCGACCCTAGCCATAGGTATAACTCCCTCTCTCTAAATCTCCCGTTCCGTCTCGGTTTACGCGCCAGTCGCTATAATTGTTTCGAACGTCGTTATCAAAATGTAGACGCCTCCGTCTAATGGGGTCCGATACGTTTTAGCCCCTCGATCCTCTTCTCTTTCCGTAAGAGAAGTAATCACGGGTTAAAACGGTGTTCCGACCCCGTTCCATTTACTTTTATGTCATTTACCATTCCGGATCGATTGATCCGTTGATCGTCATTTACAATTCCGAGCCGTTTGGCCTCGTTGATCGTCATTTACAATTCCGAGCCGTTTGGCCTCGTTGATCGTCATTTACAATTCCGAGCCATTTGGCCTCGTTGATCGTCATTTACAATTCCGAGCCGTTTGGCCTCGTCGATCGTCATTTACGAATCCGGATCGTTTGATTCCGTTGACACCGCTTTAAATACTGTCATTTACAAGTCCGATCCGTTTGGATTGTGATAGTATTTACTTTTCAAAGTCCGAGTCGCAACCCGATTCGTTGATCGCATATCATTTAATACGCATTTTTCACGTAAAAATCGTTAACAATGTAATGCCCGGTTCAAAACCGGAGTTCGTCCGTCGAACTCTCTTTCAAAAACGCGCGAAATGACGTTCGGCCTCCGAACGCTCATCTTCAAACTCCAAGCCGCCATTTGACACTTAAAATCATTTAATACGCATTTTTCCCGTAAAAATCGTTAACAATGACTCGTACGGTTCAAAATCGACGTTTGCCAACGCTCATTTCAACTCAAAGTCAACGTTTGCCATGCAAATGCTCATTTCAACTCAAAGTCGACGTTTGCCACGCAGACGCTCATTTCAAACTCAAAGTCGACGTTTGCCACGCAGACGCTCATTTCAAACTCAAAGTCGACGTTTGTCATTCAAACGCTCGTCTTTTCAAAAGTCACCTAATCAAACGTTTGTCATTCAAACCAAGATTAAGCTTGTCATTCAAGCCCCCATTTCAAAAGACACACACACACACACACACACGCGATTTCGAGAAAGGTAGAAAGACTCGTCATGCGAGGCGTTTCGGGCGATCTCGTCATACTCTACCCGAAACGTAACCTGACCTCCGAACCTAACAATCTCTGGTATAAAAAAGCTTTTTACTCGTTTTTGCTGCCAATAAAAATGATCCCCTTTTTCAAAAAGCCTTTTCCTAAGTTTTTGCTACCAATAAAAACGACACCTTTTCACAAAAGCCGTTTCTCAACGTTTGGGCTCAAAATACAAAAACCGCGTGGCGACTCCTCATTTTGTTCCTTCCCATGAAGCGAGGTCTCAGACACCAACCCCTCCGCGAAAGACAACCGCCTTTTCCGCGCCCCCCGCCCGCGCGCGAAAAAGATCGGGTAATTTCACACGCGGATTCCACCGACCGAGAGAGAAGAATGCTCCTAATGGGTCTAGCGGGTCATAGGAACTTTTAGCGCACGAGCGATGCGGATTATGGTCAAGGCAATGCCGGGAAAGTCTCGTCTTTCAGCCTTAACGGAATTTCGAAAGAGTTTGCTTGCGCGATTGACGTTTTGACTTTTTGGCATTGTCCAAGAAGATAATAGGCATGGGTCGGGCGGTAAAAGCCGGATGACTCAGTGTCACATTGAACTTCGTTGCATACGTTGCGTAAGTCAAAGTCAAAGTCAATGTCGGGTCAAGATCTTGCCAATTTTTCCTTGTCAGAATTTCGGCAGAGCTCCGCTTGCGCGAAAGATCTTTGGATTTTTGGCACGGACTCGGGCTCGACTCTTACGCATCATGTGCGGGTCAAAGTGAAATTCAAACACCGGAGTCAAGATCTTGCCAATTTTTCCTTGTCGAAATTTCGCCAGAGCTCCGCTTGTGCGAAAGATCTTAACTTCCGTCATGGGCTAAGGTTTGACCTTTACGGGGGTATGTAACTGGGCTATATGACACGGACTAGACCAAAAACCAACCAAAAGTCACGGTTTTGAAATGTGTGACACGGACTGTGCATTGATTGACACTAGCTGCCATGGGGAGTTTGGGATGATTCCGTGCACGCCCGGGAGCATCGTATCTTGCCGTGGCCTGGCCCCGAACAACCACCCCGGGTTAAAGGGACGTGCATGCAAAGTGTACAGGATATATAAAGTGCGCGTAGTGTGCGGCCTCCTAAAAATATTCCTTTTTGAGTTAAAACAGAAATTTTCAGAAATGTGTTTTAAAGGAATGATTTTTCGGGACGGGGGGAAATGCAGCAAATAAGCACATAAATTTTCTGGGAGCCCCGGTCAGTCTTGGAACTGAATAGCCCCAAGCTGCCAAGGCTGCCAGATTAACCTCAAAAGTTTCCTTGTGGAATTGCTAATGAAGCCGCCCGGCTAGGATCTAGGGAGGATTAAGCCGTACGGCTGCATCAAGCAACTTTCCGTTCCAATTTCTTTGATCTGCAGGTTGTTTTCCTGACCTTTTTGGCACCTTTTCAGCTCCCAGCAAGATTCCTGTTCATTTTCAGAATGTGCACAATTCCAAGAACCAAAGATGCATGCAATGCAATGCAAGGAAAATAAGGCAAGCATGAGAAGCGGATCCGTGGCGGAAGGCTAACCCACTCGGAAAAAGCTTTCCTTTTTTTTTTCGAAAAGAGATACCGGTACGTGGGATTGTTAGATCATCGTTTATCCCAAGCCTCGGGTGAGGAAGAAATACAGGAAGCTTAATGGTTTACACCTATATACCGGGTATCATTTTATTTTTAAAAATGAAAGCTTTCTCCTTTGATTTATTCCCCAGCAGAGTCGCCAAACTGTGAATGTGGTGCCCAAGATCGCGGCTTTCCTATTATTTTTTTATTTGAAAACCGCTTTCTCGTGTAAGGGGGATCACCGCCTCACATCAGTTTGGAAACGTCCGGTTTAAATTGAAAAACGGAGTCGCCATGCCATTTTGATTTCCTCAAAACTTTGAAAAAAAAGATTTGGGTCCGGAGGTTAAGTTACCCCTTGGGAAGAACGGATCGTCGTTCACCTAAGGAGCCTTGCCGAAGCAAGTCTTCCAAGATCCACTTTTCTTGCTTGCCTTAGTGTTTTCGTGTGTGGGATGTGTGTTTTGAAAAGGAGGGAATGTACCAAGTGGTCTTCCGGACGTATAAACCATGAGTTGGTTATCGCTCGGGATTCCTTGGATTTTTGATGTGTTCGGGACTCTGGTCCCGTTCTCATCTTGGACTTATGATCATCATGATGAGACCTTTTCCCCTTTTGCAATCTAACGGTTTCTCCATTGCAAGGCAATTAAAGTTGATGTCTTTTGGTCAGAAATATGCTCTGGGATCAATTGGGACAAGTCTAGGGTGAAAATGAAATGAAAGGGCCAAGCCTTGGTTTTATTTTGAAAAAAACCAGTTCAGACAGAACTGTTAGCCGCACGGCTTCATTTTCCCCAGGCCCTGGCCGGACGGCCTCATTTGCCATCTGCAGAAAAAAATCTGCAGTAACCAAAGTTGCTGTCCAAGTGGAGTTCTCACTCCACTTTCTCAACAAAACCTGTACAAAAACATGTCGAAACACTAACCATGCAGTTATATGTCATCACAAACCATTTTGGCCCATTTTCAGCCCCAATTTCAAGCAAAAAACTGCCCGGAGGCTCAAGTAATATGCAAATTCATAAACTAGAAAAGCAAATAAAACAGTAATACATTGTTTTCGCCCCATCGGCGCCCATATAAAACGAAAAACAAATAAAATGTGCATAAAAAAGTGTTCATTGTTTGTTTCCTGCCTCCTAGGTCAATTCTAAGGAATCTTAAGCCTCCGACTCCTCGTCGCTGCTCCGCTCGTAGAAGCTAGGATCCCTCATCAAGTCCTCCGTGTCACTCACATCAGAAAGATTCACGTTCACGTGCTCGTACTCGGCTAACTGCTCCAGGATGCTGGTGTTGGGTCCTTGTCCCCGAGGCATGGCATTAGAGGAATACTCTGAGGCCGAGAAGGTGGATGCCGTGCTCCCCACGTGCCTTCTTTTGCGCACGGGCTCCTGCATATTAGCCCCAGCCCTGGAAGCGCATGCCAACTTCCTCAGAAGGGACCGGCACACGTCTTTCCAGCCCCTGTTCTGCCTGACCAAGCCGTCATAAGAACGAGCAGGAACCTGAGAGAAAAGAGAAGAAAAACTCCAAAAATCTCAGGAAAATCTTAGAATTGCAAAAAGTAAAGAAATCCGAAAAAGGGAAAAGACCCTAAAGTGTACTCACAGTGTTGTCAGGCAGCAGAGTATACTGGGGCTCCCTCGTGTCAGGAACAGGTATCCTGAACCTCCTCGGTACCCCATTGACCACATAGGAGAGGTGAGCAGGAGGCATCGGCGGGTCAGTAGGCTCAGCTTCCCCATAGCCCTGAGTGACAACCAGCTTCACTAGCTTCTGTGGCATCCTCAACCGCCGCTCCACGAAGGTGGCATACGAGGTAGCCAAGTCAAAGTACTCCACGGACGCCACGCCAGCCTGGTACCTAGCAATATCATCCTCTGACCAGTCCCTGGGCTGCAGCATCCGTGCTGGAGGATCGTGAGGAGTGATGGCATCCAATGGAGGGACATGGCCATGCTGCCTAGAGAAACGGTCCCCCAAGTAAATGACATCACATGTCAGGCCCGTCAGCCACCTCCTCTGCCTAGTCGCCTCCACGGCATCCGCTAGCAGCACCTCCAAGTACCTCCCCCAAGGGTAGAAGTCCACTCCCTCATGTCCATCCATGTTGATGATTGGTCTCACCATCTTATAGTCAAAAGTGATCCGGGTCTTCCCGGTGAACTTGTCTCTCGCATCTCCCCTCCAACGGATCATGGCCGGGAAGATCTCCGGATCACTCTGCTGGTTCCACGGAAAGAACCCAATCACCTCGCAAAACCAGACATGCATGTTCAAAACACAAAAGGGTCATTTCTCTCATAAAAAGTCTCAAGACAGAAAATAAAAGAGAAGAGAGACTACCTCAAGCACAAAAGAGAAGCAGTCCATAGAGGCAGCCTTGTTCCGGTTGTACAAGTCTAAGGAGAAGTAAAGCTACGCCAATCCGGCCTCACCCCAAGAGACCGCTCCAACCTCATCCAGATTCTCCAAAGAATCAAGCAAGCAAACCATAGCCAGTGTCCCAGAGTTGGCAAAGATGGTGACCGACAACATCAACCACAAGAAAGCTCTCGCGAGCTGGTGGGCGGTCACCTCGTTGGCGGCAAATCCTTGCAAGCAATTCTAGACCGCGACCTCCAAATTCCTCGTCTCCATCCAGAGTCCCTTAGGACTGAGGTCAAACCCAACCAGAGCCCTGAACTCCTCTGCCGTGATGTGGTCCCTCCAAGTCACAGGTCTCCCAGTGAACTGCAAGCCAGTGATAGCAGTAAAGTCGGCTGGCATCACCGTAATCTCCCCCCAGCTAAGGTGAAAGCTGTGGGTGGTGTCCCACCAGAACTCTGAGAGGGCCTGGACCAGCCCCTTGCTCTTGGAGGTCACGTGAATACCTCTGCCAATGGCATCAATAAACAAATCAAGGCCGGTAGCCATTACCAGCTGCTTGGGGTTCACCCCATCCTTCTCAAAGTTGGGCATCCTCTCCCATAGCTTCATAGCGACCTTCGAAGGTCCCCTCGACTTGTTCTCCTGTAGGAAAACACAACAAAATGTGTCAGTCCTTCATCTCATCTCAAAAAGCACGCATATATTCAAAAGTGCACATATTTTCAAAGAAAAGCATTCATAAAAGATTTCTAGCACCTTTTACCTAGAAAACGTGTCTTTCATCACTTGAAACACGCCGTGTCAAGCACATTGCTCCCAGAAACACAAAAATTCAAAATTCGTTGCACATAAGCTTCAATTTTTCAAAATGGCATGCATGAATCCTTTTCATCGTCCAAAATCCCGTTTTCTCATCCATGATCAAGAATTGACCTAGTTCTAGCACATTCAAGGACTCCGTCATATTTCAGACATGATTTTTCTTACTTTATTTTTGAAAAAATGGGTCATTCTCATTATTTTTCAAATAAATTGCACATGCATGTTCATTTATCTCCTTAGCCTCATAGGTTAATCATCAAAATTCCAAAACCATCAGCAAAAATCCTAGGAAAATTCGAAAAATTCCTAAAAATCGGGTCAAGCCCTAAGTCAATCAAAATTCAATCAAAATTTACGAAATCAAGCAAATCAAGAATGCTTACCCCAACTGATTGAGGTTTCGTTGATTTGTGTTCTCCCCTACCGAGATAAAGCTCCGATGGAGGCGTAATGAAGTCATACTTCCTCTCCGTGCGAACGAGATCCTTCCTCCTCCTTCTAGCGGCTTCGGATATGTTCCTCCGTGCTTTCCTAGGCATCGGGTTCCCTTCCGGATCCATCCTAAATCAAGAGAAGCAAGGGAATTGAAGGATTTTGAAAATTCTTTCTCTTCTCTCTCTCTCTTCCTCGGCAGCAGGTGGGCGGCAATGGTGCCCAATGCCCGTTCCAATCCAGTTTTAAATAATCTGGTGAAATTAAACTTCTAGCCGAACGGCCTCTTTTGCCCTCATCTCATGTCGGGCGGCCTCTTTTGCTCTGAGCAGAAATTACATCTTTGCCCCTGGACTTTCCACTTGGGCATATAATTCATGTTATTTCTTAACTAAAGTAACGTTGTTTTCCCAAAGGATATCCGTTATCTCTAAAACAAATAGACTTTCCTCCCGAGTTGCCTCCGTTACTTCCGTTATAAGGGAATACACTAGGTGACAACCTCCGAATTGTCAAAATCCAAACTTTAGCTACCTCTATCTCACAGATTAAGAAGTACGCTCAAGTTCTCCCAACTTTAGCTACCTCTATCTCACAGATTGAGAAGTACGCTCAAGTTCTCCAAACTCTAGCTACCTCTATCTCACAGATTGAGAAGTACGCTCAAGTTCTCCAAACTTTAGCTACCTCTATCTCACAGATTGAGAAGTACGCTCAAGTTCTCCAAACTTTAGCTACCTCTATCTCACAGATTGAGAAGTAAAGTTTCCCAACTTTAGCTACCTCTATCTTCTCGATAGCGACATAAGCTTTAGTTTCTTCAGGCGACAACCTCCATTAATTGTCAAATCAGGTGACAACCTCCATTAATTGTCAATCAGGTGACAACCTCCATTAATTGTCAACCAGGTGACAACCTCCATTAATTGTCAATCAGGTGACTCCTCCATTAATCGTCAAAACCTCAAGGATCCTAGACACTATTCCTAACTATCTAGTGAGACTTGAACTACGACCAAGGCTTGATTCCTCCGGGATACGTAGGTAGCCTTTCATAATGGTCCAGCCATCTGACCGCAATGGTCACCCTTTTCATTCATCACTCCTCAGTGGTGAAGTAGCCCCTCATAGAGGTCTAAATATCCGACCACATCGGTCACCTCCTTTATCTAGCATATTCCCAGTAGGATCAGTCACTTGACCTCCCAGGTCACTTTCCCTTCTATTTCCCCAGTAAGAGACCAGTTTCTCTTCGCCATTCCCCAGTGGATTCCTGAACTACGGCCTGGCTTGATTCCTTCGGGATACGTAGGTAGCCTAGTTTAGGTTCAGCCAATCTATCACATATGACACCCCTTTCCCCAGTTGATATATTCCAAACTACGATTATGGCTTGATTCCCACACGGGATATGTAGGTAGCCTTCCAAAGGTTCAGCCACTCGACCACCTTGGTCACCCAATCCGTCTCGGCATTCGCCAGATCGGATCCTTTTCTATCGACAACCCCACTTGCCTTGTAAGTGACGTTGCCGAGGGGCTTCTGTAAGTATCCAAATCTGGCTCATGCCTTCCAGTTAAGTTTCCCGGCAATTCCCCGGACTTTCCTAATGTTCAGGGGCAATTCGGGAAATTTTCCAAACCATCCGAGGGGCGAAGGACTTGCTAGGAATTAAAATTCCACATAGTCCTTTGGTGGAAAATCCCTTCTAGAAGGCCACCTTGCATGGTTCTAGAAATGAGCTGAGTCATTTCAGGATAAAACCGCACGGCCTCATTTGCCATGCTGTTACAGCCGCACGGCTTCATTAGCTGCAGCCAGACTGCCTATAAATAGAGACCTCCTCTATTCATTTTTGGGGGGGATTTTTGAGTATTGTTATGCTGCCAAAATACCACCACGAAATTCTAGAGAGTTGAGAGTGATAAAAACCACCTCCCTCCTCATCAAAACCTCCAAAAGTTGGTCCCTTCCCTAGGCAAACTTTAAAGAGAATGAGGACACCACCATTGGTAACCTCTCATCCCCTTTATCTTGCATTATTCCACATAAAGTTGCATCCTTTGCATTAAAAAATCATTCTTTGCATCAAAGAAGCATCCTTTGCAATCAAGTAGCATCCTTTGCACTTAAAATGTCATCTTTTTCATTAAAAGTGTCATCTTTAGCTTCAACATGCATCCCCCATGTCCCTCATGGTTGGATCTCTCTCCTAGGATTGCCTAGTGACCTTTTTAAGGCACAAAAGGGCATAGGATGAGCATAAAGATCCAATCTTTATACCCCTCCCCTAGTCCCCTTGGTACTTGGAGCATCTCTTGGAGCGAGATGGTGTAAAGGTCCTATCTTTACATCATTTCTTCCATCTAAAGATGCCATAGACGGATTCTCCTTTAGAAAAGGATGAACCCTAGCCACATATCTCCGATCATCACTTGAGACGAGCATAAATGTCCCGAAAGAGTCCGAATTGTCTCAAGATGTAGGATTGATAGGCAAAGGTCATTCCTTTCTAAAGAGTCTCATCCTTGGACTCTAAAACGGCGTCCCTATCTTGATCACATGTGACCCAAGGTCTCATCATGATGATCATAAGTCCAAGATGAGAATGGGACCAAAGTCCCTAATACATAAAAATCCAAGGAATCCCGAGCGATAATCAACTCATGGTTTATATGTCCGGAAGACCACTTGGTACATTCCCTCCTTTTCAAAACACACATCCCACACACGAAAATACTAAGGCAAGTATGAAAAGCGGATCCTGGAAGACTTGCTTCGGCAAGGTTCTTTGGGTGAACGACGATCCGTTCTTCCCAAAGGGTAACTTAACCTCCGGACCCAAATCCTTTTTTTCAAAGTTTTGAGGAAATCAAAATGGCGTGGCGACTCCGTTTTTCAAATTAAATCGGACGTTTCCAAACTGATGTGAGGCGGTGATTCCCCTTACACGAGAAAGTGGTTCCAAAAATAAATAAACAAAAAAGGAGAACCGCTTATCTTGGGCACCACATTCACAACTTGGTAGAAGTCGAGACAACTCCGATGGTACATAGGGAACCCCGAAGGCAAAAAGGGAGGATTTTTATTGTTGGATGTGGCTCGTTTCTTCATGGCTGGACCTGTTGCGTTGAGGTGGGCGCCCCACATAGTGTGAGGCGAGCGCCTGGGAGGCAGAAGGTGGAGACGTGGCTTGTTGGTTTGAGGCGGCCGCATGGTTCTTCATGGGGCAGGCGTATCGAACTCCGTAGGCACATCTTGGCATAGCACAAAGTCAGGCGGGCTCCTGGTGCTTAGTGGGGCGGGCGCCTCAAGGCACAGTGAAATTACCCAGGATTTCGTGCGGACGTGAAACGCGGTTGTCTTTCGCGGAGGGTTGGAGTCTGAGACCTCGCTTTTCGGGAAGGAAGAGGAGTCGCCACGCGGTTTTTGTATTTTTAGCCCCAACGTTGAGAAACGGCTTTAGTGAAAATGGTGTCGTTTTTATTGGTAGCAAAAACTTAGGAAAATGCTTTAAAAGTAGGGGGTCATTTTTATTGGTAGCAAAAATGAGTAAAAAGCTTTTTTGGGTACCAGAGATTGTTAGGTTCGGAGGTCACATTACGTTTCGGGAAGAGTATTACGTGATCACCCGAAATGCCTCGTATGACGAGTCTTTCTACCTTTCTCAAAAATAGGTGCGTGTGTGTGTGTGTGTTTGCATTTTTTGAAATGGGGGCTTGAATGACAAGCTTAATCTTGGTTTGAATGTCAAACGTTGATTAGGTGACTTTGTTTGAAAAGGCAAGCGTTTGAATGACAAACGTCGATTTTGGAAGTTTTTAGGAAAAGTGGCGCGAATGCTGATTTTATCTGTTTATCTTAAGTGTCAAATGTTGACTTTTAAGAAAAGAGCGTTTGAATGTCAAACGTCGGATTTTGAGTTTTGAAGATGAGCGTTTGGATGCCAAACGTCATTTCGCGCGTTTTGAAAGAGAGTTCGAAGGTCGAACTCCGGTTTTGAACCGGGTGTATCATTGTTAACGATTTTATGGGAAAAACGTATTAAATGATTTTGAGTGTCAAATGGCAGCTTTTAAGTTTGAAGATGAGCGTTTGGATGCCAAACATCATTACATTGTTAACGATTTTACTGTAAAAACGTATTAAATGACATGCAATCAACGAATCGGGTTGCGACTCGGACTTTGAAAAGTAAACACTATCACGATCCAAACGGGTCGGACTTGTAAATGACAGTATTTAAAGTGCGGTATCAACGGAATCAAACGATCCGGAATCTTAAATGACGATCGACGAGCCAAACGACTCGGAATTGTAAATGACGATCGACGAGCCAAACGACTCGGAATGGTAAATTTGCGTAAAAGTTAATGACGTTCGACGGATCAAAAAGTCCGGAATTGTAAATGACAGAAATTTAAATGAAGATCGATGGATCGATCGATTCGGAATTGTAAATGACATAAAAGTAAACGGAACGGGGTCGGAACGCCGTTTTAACCCGAGATTACTTCTCTTACGGGAAGAGAAGAGGATCTAGGGGCTAAAACGTATCGGACCACGTTAGATGGAGGTGTCTACATTTCAACGATGTTCGTCCGAAATGGTTATAGCGACTGGCGCGTAAACCGAGGCAGAACGAGAGATTAGAGAGAGGGAGTTATACCTATGGCTAGGGTTAACTCCTTTCGCTTGGGGGGTGTATACGGGATACGAAAAGTGGTTTGGGATGGTGTTTCGAGATGGCGGGGGGCGTATTTGATCAAAATACGTAGTTTTCACGCAAAATGAGGTAAAATCGAGCTTGGGAAGGGGGAGAACCAATTTAGGCCGTGAGTTTCTTGGTGAAAGGGGTGAATTTTTGTTCTTACAAATGGCTTTGACAGCCCTTCTATTTATAGGTGAAATTTCAGCATGAGTCCGGCCGGACTTAGCTTGAAATCCAGGGGGGTTTTGTGAAACTTTGGAAATTGGAGGGACTTGCTGGCAATTTCTGAGAGTCTGCAAAGGAGTCCGACCGGACTTGGACTGCATACCAGGGGTATTTTAGTCTTTTCTCCTTGATTTTTGATTGAAGGGTGACTAGAGGGAGGTGGCATGTGTGCCACGTGTCCCATGACTCACCAGCCTTGTGGGAGTTCGCGCCCGGATCTCGGTTTTGTCCATTTTTAAATAACAGTCCGGAAAATGTCCGAAATGCCCCCGGAAAGTGCCGGAAAGTGCGTTTTTCAGGGAAAGTCGTACTTTCACTTGCGATGACGTGTATTAAGTATGCTTTGATGTCGGGATGCACGAGGCAGTCCCGGGACGTCTCGTTGGCATGGCAACGGGGAGCTTAACGGGTTCCGGTTAACCTGGAGCGGGCCAGTTAACAGATTTCGATTAACTTTTAACGGATTTTAACGATCCGGATTTGGGTACTTACAGTTAGCCCCTCAGCGACGTCTCTTTCGAAAGAAGTGGGGTCGTTGAAAAAAGATAAGGATCCAAATCGGGATGCCTTACTTTGGAAGACCTTGGCGGTCAGCTGGCTGGACCCTTAGCGAAAGGATTCCTACGTATCTCGAGCGGGAATCAAGCCGATCGTAGTTCATAGGTGCAAGGAGCCGCGCGTGGGGACCTTGACCTGAGCGAGACTGATGGGAGGCGTCTAAACCTGAATGAGACCATTGCGAGGCGTCTGAACCTGGGATTTCTGTAACCTTCGAGGGCGTGTGGCGCCTCAGACCAGAGTTGCTGGAGCTTACGAGGGCGTGTGGTGCCTCAAACCGGAGTTGCTGAACATATGAGGGTGTGTGGTGCCTCAAACCGGAGTTGCTGGAGCTTACGAGGGCGTGTGGTGCCTCAAACCGGAGTTGCTGAAATATGCGAGGGCGTGTGGCGCCTCAAACCGGAGTGGCTAGAACATACGAGGGCGTGTGGCACCTTAAACCGGAGTTGGTGAATCATACGAGGGCGTGTGGCGCCTCAAATTGGAGATGCTGATACTTTCGAGGGCGTGTGGCACCTCAGACCGGAGTCAACGAGGATACGCTTATCCTGAGATGAAGGCATTCGTGCCTTGGGTGCTGGGCTTACAATGACGGCCAGGTTCATCCGGCTGGGGATAGAGTGGCAACGATGGGAATGGTTGTGGTAAACTGGCGTTATTAACAACACAGAAGGATTGACGTTCTAACGACGGGGTTAGGAACGGGATGTGGTCTCGGGAGAGACTGACACATTGCTGGGGAAAAACATCCAGAGTTCTGACAGGGTCAGTTAGGAACTGAGGGGCTAATTGACGTTTCTTCCTTAGACGGATAGTCTTAGGATCCTGCTGGGGAGGAATGTTCGGGCTTACGGTATCGACCAAAGAGGGATTGGTTTGCGGACTTACCTTGATGGCCACTGTAGTTGGACGATCGGGCTTACGACTGGCGGCCGGGGAAGTGAACAATGGCGAAAACTGATAGAAATTTTTTACGTCAGGAGACGGAAATGTGACTTGAATGTCCGGAGATAGAATGGAGCGTTTGAATGTCAAATGTCAACTGAGGATTGAGTTTAACGTCTGGAGACGGAATTGTAACTGGAATGTCCGAAGACATGATTGAGCGTTTGAATGTCAAACGTCAACTGAGGATTGAATTTAACGTCTGGAGACGGAATTGTGACTGGAATGTCCGGAGACATGATTGAGCGTTTGAATGTCAAACGTCAACTGAGGATTGAATTTAACGTCTAGAGACGGGCGTTAGTGAGGACTAACTGGGAATTTAACGTTTGGAGACGAGCATTAGTGAAAACTAACTGCGAATTTAACGTCTGGAGACGAGCGTTAGTGAAAACTAACTGGGAATTTAACGTCTGGAGACGAGCGTTAGTGAAAACTAACTGGGAATTTAACGTCTGGAGACGAGCGTTAGTGAAAACTAACTGGGAATTTAACGTCTGGAGACGAACGTTAGTGAAAACTAACTGGGAATTTAACATCTAGAGACGAGCATTAGTGAAAACTAACTGGGAATTGATCCTCGGGGGATGGGGTGTTAGAAATGTCTACCTGGGGGAAATTTTACACTTTTGGGGGACCAAAAGGGGTAAAATTGAAACTGCGAGAAGCTGAGGGGCCAAAGTGGCAAGGAATCTTTCTGCTGCAGCAAGAGTCCGGCCGGACTTGGACTGAATTTGACCAGATTCAAATCAGCACCAAGGCCGACGCAAACCAGTCCATTTCCCCCATTAATTCCGATGGGAGAGGAGAGAAAAGAGAGAAAATTTTCACCCCAAATTGTGAGTTTTGCTCAAATTTATGAAGAAAAATTGCCATGGAAGGTGATTAGGAACCAATGGCTCGTCATGGAAGGACCGATGACGAAAGAACGCGGTTGGTTCGGACCATTCGAACCATTACTTATCCATTGAATCCGGCGGAGTTCTACCCGGCTAGGGAGAACCACAAATCCAAAGGAGGGATCGAGAGACAGGTAAACTTCCTTCAAATTCCATTAATTTTAAGAATGTGCATTCTTTAAATGTTAGAAATTGGACTAGGAATGAGTTAGGGATTTTGGTGCCCGGATTGGGGCTTTTGACTTTGCTATGCGCCTTTGTCGAAATTGACTAGGATGTAGTTCAATTGACACTATGGGTAGATGACATAAAAATTTTGATTGCAAAATTCCATGCCTAGATGTGTTTTCCAAATTTAAAGTATGTTTAAATCGGGACGGAGTAAATTTTCGAAATGTTCGAAATAATTTGGAAGTTCCGAATTCGACAGAGTTTTCGAAGGGTTTTGAAAGTTCCGCTTTCGACGGAGTTTTCAAAATGCTTTGAAAGTTCCGGATTCGACGGAGTTTTCGAAGGGTTTTGAAAGTTCCGGTTTCGACGGAGTTTCGAAATACTTTGAAAGTTCCGGATTCGACGGAGTTTTCGAAATGCTTTGAAAGTTTCAGATTCGACGGAGTTTTCGAATGGTTTTGAAAGTTCCAGTTTCGACGGAGTTTTCGAAATGCTTGGAAAGTTCCGGATTCGACGGAGTTTTCGAAGGGTTTTGAAAGTTCCGATTTCGACTGAGTTTTCGAAGGGTTTTGAAAGTTCCGGTTTTGACGGAGTTTTCGAAATGCTTGGAAAGTTTCGGATTCGACAGAGTTTTCGAAGGGTTTTGAAAGTTCCGGTTTCGACGGAGTTTTCGAAATGCTTTGAAAGTTCCAGATTCGACGGAGTTTTCGAAATGCTTGGAAAGTTCCGGATTCGATGGAGTTTTCGAAGGGTTTTGAATGTTTCGGATTCGACTGAGTTTTCGAAGGGTTTTGAAAGTTCCGGTTTCGACGGAGTTTTCGAAATGTTTTGAAAATCTTGGACCGTCAATACTCCAACCGGGATGGAAGTATTTTAGGAAAGAAATGAGAACTGTATCTTCATTGCATCATTTTGACATGCGTTCGTGCATTCTGTTGATGTCGCTTCTGTACTTAACGTATTCTTGCTTTGTTCACCTGGAGGGGCGAGGGACGGTTGATGTTCACAACCAAAAGAGTCGGGGAGCCTTCGAGGCAGTAAGAGCGCTGTGGGAGATATTCCCGGATGAGGCTCGAGACGGAGAGAGGAGTCCATGGCAGCTGGTGGTCGACTCCGAATTGGCTGGATTTATCAGTGCGGTAGCTGCGATAGCTGCGACACAGAGGGCCAGGTCCATGTACGTAGCTTTGAGCGAGTACTGGTGGGATACGACCCACACTTTTCATTTCAGATGGGGGGAGGCGACGGTGACTCCCACTGACTTTGCTGCTATCACTGGGTTGCTGACCTATGGCAACGCGCTGGTGTGGGTGGATGGTTATACCCCGGGGCAGTTGTCTGAGCTGCTGGGTTTCGATATTACCGATGCCAGGGGATTAGGTATTCGGTACGGGCCGATGGAGAGGCATCTGCAGACGGGTATTGCTGATTATTTGGATGGGTCTCTGAGGATGACCACGGAGCACCTGGCTCGAGGGTTTCTATGGTTCGTGTTGTCAGCGACTCTCTTCTCGACTTCTGACACGTCCTGTCACTTCCCTTTGCTCGGGTCGCTGACAGATTTAGATGCCGTGAGGGGGTATGCATGGGGAGAGGCTGGACTGGCCGAGCTCTACCACTCTTTGGACAGGTTCTCGTGGGGAGAGGAGAGCTCCTTGAGCTGTTTCTCGTTTGCTTTGGATATAAGTTCACGTCTTTTTCTCTTCCTTGTCTCTTTTATGTACTCGTATGTATCTGCTCTGTAGCTGACATAAATTTCCATTTACTTGACAGGTCTGGTGCTATGAGGTGTTCAGCCAGCAACAGTGGGATATTAAGGAGGCGTATCGATCCCTGTTCCCTACCATGCTGTCTTGGAAGAAGAGGGTGAAGAAGGCGGTGTCATCGAGGGTAGGTACTCGACTGTCGTACGAGGAGGTGTCTCTGGCCCTGAGCTGGGAGTTCTCCGAGCGGATCCAGCTGACCTGGTGGAGTCGATTCCACATGGGCGTGGTTCAGGTTGCTAGTGAGGTTACGCGGCGGCGGAAGCTCCTGGTGGGACTTCACTGCGATGCTATGTATCTGGGGGAGAGGGTGACCCGTCAGTATGGCCCGGGGTCCCTTTCGATGGTGCCGGTGGATCCGCCTCTGCACATGCAGCATCCTCTGTCGATGCCAATGGAGGAGTTGGAGAGGTATAGACAGGGTGTGTTCTATACCGAGTATGTCATAGCGGGGGCCGACTATGATATTTTCTTGAGGATGAGGCTGAGGAGCCCGCAGGTGCAGTACAGGGAGGGCGAGGGCCCTGGATATCCCCGAGATCTCCCGCTCCCACGTGCTAGGTTGGCGTACGAGGGGATGGACGGTTCACGCAGGCGACTGGTAATCCCGATCCCGGAGGAGCCGAGACCTCAGTACAGGGTGGACCCCAACACTTCGGTGAGCACTTTTAATTTTTTGCATTTGATAGTAGCATTCTGTAAATGTTGCGTCTGTACTTTCTGCTTGTCTTTTGATGACTTTCCTGGTTTGCAGGTGTATGGCTGTACGTACAACAAGGCTATGAGACAGTTGGACGGGTGGGCCAACTACACTAGGAGGCTTGTGGCGTTCCTGAGATGCAGTTCCCGGAGGAGCGTGGATGTTCGTGAGCCGAGGCCGTCTAGGCCGAGAGGTTCGTCTGCTCCCACGGCTGGTGGAGCAGAGTTTGCGCAGGGATTTGGCCAGTTCACGGACGGAACGGCTGGGTTTGGAGCCATCCTCCTTCACACTCGGGGCACGAGAGGGGAGAGTCCTCGAGTTCGCAGGTGCAGAGGAGCCTTTCGCGTATTCCCGCCTGGAGGAATTCGGAGATTATCTGTTTTCGACAGATCCGGCAGCTGCGGAGCAGTGCGTCGAGTGCTCGGATAACGAGCAGGACTTGGAGTAGTCCTTCTTTATTGATTTTTTAGACAAAATGTATGTATTTTCCGAAACAATTTGACTTGAATTGTATTTGAAAAGGCGCCCTTGGGGAGGAACCTGTACTTCGCACATCTATTTAGTGATTACCTTCTTTTTATTTTGGCAAATAAGCAAGTAGGTTGATCAAAAAATAAATAAAATGAAACATGCATAAAAATTGAACAGGTCAAAATTTATGCCTATATGCACTGATATTTAATTATTTGCACTGTTGCACGAGCCCGAGGCGGAAGAGGTGTTGGCATTGGTTGATTGAAACCAGGGGTAGCACGTAGATTCATAAAGGCATGAACAGGGCTTTGTTTGGAATTGTTTCCAATTTAACAGTAGCTGGCTGCAGAGTTGACCAAGTCTACTGCAGAGAGAGTCCGGCTGGACTGAGAATGAAATTCCAGAGTCTTTTAAATTGCAGTTTCAGCTTTGCAATTCGTAAGAAACTGCGCATTGCTTTGATCAGTTGGCTGAATTCCTTTCAAATTTCTAAGGCTTCCTTCACTTTCATTCATGGCTCCCTTTCCTAAGCTATCGTCTCGGATGCAAGAGCGATACTTGGAAAATTTTCAGTCGTGGGTAAGGAACCATACAAGGCAACAAAAGGGGTTTTTCAAAGGCTGTTACGGAATGAAATCTGTTTGGGCTTTGAAGGAGCTCATGCCAGATTGGGATCTTTTGAGAGCAGCGGCTAGTTTCTGGGATGTACGGAGGAATGTGTACAACTTTTCGTACAACGAAATCACTCCTACGTTCGAAGATTTCCGGGCCATTATGGGAGGACCTGAGACAGAACAGCTAGTTTTTCCGTATGCTGGTGGCGTGGCCACTGTTGAGAAGCTAGTGTCTTTGCTTGGTATCTCGGCTGGAGAAGCATATGGGATGCTGATATTGAACACTGATTACGTCGACATTTCGAGACTGCCCAATAGATTTGCCGGAGCTGAGGGGAGCATTTTTACGTGGGACGCGTTTGCTCTGTGCGCGAATGGGGGAGACATCGTGCCTTTGGTCTTGGGCGAGACGTTCCTGGGCATAGGTCGGATGGCAACCGGCAGCCGATACATGTGGGGAGGGAGTCTCGCTATGCTTACCATGTGGTTGAGAGAGAGACTGCAGATGATGCCCGAGGTGCCAATGTCTTGTGATGCTTGGTCCTTTTCTCGACGTCCTCTGGTGATATGGGCGATCAGGCTGAGCTGGAGCTCTGGATGGCCAGACTCCGCACGTATCACTTGCGATGGAGGGTTCCCCACTGGAAGTTACAGATTTTTCGGACCGCTCAGGAGGGTCTATTGGTTGTCAGAGTGCAGGGGCTGTCTCAGACGTCTTTCTACATTCCATCGTTGGTTCTACGACGGGCAGTGGGCGAGTGCCATTGACGGGTTTAGCTTATGCTGCTACCTTCGAGGTAGGATCTCTGCTGATGGAAGATCCTTCGACGCTATTGCTGCTCACACGATGGTGGCAATACACGTCCTTTCCTGCCAGGGTTCTCTTTTACCGGAGAGGGGGCACTATTCTGTCTACGCAGTATCTGAACTGGTATGAAGAGTGTATAGGGGAGACACAGATGGCTATCTTGTGGAGACGGAGTGAGCTGTTGGGTGCTGATCACCTTGACAGCTCAACCTTGAGGAGGACCGAAGCGGGGGCTAACCCTCGGAATCAGACTGGGAACGACATGGCTGACTATGAGGCCAATGCTGATCGGGAGGCCAATCAAAGCACGGTCATGATGGCTTGAAGCGAGGCAGCTCGAGACAGAGCTAGGGAAAGGGCTGCGTTAACAGCTACAGGTTTGACGGAGGCATCGGGAAGGGTCCCTGAGGCAGGTAGAAGGACTACCGGAATATTTCCTGTGAAGGTGAAGAACACTCGCCGTGGAAAAGGGAAGGGGAAGAAGGATGAAGGACCAAGTACGGGAAACTAGGTTGACCTTGCTGTCCAGAGTATCCACCCATTGTCATTGCAGACACATTAACTAATTAATGTTTTATTGTAGTTTTGCTAACGTGTAGCGAGTCAAGAGTTGACCGTGCTTGAACTCATCAAAGATTGTTTTAACCGTAATGAATTTGTAGGTTAATTGAAAAGAGTTTTTCGAAACACAAGCAATTGATGCTTATTATTTTTTTTGTTTTTGAGACCGAACCAATGATGGCTGCCTACGTTCCCCTTTTACAATTGGACTAAGGGGCTCAGGTCACCGTAGTTCGACACTTTAGGTGAATTTGAGAAAAACAAAGACAAAAGAAGTGCGACCCTGTTTTTTACTTGGATCATTAGCGGGAATGTATCCAGTTGGGTATTACTCTTTTAGAACTTTAGTTTTACTGATGGGTGGTGTATGGGGAAGGAGAGTTGACTTGTGCTCTTCCTCAAATGAAGTATCTGCGGAGCTTGCTTCCGTTCACGGGGTTAACAAAAGGGTTCCCGTCCAAGTCTGCTAACTTCATGGCTCCTCCGGAGAAGATTCTTTGTACCACGAATGGTCCTATCCAGGTAGGCTCCCACTTTTCGAGGGGATTGGTCTGCGTAGGAGGCTTTTCCTTTAGCACCAAGTCGCCTTCTCTGATGTCTCGGATCTTGACTTTCTTATCGAATGCTCGGGCCATTCTGCTCTGGTAGGCTCGAGTGTGTTCCATGTCTTTCAATCTGCGATCGTCGAGTAGAGCAAGTTCGTTGTGACGGCTCTGTAGCCATTCTACTTCATTGATCCCGTTTTCCAAGAGGACTCGGAGGGATGGAATTTCCAATTCCACGGGTAATATTGCTTCCATTCCATAGGTAAGCGCGAACGGAGTCTCCCCTGTGGCGGTTCGGCGATGTTCGTATCTCCGCAGGGCTAGATGTAGCTTTTTGGGCCAGTCCCGACCTCTAGTGGTCATCTTTCTGATTATCATGGCGAGAGTCTTGTTCGCTGCCTCTACTGCACCATTGGTTTGTGGTCTGTAGGGAGAAGACTTGTGATGCGTGACTCTGAATTTGGTCAGCAGATGGTCACAATATCCCTCGAAGTGAGTCCCATTGTCGGATATGATCTCGTTGGGCACCCCGTATCGGCACATGATGTTCTCTTTGATAAACTCAGCCACCTTCTTAGAATTCAGTACCTTGTACGATCTGGCTTCTACCCATTTGGTAAAGTAGTCGACTGCGACTAGAATGAACTCGTGACCATTGCTCCCTGGTGGAGTGATCTTTCCGATGACGTTGATTCCCTATGTGGCGAAAGGCCATGGTGTAGTCATGCAGTAGAGTTCATGAGGAGGGATATGATTGAGGTTAGAGAACCGTTGACATTTGTCGCAGCTTCGGACGAACTGGATGCATTCTGTTTCCATCGATATCCAATAGTATCCCATACGGAGAATGATCTGTGTCAATGCTCTGGCGTTCATGTGCGGACCGCAGGTTCCGTTGTGAACTTCGTTCATTAGCTTGCTGGCTTTTTCTTTGTTTACACCAAAGGATTGGCCCTTGGTGGCGCTTCTTGTACAACATACCCCCCAAAATGACGAAATGGGATGCCAGGCATTTTAATGCCATCATGTTTTTGGCTTTGATCCCTTCTTTGTATTTTCCATCTTCATTTGTGAAGGAAGCTTCTCCGTTTTGGAGGTACTAGTATATTTGATTGTACCAGGGTTCGTCGATCGTTTCTTTTTTTATTTCGATCTCACAGCAATAAGCGGGTGTTTCCCGTCTGCCTATTCTGAGGGGTTTTACTGATTTTCCATCAGGAATTTCGACAAGAGAGGCGAGGGTTGCCAGGGCGTCTGCGAAGCGGTTCCTGTCTCTTGGTAAATAGTGGAAAGAGATGTCCTTGAACTGAGCAATGAGCTCCTCCATGTACGCGTGGTACTTCAGGAGGCCAGAATCTACCGTCTTCCATTTGTTGGATACTTGATTGATGATCAATGCTTTGAGTCTCCGTATACTTCCGGTTACGAGATGTTGCGCTCGAGGCGGCTTCCAAATCATTTGCCACGAGGCTTCGTATTCTGCTGCATTGTTGGTTGTTTCGAAATTCATCTTGATGGCTATGGGAGTATGCTTGTCCTTGGGATCGACAAGGAGCATTCCAATACCATTTCCCTTCTTATTGGCTGCCCCATCGAAGAAGAGTTGCCAGCGGTTTGCGCTGTCGAGTGAGAAGATTCCGTCATCCGAAAACTGTGGATCAGGACCCTTGGGCTCACTACTTGGGAAGTACTGCCGGTGATGCGCCATTACTCGCCCTTTGTGGATTTTCGACCATGTACTTGATGTCGAACTCGGCCAAGAAGAATGACTACTTGGCTAGTCGCATTGGCGAGGGGATGGCTTGTCGAAGAGATATCGGACGGGGTCCATTTTGGAGACCGGGAGCAGAATGTGGCTTGCATGTCGTGTTTCAGTTTCCCGACAACCCATACCAAGGCGGTACAAGTTTTCTCTAATGATGAGTAGCTGAGTTCATTTCCTTGAAGCTTCCGGCTTACGAAGTAAATTGCATGCTCAACCTTGGAATCTTTCTGTTCTTGTGCCAGCATTGCTCCAATTGACGTGTACATTGCATCGGATACGGGAGTAGTGGCTTGTCTTCATGTGGCGGGCACGGGGTGGGAATTCACCAAGTAGGTCTTGATTTTCTCAAAAGGCATGCGGCACTCGGAGTCCCATTTGATGTCGGCATTCTTCTTCATCGGTTTGAACATGGGCTCACGAGAGAGATGTCAGCGGTTGATGAAGCGGCCCGATGTGCTTGAAGTCTTCCCATAAAACTCTTTACTTCTGTCAAAGTCTGAGTCGGCTTCATGTAGATGATGGCCTTGATTTTCTTGGGATCGGCTTCGATACCTCTTTCTGTAACCATATACCCCAGTACTTTACCTCGCTTGACGCTGAAGGTGCACTTTGCAGGGTTCAATCTCATGGAGTGCTTTCTGAGTCTGTTGAAGAACTTTCTCAGATCTGTCATGTGCTGCATGTCTGATCCTCTGGAGTGGATGATCATGTCGTCGACATATACTTCGATTTCTTTGTGAATCATGTCATGGAATAGGGATGTTGCAGCCCGCTGGTAAGTAGCCCCAGCGTTCTTCAAACCGAACGGCATGACCGTGTAGCAGTATGTCCCCCACGGAGTGGTGAAAGCAGTCTTGGCTTGATCTTCCTCGGACATTTTGATCTGGTTGTATCCAGCAAACCCGTCCACGAAGGACTTTACTTCAAAATTTGCCATGGTGTCGACTAGCATGTCGATGTTAGGTAGTGGGAAATCATCTTTAGGGCTGGCCTTGTTGAGATCCCGGAAATCCACACAGCATCTGACCTTTCCATTGGCCTTGGTGACCGTCACAATGTTGGAAAGCCAGGTCGGGTACTCAATCACACTGATGAAACCAACTCGGAGCATTTTCTCAATCTCTTCTTTAACTTGCAAGGACCACTCTGGCTTGATCTTGCGCAGCTTCGGTTTGACAGGCTTGGATTCGGGATCCAAGGGAATTATGTGCTCTACGATCGAGGGATCAAGTCCTGGCATGTCCTGGTATGATCAGGCAAACACGCCAACATACTCCCGGAGGAGGCTTATCAGGGCTTCTTTTTCTGCATCGGCGAAGAAACTGCTCACTTGTGTCTCTTTAGGCTCTTGCACTGACCCCAGGTTCACTTTGGTCATAACCTCTTCGGCAGCTTGGGCCCGGTTGTCCTCTTGGTCAACTACACGCTCGAGAACTTCTTTAATGTATTCTTCATTTAATGTTTCTGCTTCTTTATCAATTGAATTATTAACGTCTTTTAAGTTGTTTGTTAACTTATCAGTTGTTAAAGTGGCAATGAGAGGATACTCCGAAAGTTCAGACTTTTCATTAGACGAGAACGGAAATACATGGTTGGCTACATTATCATAGTCTTCCGGCGTAAGGCCGTTGGACGACTCAGAGGACTGGACTTTTACAAGGACTGACTCAGAGGGTTTGAGACCGGGTTTAGGGATATGTGGATGCAGGCCCAGCTTGTCTTCCATTTGTGTTTGGCTTGCCCTTGGTCCGATGAAAGTTACCCAGTTCTTCAGTGGCATTGCTGGATGCTTGATAAGGGTTCGAGGATCGAGAGGCTTGGCTTCTGCTGTCCCAATCATGGCGATCATGCTGTTTTTGGAGCCCAGGTCAATCAGGTTTGGCACCTCCATGACTTCTTCAAAGAGACTCTGTAGAGCTGGACCACTGAGAGCATCTTTTATGAATTTTGTTTCCTTCTGCTTTGGAGTTACTGTCTGGAATGTGGCCTCGGCGGCTGATCCGAACAATCTGCTTCCCGCAAAGAGTACCCTGACTTGCTCTTCCGTATCAAGGATTCCTTTGAATGTGTACTCATGCTGGACTGTGGTGGCAGTTGGTCCAAGTAGAACTGTGATGTCGAGGAACGCTCCCCTTATCGGATTGGCCTTGAGTCCTCTGAAATGCTTGAGGTCCCGTGCTAGCTTTTCCATCCTTTCTGTAGTCTCTGTGCTTACTATCCCTGCTTCTTTCTCATCTTCATCAATTCTGCTATCGGTCCCCTCAGTTCTGCTGTCGATTCTGCTGTCAGTCCCCTCAGTTTTGCTGTCAGTTCCCTTGTCGGTCCCCTCAGTTCTGTTGTCGGTTCCTTTGGTGAAGTAATGGGCGAGGTCGAAACTGTAAGGTTGGAGGTTGGGTGTGCTGTTGGAGGTTCCCCTTTTGCGGGCTGCTGCCTTGGTACGGGTGAGCCTTTTGTTCTCCCTGATGTCAGCCGGTGTTGGCACGTAACCAAGCCCCTAGATCGTGGTGTGGTCCTTGACTTCGATGACTTGGTGTTGGCCTTGTAACCTTTTGCCGAGCCCCAGTCCTGGGATGAAGTTCATGAGTTTCACCATCTTCTTGGCAGGAGGAATCTTGTCTTGAAACAGTGGAAGGTCCACGTTGTATATTTGGATCTTGGAGGTCTCCAGAGTGAATCCAGTTAATGCCATGTCGTCATTGTGCTTGATTTCTAACACTGGAATGTCGTTGGTGCTGGTCCCCTCAGTGGTGACGCAGTCGCCGTAGACTGTGGTTAGCTCGTTGCCTTGCATGAACTTGAGGCACTGGTGAAGGGTGGATGCCACGCCCTTGATCTGATGTAGTCAGCGATGCCCCAGGATGGCTGTGAAGGTGATTGGAATGTCCAACACTTGGAATTCGGTGGGGATCATTCGCTTGCCGAACCAGATATTAAGAGTAGCAACCCCGAGAACTGTACGGGAAGTAGAGTCATAGGCCTTGACAGTGTGACTGAAGGCTTCAGATCTGTGGGCTTGATGTCAAGCAGGTCCATCATCTTGGCGGGAAAGACATTCATTCCGGAACCTCCGTCTACCAACACACGGGGAAGGCGACGCTCGTCCAGCTAGACTGTGATGTAGAGAGGCTCATTGTGATCAGCCCCAAATTTCGGAATGTCCAAATCTGTGAAGGTGATAATGTTGCCGTAGTGGATGTTGCCGATCATCTGAATGACTTCGTCTGGGGTTGTGTCCACGGGGACCATGGTACGGGCCAGACTTTCCTCTAGCTTGAGCTTGTGAGGATATGAAGATGAGAGCAGGGACCAAAGGGAAATGTTCGCACAGGTGCACTTGGTGAGTGAGGATCGGGTCCTCTTTCAGGGAACTTGCGTCTTTGGGCTGGCCGGGTTGCAGTTCTGGCTCCGTCGGCTTTTTGGTGGCCTTAGGTGGTAGTGCATGGATTTGACCCGATCGGGTTAGAACGCTGACATCAGGCTTGGTTCCTTCTGAACAGGCTGCTCTAAGTTGAGCCATAGTTAGAGGAGGACTCCTCATAGCGTAGGGTCATATGTCTTCCCTCTATTCATTGACTGTAGATGAATTTCCTGGGGCTTCGACAGCTTTACGGATTCTGTCCCAGGATACCGGCTTGGGTGCCTCCGTGGGGAGGTAGTTTATGGATTGTCGCAACTGTTCGAACGTCAATGCGCAATAGTGGTTGCCAGACTGAACTGTGCGTTGCTGGCCCTCCGGGGGAGGTTGGAGAGTTCTTGGTTCAGGCGAACAGTCTCCTTGATCTCTTCACGGCATACCGCGCTCCTTTCCTTCTTACTGAGCATACTCAGGGCATTACGAGGTTGGGTGCAGCGATACTCATGGTTTGCTAGTTTTCCTCCACTCTTGGCCCAGATTAACCTTCTTGCAGTAGAGCCTGCGTCGAGAGTTAGTGCCTGCGTTTCTTCCCATGTGAGAATAGCCAGTGCTTCCTTGAACTGCGTGCAGCAGTCTAGGTAAACCTCCATCGGGGAGAGCTTTCCTTTCTTCTTTATCTGAGTGGTGGGTATGTCAGAAGGTGAGTACACGACTTCCCGAACATTTGCCCATGTAACTGGTTACTGTCCCAGTTGATCGTTTCTGTAAACGAATGCCGAAGACTGTGGAATCTCCCTGAGCAGTTGCTGGAGATGAATTTCTATCTTCCTATTCCTTTTGAATAGACCTTCCTCTCTCAATTGGCCTTTTAGCTTGAGTGCGGAATTGATCCGTCTCCATCCTCCCAGGACCCTTGGGATTCTTGTTTTGTTGACGTCATGCCCGGCTTGGAAGAGAATGGTTTCATCGTCTTCATCGTCGCTTTCACAGAGAACTTGCTTTTCTCGGGGAGATAACGTTGGTACCCTTCCTGCTGTGCGGTTAGGTATCCTTTGTACTATGCCATTCCATCTCCTAGGTCATCGGGACCATTAACCACCCTCGTTTGGCAGAGGGGGTTGGATGAGAACAGACGGTAGTCGAGGAAGTTATCGTGAGCAAAACCCTTGAGGTCGAACTGGTCTAGAGTAGCCTCTAGCTTTCTATCTAAAGCTGCTTGTGACACTTTAAGGGCTTGGTCCCTGTGGGTCCTTTGAGCTTGGTTTTCGTCCCAGAGACGGTTCTCTTGAGCGGCTAGTTCCATGAGGGCCTTCCTTGCGAGAGCTAAACATTCTCCGTAGGTGCGCGCCGTCTGGCTAGTGTCTAGAACTGTGATCACATCCAAATCTCCGAATGGCGGAAACACTTGGATTATGTTGACGAAGGAAGTCGGGCTGGGACATTCCATGCGGCCTTTCTTGATCTCGACTACCAAGAAGTTTGCCCATATCTGCTTGATTGAACCAACGGGGGTGTTAAATTCTGCGATGTTGATAGTCTCGTGATCTCGCTGGATTGCCAAGTCTATCAGAGCTAGCAGTTTGCTGGCGGGATGTATGAATCCGTGGTCGTGACGACTGGGAGCAAAATCAAACTGGAGCATGTTGATGCTGAGGTGGTCATTTCTCTCGTCGGAAGCTGACTCTGTCTTGCGGGGAAGACCTTTACAGATGTTTTCGGGGTGGCTGCTGGAAGCGTTCCCGAGGTTGATCTGATTTGTAACAGGGTGAGGAGCTTTGTCTCCTTCGCTGTTGCCCTTTGCCTTGGCGGCGCTTGTGGCTTTAAGCTTGACTGACGGCAAGGGCCGGTTGCCACTGGGGCTGGTAGTTAGAATTGATAATGAGCTCTGAGCTCGATTGGCCAGGGCCTCGTTTACCATGAGCAGGCAGTCGTCGAGGGTAACTTTGGCATTACAGAATCTGATGATAAGGACCGGATCCTTGGTATCATCGGGATATCTGGAATAGATGATGTTGACGAAGTCGTCGTCAGTCACTTGATCAGAGGGGTTCTTTGTCGTGTCAACCAGTTGCTTCCAATTGTCAGATAGCTGCCTGTACTGGACGTTATCTCCATGGTGTTGGAGCCCTGGTCGTAGGTGACCTGATCGGAACGGGTGCCGTTCTCGAAACTGAGCATATGAATGTAGGGATCTTCTTGCGGGTCTGCCGCGTCCTCGACTCCGGAGAGTCCTGATTCGTCGCCGTCTGATGGCTCAACCCAAATGTAGGGACGTATTGCGTCCTGGTGCGCTGCTGGAGATGCTAGAAAAACATCGTGCCCTTCGCTGGAGAAAAGGGGCTCAGCGGGTAGTTCCTCATGGAGGACATCCCATACAACATCCATGCATTCAAGACGAGTATGAAGGTGTTTGTTGATCTTTATCACAAAAATCTCTTTGCCTGGCCGGGCCAGAGAGTTGGCTTGAAGAATGCTGACGAATCTCCGATTGGAGACAGGGGGTTTATGTGCCCGCATCTTGGCGATGCTCGGTGTTTCTTTCCAATCTGCCTCTAAATGTTGGAAACGACAGTTGAACTTGATGTATCGGACCGCCTAAGGGTCTGCCTGCTCGAGGACATTGACGTAGTTAGCATCTCCAGACTCTGAGGGATTCTGATGAGATTTGCCCCGGTAGTCCCTTGGTTGATTTGAAGGAGGTAGCCCCGATGCATGGTTGCGGGCACGCTTGGCTGCTGTCTCAGCTTCATTTCCTATGAGGAAATTGTCCCCTCTGATGACTTCGAGATCTCCCTGCCGGTTAATGAACTTAACACACTGATGGAGAGTGGAGGCTATAGCTTTCATGTGATGTAGCCAAGGGCGTCCCAACAGAGCTGTGAATTCGGATGGAATGTCCATCACGTGGAATTTTGCTGGCACCATTTGGGTTTCGAACCAGAGCTCCAGAGTCACCGTCCCCAGGATGGGGCGAGGCGTCTTTGTCGTAGGCCTTGATAGTCCGGGTTGACGGAATCATGTGGCTTTCGTTGATGCGTAGGGCTCGCATCATGCTGAGAGGGAGGACGTTAACGGCTGACCCGTTGTCTACCAATACTCCGGGGAGTGATATGGTGTTGAGCTTGAGGGTGATGTATAGAGCTTCATTGTGCCCCGAGGCATCTCTCGGCAGGTCTTCGTCACTGAAAGTGATCATACTCCCATACAGTCGGGAATCGTAGATCTGGTCTCTATCCGGAGAAGGAGAGTCATCAAGCCATCCGTTTCCTGTTTTCCTCTTGCGAGGTAAAGCCTTCGCTGGAGCCTCAGGATGGTGTTGAGGCTGTTTATTGCAGTTTCCGCCCTTGGTTAGCACGTTGATTGAGTGCGAGTGCCAAGCTGACTTTGATCTTCCTTTGCCGGTCCGTGCTCGGAAGCTTGATAAATTGAACCTTGACTGATCCCGCGGGGGGTTAGGCTTCTGACTGGCAGTAAGATTACTAAGATCTGAGGTATTCCGGTGTCCCAAGGCCTGAACTCTGGTGTTTGTAGGACTTTTCGGCTTTCCCACCCCTGTCTGCTCTAAAGCTGCATGGCCTGGAGGAAGTGAGGACTGGCTGGAGTAGAGTACGCAGTAATCGAATCTCCCGGATGGCTCTCCGAGTGTACCCACACTGGTGTCTCCAGCTTCGTATCTTTCTCTCAGTTGCTGTTGAGAGGACTTCTTCTTCTGTTTTCTCGAAGGATTGCTCCGGACCATGTCTTGGGACTCGTACTCCAGGCATACGGAGCACTCACAAACATCGTAGCTGATGTGGACATTCGATGAAGACCCGGCTGGAAGAGGCGGAGGAACTGGCTCTGCGGCAATATTCTTGGGTACCCATTCAATGGCATTCACACTGTTGTTGTTTGGAAAGAGATTTCCGACTGTATTGGGCCCACGGGGACGCTCCAATTTTCCTTCCTCTATCAGGTTCTGGATTTCGTATCGTAACCCCACGCAGTTGTCGGTGGTATGGCCACGACATGCGATGGAAGGCGCAAGACTTGCTCTTGTCGGCGTTGACTACGGGATTCTTGGGTTTGTAATTTGCAACGGGTTTAAGGAGACCTTCCTTGATTAACCCTTCCCGGCATCTTGCTTAGCGGCATGTCAAACTTGTCGAAGTGTACGGCGGCTTACAGTGGAATTGTTGCTTTGCGGGGCCAGGTTTATGTTGCCCGGCTTGTCCACGATGGATGTAGTTGATAGACGTATCTTTCCCTTTGCCGGGGCCGGTGCAGGATTGAATGCAACTGCCGATCGGTATCTGTATGGCTGTGCAGTGGCCAACTTTTCCTTGAGATCCTTCTCGAACTGTGAGCCGGCATTGACCATGGCCCGGAGATCTGGGAAGAAAAGATGACTGATGAGAGTTCTGATGGATGGTCTTAAGCAGGACTTGAAGATCCGCATCTGTTCATCCTTGGAGAGTGGCTCCATGATTTCGGAGAGTTTCCAACTCCACCTTTTGTAGAATTCTCCGACACTTTCATCTGCTTTCTGCTCAGTGGTGATTAAGTCCTCACGACTTGTTTCCCACTTTAAGTTGGATCTGTACCGTTCCAGGAAGATGTTACTGATCTGATCCCAGGTGTGGCGATCCGTAGGCTTGACCCTCAGAAACCATCGTAACGCCGAACTTTTGAGCGTATACCGGAAGTGGTCGGCCATTTGCTCGAGGGTTGTTCCTTTCGCTCTCATGCCGAGAACGTAGGTGTCGACATGCGTTTGAGGACATTCGGTTCCGTCGAATCTGTCCATCTCCGGCATTCTGAACTTGGCAGGGAGAGGCGTGACCATTCCCGGATCTGTGGATTTGAGCATTTCCTGCTTTGAGCTGCTCATGGTGGCTTTCGGGTCTTTCATCTGTTCGACCATCCAGGTTAAGGTTGGGTCCAGTGGTGGACTTTGAGGCTCGGCGCCGGGTGCTACCATGTGAGCGGTAGTGATTGGAGGTGGAAGGCTTGATATATGTGGATATATGGGGGCCTTTTCTGAACTGTATCGGGGTTTGTCCCCGGTGTTTTGGGATTCGTGTATAGGCAACGGGATGAACCCAGGAGGGTATTGAAGAATATTGGCATCCGTTTGAGATGGTCCAACGGTGCGCTGGTGGTATTGAGTGATGGGAGTAGCACTGGCCTGGCCATATAAGGCAGGGTTGTCCTGAGAGGTGGCAACGTGAAGCCTAGGTCGGCTGTTTCCTAGGTTCGAAGGAATCCCGTAAGTTGGCGGGGGAGGAACCTGGTTGAAGGTTTGAGGAAATTGTTTCGGGGAATCGTCATCCTCGACCAGGACGAAAGTACCGTCTGACTAGGGGATAGCTGCTATACCTCGCTCATTCAGAAGCTGTACCACGAAATTCTGCTGATCTTCTTTCTGCCTCTTGTGAACCTCACAAGCCCGGATGGCTTCTTCCAAAGTCATATACATTACCGGTGGCGGGGGTCCGTCCACGTCACGATTTCTCGGTGAGCTAGACATGTCGGAAATTCTGGGCGAGAGGCGAGGAACCGAAGAAGCTGTACGACGTTGCCGTAGCTTGTAATTCTTGTGAGCGGTGACCGGAAATCTGAACCACTTTCTGCTCGCTGCAGGGAACGAAAGGCAGGGTTTAGGCTTCGGAAAAGGGTATTTGGCTTAAGGTTTCAGGCTTGTGCAATGCGCAGTTACCGATTAATGTTTACTTAAAACGCATTTTCTCAGAGTCCTAATCGGTTGGAAAAGAGCGTGTCTTCTTTTTCGCAACTAACCCTAGAGCTCTAATCAGTGGATCTCGTCACTACACCTATAAGCCCCTCGTTTCCATTTGTAGATCATCTTTCTCGGGATGGACAATCCCGAGCGAGGCCCTATAAGGCAAGCAAGTTCCACCGACAAAGGAAAAAAGTGAACTTAAGGCTAGCTGATCACGCAAACTTTCAACGTATGTGACGCACGGGCCACAGTCGAAGTCAACGTCCTTAAGTTAAGGCGGGGATCGTGCCAAAATTTTGGCATGACCTCTCCTGACTCGCTTGCGCGAGGGGCCTTAGCTTTTGCCGTTGGCTAAGTTGTGGCTGGCACGATGCATTACGGTGAGGTTTGGTGACACAGTGTCACATTGAACCTTCGGGTACATTTTTTGGCAGAGCTTCGCGTCAAAGTCAAGGCTGAAAAGCTCGAGACTTCGGGTCGGGAACGACCTTCGGTCTCAACCTCTCGAGCTTGAATTGTGGCGGAACCCGGCGTAAAAAACATACACTTAGGATTTTTGACACGAACTAAGCCAAAAACCAACCGGGGTCTTGGACAAAGTGTGACACAAAGAGTGCATGGCTTACACGGGCTAGGATGGGCTGTTTAGGACGACCCCGTGTGCCCTCGAAAGGTGTCTGACAGACCAATCGAGGTGCAACTGATAAGGCCATCCCGGGTTACGGGTCGTAGTGTGCAGTGTACCGAGGCAGCAAGTGCACGTGAAGTGCGGTGTTCCGAGGCAGCAAGTGCGAGTAGTGTGCGGTCACTAAAATTCTTTTACGAGTAAAACGAGATTTTCAGAATGTGTCTTAAAGAATTTTGATGCGCAGTTCAAAAGATAGCATGGAAATCAATCATGAATGGGGATGCACAAACATGGTATGATTTTGAAAAGACGACAATGTAATGCCTTTGAAAAAACTGTTCGAGGTTTAAAGTAACACATGCACACGAAAATGAGGAAGGGTAAATGAAAGTTTGACCCACGGAAGGCTTTTTTGAAAACAACGGTAGTTTTGAAAAAAGTATCCTTTTCCCCAGCGGAGTCGCCAACTGAAATTACCCGGGATTTCGCGCAGACGCGAAACGCGATTGTCTTTCGCGGAGGGTTGGTGTCTGAGACCTCGCTTTTCGGGAAGGAAGAGGAGTTGCCACGCGGTTTTTGTATTTTGAGCCCAAACGTTGAGAAACGGCTTTAGTGAAAATGGTGTCATTTTTATTGGTAGCAAAAAATTAGGAAAAGGCTTTGAAAACGGTGGGTCATTTTTATTGGTAGCAAAAATGAGTAAAAAGCTTTTTTGGGTACCAGAGATTGTTAGGTTCGGAGGTAACATTACGTTTCGGGAAGAGTATTACGAGATCACCCGAAATGCCTCGTATGATGAGTCTTTCTACCTTTCTCGAAAACATGTGCGTGTGTGTGTGTGTTTGCATTTTTTGAAATGGGGGCTTGAATGACAAGCTTAATCTTGGTTTGAATGTCAAACCAAGATTCCCATCGTCGTGTAAAACGGCGAGTTTCTCGTGCTAAGTGTGCATTGAATGCACTCGGTTTCTCATAATGGTACCCTTGGAGTTTTGAAACAAGCAAGAGTCGCCACCTCGTTTATTTTGCAATGGAAAACGATAGCAAAACCTTTTAGAGAAAAGTGGGTTCGGGGGCTAAGTTACGAGAAGGGAAGGTATTAAGCACCCTTCTCGCCCTTTCGGTCTCTAGCATGCATGCCATCCTATGTTAGATTTTAATTTCTAATTCTTATGCTTTGTGAAAAAATGGTGATTTATATACAAAGGAGTCTCCTAGTCTAAGTATGTTCATTTAAGTTCACAAATGAGAGTCGGTTTGAGGGGACTCACATTTGGTTTTTCGAAATTGATTTAAGTGCACCTATTGTCATAAATAAGACATACATGGGACGGGGATTATTTACATGGGGGTTTAATATACAATTATGTACAAGATGGGAGACAAATCCCACAAATAATGAAAGGTCCAAAATGTCCTTGTATCCAGATTTTGGGACTGTTATCCCCTTTTGAACCTGCAAAACTTGACCAAAGCTTGTTAATCTGGAAATGTAAAAATGGGGACTTACTCCCAACAAATTAAGAAAGTTCCATGATTTTTTACATGATTTTAGAGTCTTGATTGTAAGCTCAAATGATTCATTTAATCAAAACATGCATTCTGCCAGAACATGAAAAAAATAGTGTATATTTGACTTTTAACAACTCATAAATGCATTGAAATAAGAGAATCACTAGAAGGTCAAAACATGAAAGTTGTTTCAGACATCTTGAAAATGATTCTCACCAAAAATGAGACCAAAATGATAAAGTTTGATAGGTAAATACACTATCAAAACTTTGGATCAGAAGTAAAGTATTTGCAGGGACTAAGCAATGACATTTAGCACAAAAATGGAAAGGAGACCTTCCCGAAGTCCAAAATTTACAATTGAGGTATGCTTAGTTTCCTTATTGGGTTATCTAACACATAAATCTCGAATAATGCAAAAGCCCTAAGTAATGAGTGAGATATTCACAGTAGAACAGAGCATGGTCAGATTCAGAAGTTACTGGACAGCAACTATGCATCTTGAATATTACCATCAAACCCTATCCTATACATGGATTCAAGGCATGATATTTGAGACACAACTAAAGTAACATGTTATGAACATACTAGAATCATTACATAGCACAAAACATGAACCAAAGTGTTGATGGACATGAAAGAAGGTGGAGAGAACAGATTGTGCATACTTCATGGACAACATCAACTCTAAAGACATAAATGGACATTTAGAGCATGCTTTCAACATAGGACTTGTATCTAAACATGTAGACAACATACATAAACATTTAGATTAAAAAAAAATCATGGAGAAGGGGAGTAAAAATGAATAAACATGAAGAGCACCATTATTTACATACATGGAGGTCTAGCCATGAAATAGCTAGACCTCAAGCTTTATTTACATGGAGATTACATTTTGAGCATAAATAGATTACAAGGGGGAGACTTATACCTAGTCAATGAGGAGTGTGCTTCCTTTGCTTCCAAGGGAAGACTTTTTTGATTCTTTGTTGTTTGAATGTTTGTGTTTGAAGTAGTATTTGAAGTAGTGTTTGTGTTTGAAGAAGTGTTTGTTTGTGGTGGTTCGAGGTGGTTTGATTGTGGTTGTGTTGTGGTGTAGGGGGCTGAAATGGAGAGAGTTTAGAGAGAGAATGGAGAGTGTTTTCTTTGGAGTGTAAGAGTGAATTGGTGGAGAGAGAGTGGAGAGTTTGCTAGAATGCTTGAGTTGTTGTAGGATTGTAGAGAAAGGAGTATGTCTCAAAATGGTTGTCAAGGGGTTTTTTCTTTTAAAGAGGAAGAAGGAGATAGTAATAGAGAAAGAGTTGGGAAATGGCGTGGGAGGTCCTCTCAACCAAGGCTGGCCATAGGGTGTATTAGAAGTCAAACAAGAAAAAGTAGCACCAATGTGGTAATAATTGGGAAGCCAAATGGGAAAAATCCCATGTTTACTACATTTTGAAAAAAGCAAAGTCACATGCACTGGATTGACTGGATTGATGCTTTGATTTGTGCTTGTTTGCCCATCTTTGATTCAACAGCAAATTATTCATTATTTGGTTCCGCAACTGCTCCGATGCACGCACTTCGATGTCTCGGTTGTCCGCGAGCCAAACGTCAAAGTTGTTTGAAATAATTTTGCGGTGACAACTGTATATCTGAAATATGTTAATGAGCAAGGAATATCATAATATGATTTTTAATGCACAAAATGGTCGGTAAAGGACTGTTTTGACGTTCCGGGCCTCGGTCCGGGGTCCCGAGGTCCGTATTTTTGTAAATATGTCCGTTTACTCGATTTTTCGTCCTGATTAAGAATTTGGACTCCGTTTTTCCATATCATGCACCGATAAGGCGAACGGACTTCCCGCGTGGCCAAATCGAGGTTCTAGGTCAATTATAAGGGTTTAGACCAATTAACAAGGTTCATCGGGGGTGCGAGATCGGGGTGTCTACAGAGCCCCTCGGCGAATCTCCTTGTAAAGTAAAGGGGATTCGACGATCACTAAGAGACAACGATCTCGTCTAGGTTAACGGCTGGGCCCAAAGTAGGGCTTCCTACGTATCCCTTGCGGGAATCAAGCCTCCGTAGTTCTACTCAAGCAAACTTTCAAACACAAGTATGGTCGAACTTGGGCGCCCAAGTTTCCTACGTATCCCGCATGGGAATCAGACCAGACGTAGTTCGGCTTACTGTTGGAGAGGAAAAGACTTCTAGGCGTCTCAGTGTCCTATGGGTCAAGTCTCGAGATGCATTGAGATCATGATCTCTTTGCTGGGGATTTCAGGTGATAAGCCTTTAGATGGAAGGGGTGGTCGTGCCTAAGGTGACAGGCTGCCTACGTATCTCGCATGAGAATCAGACCAGTCGCGTAGTTCAACAAAGTAATCAAGGTAATCATTAGAGAGGTCAAATTCGGGGTGACCGAGCAGACCAGTGAGTAACATGATAGGGGTCAAATTCGGGGTGACCGAACAGACCAATAGTAACATGAGAGGATGATTGAAATTATGATTTATGATGATGATTATGATATGGCGGAAGTTGTAGCATGAAGAGATGACATAGCAATTGTATCCAAGTGTTTCTCAAAGTAAACAGACTACATGCATCTAACATTACTAAAAACAAATTCGAGGATACGCTGCAAGTCATTGTTGATGATGAATGACGATTGATTTGCCATGAATGCCGTGTGATGAGATTTTTGATTCCTATGCTTCAATCGTAGGGAGCAAGCTTCTTGCAGGTCGAGACATGATTTGCTGTCCGGGTTCTAGCTTTGTACCTGATGTGACAGGCTGCCTACGTTTCCCGTATGGGAATCAGATCAAACATAGTTCGAGTAACTTAAGACTCGAGAAGGAACTTGATTGATTGAGATTTTGAAAAAGGTATGGTCGTACCTGATGTGACAGGCTGCCTACGTATCCCGCATGGGAATCAGACCAAACGTAGTTCGAATCACTTAAGACTCGAGAAGGAACTTGATCGATTGAGATTTTGAAAAAGGTGTGGTCGTACCTGATGTGACAGGCTGCCTACGTATCCCGCATGGGAATCAGACCAAACGTAGTTTGGGTCACTTAAGACTCGAGAAGGAAATTGTTTGATTGAGATTTTGAAAAAGGTGTGGTCGTACCTGATGTGACAGGTTGCCTACGTATCCCGCATGGGAATCAGACCAAACGTAGTTCGGGTCACTTAAGACTCGAGAAGGAACTTGATTGATTGAGATTTTGAAAAGGGTGTGGTCGTACCTGATGTGACAGGCTGCCTACGTATCCCGCATGGGAATCAGACCAAACGTAGTTCGAATCACTTAAGACTCGAGAAGGAACTTGATTGATTGAGATTTTGAAAAAGGTGTTTGAGAGTTTGAAAAAGATAACTTGATTGATTGATATTTTGAAAAAAGTGTGTGGTCGTACCTGAGGTGACAGGTTGCCTACGTATCCCGCATGGGAATCAGACCAAACGTAGTTCAAATCACTTAAGACTCGAGAAGGAACTTGATTGATTGAGATTTTGAAAAAAGGTGTGGTCGTACCTGATGTGACAGGCTGCCTACGTATCCCGTATGGGAATCAGACCAAACGTAGTTCAGGCCACTTAAGACTCGAGAAGGAACTTGATTGATTGAGATTTTGAAAAAGGTGTGGTCGTGCCTGAGGTGACAGGCTGCCTACGTATCCCGCATGGGAATCAGACCAAACGTAGTTCGAGTCACTTAAGACTCGAGAAGGAAAAATGGCGTTTGAGATCGGTTAAGATTTTGACAAAGGTCTGGTCGTACCTGAGGTGACAGGCTGCCTACGTATCCCGCATGGGAATCAGACCAAACGTAGTTCGGGTCACTTAAGACTCAAGAAGGACAAAGGTGTTTGAGATCGGTTAAGATTTTGATAAAGGTGCGGTCGTGCCTGAGGTGACAGGCTGCCTACGTATCCCGCATGGGAATCAGACCAAACGTAGTTCGAGTCACTTAATCATGAAAACATTTTTTAGAAACAGGGGCGTCGGGAATTCGAATTCCCTAAGCAAAGCATGTAATTGATTTTTTTTTAAAACGAGGGGAGACCTTTTGGGCATCGAGAATTTGAATTCTCTAAGCCAAAGCATGTAACAAATATTTTTTGAAAAAGGGAAAGATTTTTGGGCGTCGGGAATTTGAATTCCCTAAGCCAAAGAATGTAATTGATTTTTTGAAAAAGGGAAAGATTTTTGGGGCATCGAGAATTCGAATTCTCTAAGCCAAAACATGTAAAAATATTTTTTGAGAAAGAGAAAGATTTTTGGGCGTTGGGAATTCAAATTCCCTAAGCCAAAGCATTGGGAGGAAAAGTATTTTGAGACAGTCGAAGGCAATGGTTGGGCCTAATGAAAGGCTAGGCGCAACAGAATGTTATTGGAGATGTACCTGCAGAAAGATTTTCACAAGTATGCAAGATATATATTGTGCCATTCATGTCTTTTGAAAATATAATACATGTGCGGTGATGTGCAATGATCAAAAGTAGTGACATACACGTGCAATGCTAGGATTTGGGATCTCATACATGCGCGGTGCTTGGAGATCAAGCAACAGGAACGATTGAGAGATTTAACTAAAAAAATGCATGTTTTGATGATGGACAAAACATATCTTTTGTGATTATTGTTTTTTGCAAAAATAAATAAATAAATAAAATTGATTTGATTTTGTGTATTTGTTTTTTTTTTGACACACTTGTGCATTTCTTGCATTTCAAACTTCACCTATGAGTAATGACTGAATGTACAATGAATGTAAGTGTAAAGAGGGAGAATGCGACATGAAACAAATTGTGAATCTCTGATGAGTTACTTTTTGTGGCCAGACTGCAAATCAAGGAAAATGGCAAGGTGTAAAATGGAGCGGGGTTGAAGACCTAGGATAAACACTCAAAAGCCGATTCCCTACGCCCATTTGATCAAGTCTACTCGACGGTGTCTCTCGGAGGGAATGCTCGGATTTGCTTCGGGTGATAGCGATGGAAGCCCAGTGTTAGCCCCAATATTCCTTGTTGAGGACACATCTGTCTATGAGAGATGTCATGTGTCTTGATGTTAAATCATATGAAGCCCCTGGTATTGTCCAAGAGTGAGCCTTACGCTTCTTAATGTGAACTAATGATTCAAAGCAGCCCCACATTTTGATGATTTGAGTATTGGGGACCTAACTGTCTCTGAGAGTTGTCTTGATATTTTGCTGTTGGGATTTGAGGAATTCCCAGTGTTGACAACGGTCGTTGCCACATTTGATGATCCCTTTGATGAGGATGCAACTGTCCTCGAGAGTTGTCTCGATGATTTGATGTCTTGTTGCTGAAATCATTTATGATTTACAAATATTGTTCCCGCATTCGATGTTTCCTCGTTAATGACCGGACTGTCTTTGAGAGTGGTCTCGCATCTTATCCTTGAGCTGTATGGAGTTCGATGTAATCTGAAGATCGTTTCCATGAATAAAGGTTCACCTCTGAGGGACTGAATTGTCTTCCTGAGTGCAACCCCTATTTTTGGTTTAATGTTTCGATACCGATTGGAATCTTGACCTTTTGATTCGAGACTTTGTTGAGGACCCATATTATTATCTTCGAATATCCCCAGTTTCGGTGCTCGGTCATGCGGAGCCTCTGTTCATTTCATCAAGGGTCATGTCCATTCACCATGAGATTGTACGTTAATCGGACCTTAGAGACCAATGAATTGCATCTCTAACTCCTTTGCTGTGATGTCACGAGGAGTTGGCAGGGGAAGGCAACGAGGCCAGTATTCTTGGAAGCAAAAGAAAATCCCGTGGGATCCTTGACATGGTGTTTGCGCATAAATAGAATGATGAAAAGACGAGCGTAGGGGAAAGCCCCTAGACTCGAGAAAAGTATGCTCACACATGGAAATCAAAGACTCAAGACTTGAACAAGCGTTAATGGTTAAGTGCTTCAAAATCAAATGGACCCTTCTTGAATCAGATTAGTATTTTAGTTTTGATTAGAGCTTCACAAATCATTTGAACACAAATTAGACCGTGACAAATCGACATGAGAACATTGTTTGGCAAGAGTTATGATTCGCGCTACCATCTGACCTCATTTGATGAGAGGCCTTCATCTTCGTTGTTTCCTTTTCTTGATATTGATCACACCATTGGAGGCTGCACAATTTTTGGTTCTTGGGCTCCCTCAGTGTAAGGAGTTGGTAGAGCACGTTGGTCTCCAACAAAAGTCACCAGTTGTCGTCGTTGATGGTGTTTTGCCCAAAGTTGAAAGATCGAGATCTTCTTTAGTGCAGATTGGCCTCGCATGCGCGGTGCTCCTTGAAATTGATGATGTCACATGAGATTGCCGGACCCTCGGTCCACGTCTTGTCTTTGTGCAACAAGTGATTAAGTCTTCAGAATGAAATGCCAATTGTCGTCGTTGAAGGCACACACGTGAATTTGCGCGATATCCTTTCTAAAACAATTGAATTAAACAATAAATGGAATATGTACCAAAATAAATGAATAATGCTTCTTCCTTTTTTTTTGACCTCCCCTTTTTTGCTCTCTTTCGGTTTTTTTTTTTTTTTTTTTTTTTTTTTTTTTTTTGACCTCCCCTTTTTTGCTCTCTTTCGATTTTTTTTTTTTTTGCACTCAAGAAGAAACATCATAGCATGCGGAATACAACAATTTTTACAAAACATAAACATACAACATGCGAAAATTTACAATGCATCATACATTAAAGGAAAACCGCCGACACTTGCGTTGGCATGGCTGTGATAATCTTCGGCCTTCTCCATTTGATTAGCCTTTCCGAAAATGCCTTTTGATTGCACCATGAAATCTTCGTTCATCAGGTGACTTTGTCGATCGCCTTTGTGAACTTCGTTGATTGCCTTCGGCCCTAGTTCCCATCCCAATTAATCACAGTCTAATTTTTGTTCAAATTTCATTGATTGCTTTTAATTAAGTGAGATTAATTGTTTGCGGATCCAGATTAAGAAGGCACTTGGTTATAAGGCAAGTTCATTGACTGAAAACATATATTACATGACAAGCAATAAAATAAAAGCACAAAGATAAAGACACACTCTAGACTTAGAAGGCAAAGAAGATGTGTGATCACACTACTAAGAGATACGCAAAAAGGGATAGGATTAGGAGTAGGGGCGATGAGCCCAGTCACAAGCAAAAAGAGATTTAGACACTGGAAGCTAGAAATCCCCAAAAGTGAACAAAAGTGTTGCAGCCTTGCAGGCTAGCAAACCAAAAGTCTGTCCGTTTATTACTTACACCATCGGGGTGAAAAGCAGAGGCCTTAGGAGTCAAGTGAGGCCTATGGACCAAATATCTGGCTCGGGCTTTCAAGCCCCCATGAGATTACGGACTTTATCCTTGAGAGTGTAACATTCATTAGTAGTATGTGAGGCTTTTCCATGATATTCACAATACTTGCTACGGTACGGTGCCGAATGTGACGGACGGAGGATCTTGCATTCTTGCATAGGCCACAGGACCCTATCAGGACCCATTCTAAAAAGTGGCACCGTTAGCCTTTGGGAAGACATGCCAAATGGAACATCTACATGGCTTGAGTGTTGATCATTTCTCCTCCTTTTCATTTGTGAAATACCCGGGGCATCTTTCAATCTGGAAAATACATCGGCGGTAGCCATTGGGCCGCCCTTAGAGGAAAATGATGAGCTATCGTCGACACAAATAGATTTACCCGATCGAGGGGAAGTAGGAACACATCCAGTCATCATGAGAGGTTTGCTGAGCCTCTGCTGTAACTCCTTGCTTATGGAAGAACTACCCTTGAGGCTGATAATTCTTGTTCTTAGAACCACAGGAGAACTTGCTGGAGGGTCATTGAGCTTTACATAATTTTCTGGAATAGGAGGATCCACCCTTTCGCGATCGGATTCTTGATCAGGGGACATGACTAAAACATTCTCATCCTTCTTCAATTCGACTACAGAGCAATCTGATAGGGGATCGATGAGCCCCTGCTAGCTTTTAAACTTGGGAGATGCATCATGCTTTGTCTCATCATCTTGATTGAGGAGTGTGATCGGAAGAAACTCATGTTTTGCGGATTCTTGCGTGATGATCGGGCAACAAATTGGCAAAGGGTCGTTGAGCCCTTAGTGGTTTTCTGGATCTGAAATTTGCTCTGGGAGGGCATCATGGCCAGCAGAAACCATTGTGGTACTGAGCTTTGATGCTTCTAGAATAGCTAGCGGGGAATGAGTCACCATGTGATTTTTAAGCATTGGTTGTATCTCCGAAAGAAGTGATTCATCATTCTTCACATCTTGATTAGGCATCTCAAACGAGGCTCCTTCCTTTGGTGCTTCCGGACCAGGACGTATGCATAGCATTCTTAAGTTTCGGTTGGTCAGATAAAAGAGCCACAACACGGTCAGCCATTTCCTTTTGACATTCTAGGAAGAACCTTAACATAAGATCTGTATGTGACTCCAAATGCTCTTTCAACCACTGTTCCATTTGAGGACTGGGTTCAAAGTTAGTCATCCTTTCATTGAAATGGGTCTCCAGTCGTTGCCTCAACCATTCCTCCCTCCTAGGATCCGATACAAAACGTCTGTTCCCTTAGTCATAACTGGATGAGTACCCGGAGTAAGACTTGATCAAAGTGGCGCTTGAAATGGACCTTGAATGTCGCACTAGAGAACAAGAAGAATTCTCCCTCTAGAAGATGAATGAAAAAAGGAAACCTATTTTAGATTTTCGGGGAATAAAGCTTTATGAACTAAAGAAGCAATTATTTTTTTAAAATTTGAAATGCAAGCAACGCATAAACCTATGAATGCCGGACAAGCACCTTGCTTTGTTTTGACATGTCTCGCATTAAATCCTGGAATAGTGGATACCGTCTCCAAAGTATAGGACCAACGTTTTTCACCTGTACTATTGGCCGTCCAAGCCCCTAGCGAAGGGCCTATACTCTTTCGGGGATCCACCATTCGGTTACGGTCTAAGTGAGGGTCTTGACAATTTCAAGTCAATCCACGAATTCCACATGATATCCACAATTGAGGTCGATTATAACCTTTCCTTTGGGAATTCATAGGATTGAAGGGAAATTGATAGACAAAAACCGGCATTAAGTCTGGGACGTGTCATTTTGAAAAACATTGGACTCGTGGCTTTCGGAGGTTGGCTCGCATGTGGCTTACACTCTTGGCTAACGACAATAGGCGCGCCTTGAGGCGGGAATGCCAACCGTGGATTGGGGAGCTAGTAGGTCCCGTCCTGTCGGGCTGCATTTCCCTAAGGTTTGAAGGGTAACAAACGAATATAAGTTTGGAAAATGTGCGCGTGTGTGCGGTATCTATATTTCGAAAATAATGTTTTTGAAAGCAAGTATAACAAATATTTGCAAAGAATATTTTTCCACATATGTACACAAAAATGGATAAACGTCCCCGCAAAAAGATGTTACGACATGTAAGGCAAAAGAGCATGTAAAGCATGGCATGCAAAAATTGAGTCTAGCCCACTTAGAAAAAGTCCCCAGCAGAGTCGCCACTGTGAGAGCCCGCGCTCGAGATTCCCATCGTCGTGTAAAACGGCGAGTTTCTCGTGCTAAGTGTGCATTGAATGCACTCGGTTTCTCATAATGGTACCCTTGGAGTTTTGAAACAAGCAAGAGTCGCCACCTCGTTTATTTTGCAATGGAAAACGAAAGCAAAACCTTTTAGAGAAAAGTGGGTTCGGGGGCTAAGTTACGAGAAGGGAAGGTATTAAGCACCCTTCTCGCCCTTTCGGTCTCTAGCATGCACGCCGTCCTACGTTAGATTTCTAATTCTTATGCTTTGTGAAAAATGGTGATTTATATACAAAGGGGTTTCCTAGTCTAAGTATGTTCATTTAAATTCGCAAATGAGAGTCGGTTTGAGGGGACTCACATTTGGTTTTTCGAAATTGATTTAAGTGCACCTATTGTCATAAATAAGACATACATGGGACGGGGATTATTTACATGGGGGTTTAATATACAATTATGTACAAAATGGGAGACAAATCCCACAAATAATGAAAGGTCCAAAATGTCTTTGTATCCAGTTTTTGGGACTGTTATCCCTTTTTGAACCTGCAAAACTTGACCAAAGCTTGTTAATCTGGAAATGTAAAAATGGGGACTTACTCCCAACAAATTAAGAAAGTTCCATGATTTTTTACATGATTTTAGAGTCTTGATTGTAAGCTCAAATGATTCATTTAATCAAAACATGCATTCTGCCAGAACATGAAAAAAATAGTGTATATTTGACTTTTAACAACTCATAAATGCATTGAAATAAGAGAATCACTAGAAGGTCAAAACATGAAAGTTGTTTCAGACATCTTGAAAATGATTCTCACCAAAAATGAGACCAAAATGATAAAGTTTGATAGGTAAATACACTATCAAAACTTTGGATCAGAAGTAAAGTATTTGCAGGGACTAAGCAATGACATTTAGCACAAAAATGGAAAGGAGACCTTCCCGAAGTCCAAAATTTACAATTGAGGTATGCTTAGTTTCCTTATTGGGTTATCTAACACATAAATCTCGAATAATGCAAAAGCCCTAAGTAATGAGTGAGATATTCACAGTAGAACAGAGCATGGTCAGATTCAGAAGTTACTGGACAGCAACTATGCATCTTGAATATTACCATCAAACCCTATCCTATACATGGATTCAAGGCATGATATTTGAGACACAACTAAAGTAACATGTTATGAACATACTAGAATCATTACATAGCACAAAACATGAACCAAAGTGTTGATGGACATGAAAGAAGGTGGAGAGAACAGATTGTGCATACTTCATGGACAACATCAACTCTAAAGACATAAATGGACATTTAGAGCATGCTTTCAACATAGGACTTGTATCTAAACATGTAGACAACATACATAAACATTTAGATTAAAAAAAAATCATGGAGAAGGGGAGTAAAAATGAATAAACATGAAGAGCACCATTATTTACATACATGGAGGTCTAGCCATGAAATAGCTAGACCTCAAGCTTTATTTACATGGAGATTACATTTTGAGCATAAATAGATTACAAGGGGGAGACTTATACCTAGTCAATGAGGAGTGTGCTTCCTTTGCTTCCAAGGGAAGACTTTTTTGATTCTTTGTTGTTTGAATGTGTTTGTGTTTGAAGTAGTATTTGAAGTAGTGTTTGTGTTTGAAGAAGTGTTTGTTTGTGGTGGTTCGAGGTGGTTTGATTGTGGTTGTGTTGTGGTGTAGGGGGCTGAAATGGAGAGAGTTTAGAGAGAGAATGGAGAGTGTTTTCTTTGGAGTGTAAGAGTGAATTGGTGGAGAGAGAGTGGAGAGTTTGCTAGAATGCTTGAGTTGTTGTAGGATTGTAGAGAAAGGAGTATGTCTCAAAATGGTTGTCAAGGGGTTTTTTCTTTTAAAGAGGAAGAAGGAGATAGTAATAGAGAAAGAGTTGGGAAATGGCGTGGGAGGTCCTCTCAACCAAGGCTGGCCATAGGGTGTATTAGAAGTCAAACAAGAAAAAGTAGCACCAATGTGGTAATAATTGGGAAGCCAAATGGGAAAAATCCCATGTTTACTACATTTTGAAAAAAGCAAAGTCACATGCACTGGATTGACTGGATTGATGCTTTGATTTGTGCTTGTTTGCCCATCTTTGATTCAACAGCAAATTATTCATTATTTGGTTCCGCAACTGCTCCGATGCACGCACTTCGATGTCTCGGTTGTCCGCGAGCCAAACGTCAAAGTTGTTTGAAATAATTTTGCGGTGACAACTGTATATCTGAAATATGTTAATGAGCAAGGAATATCATAATATGATTTTTAATGCACAAAATGGTCGGTAAAGGACTGTTTTGACGTTCCGGGCCTCGGTCCGGGGTCCCGAGGTCCGTATTTTTGTAAATATGTCCGTTTACTCGATTTTTCGTCCTGATTAAGAATTTGGACTCCGTTTTTCCATATCATGCACCGATAAGGCGAACGGACTTCCCGCGTGGCCAAATCGAGGTTCTAGGTCAATTATAAGGGTTTAGACCAATTAACAAGGTTCATCGGGGGTGCGAGATCGGGGTGTCTACAACATTACGTTTCGGGAAGAGTATTACGAGATCACCCGAAATGCCTCGTATGATGAGTCTTTCTACCTTTCTCGAAAACATGTGCGTGTGTGTGTGTGTTTGCATTTTTTGAAATGGGGGCTTGAATGACAAGCTTAATCTTGGTTTGAATGTCAAACGTTGATTAGGTGACTTTGTTTGAAAAGGCGAGCGTTTGAATGACAAACGTCGATTTTGGAAGTTTTTAGGAAAAGTGGCGCGAATGCTGATTTTAAGTGCTTAACTTAAGTGTCAAATGTTGACTTTTAAGAAAGAGCGTTTGAATGTCAAACGTCGGATTTTGAGTTTTGAAGATGAGCGTTTGGATGCCAAACGTCATTTCGCGCGTTTTGAAAGAGAGTTCGAAGGTCGAACTCCGGTTTTGAACCGGGCGTATCATTGTTAACGATTTTACGGGAAAAATGTATTAAATGATTTTGAGTGTCAAATGGCGGCATTTAAGTTTGAAGATGAGCATTTGGATGCTAAACGTCATTTCGCGCGTTTCGAAAGAGAGTTCGAAGGTCGAACACCGGTTTTGAACCGGGCATTACATTGTTAACGATTTTACGGGAAAAACGTATTAAATGACATGCAATCAACGAATCGGGTTGCGACTCGGACTTTGAAAAGTAAATGCTATCACGATCCAAACGGGTCGGACTTGTAAATGACAATATTTAAAGTGCGGTATCAACGGAATCAAACGATCCGGAATCGTAAATGACGATCGACGAGCCAAACGACTCGGAATTGTAAATGACGATCGACGAGCCAAACGACTCGAAATGGTAAATTTGCGTAAAAGTAAACGACGTTCAACGGATCAAATGGTCCGAAATTGTAAATGACAGAAATTTAAATGACGATCGACGGATCGATCGATCCGGAATTGTAAATGACATAAAAGTAAACAAAACGGGGTCGGAATGCAGTTTTAACCCGAGATTACTTCTCTTACAGGAAGAGAAGAGGATCTAGGGGCTAAAACGTATCGGACTCCGTTAGACGGAGGCGACTACATTTCAACGATGTTCGTCCGAAACGGTTATAGCGACTGGCGCGTAAACCGAGGCGGAACGAGAGATTAGAGAGAGGGAGTTATACCTATGGCTAGGGTCGACTCCTTTGGCTCGGGGGGTGTATACGGGATACGGAAAGTGGTTTGGGATGGTGTTTTGAGATGGCGGGGTGTGTATTTGATCGAAATACGTAGTTTTCATGCAAAACGAGGTAAAACCGGGCTCGGGAAGGGGGATAACCAGTTTAGGCCGTGAGTTTCTGGGTGAAAGGGGTGAATTTTTGTTCTTACAAATGGCTTTGACAGCCCTTCTATTTATAGGTGAAATTTTAGCATGAGTCCGGCCGGACTTAGCTTGAAATCCAGGAGGTTTTGTGAAACTTTGGAAATTGGAGTGACTTGCTGGCAATTTCTGAGAGTCTGCAAAGGAGTCCGACCGGATTTGGACTGCATACAAGGGGTATTTAAGTCTTTTCTCCTTGATTTTTGATTGAAGGGTGACTAGAGGGAGGTGGCATGCGTGCCACGTGTCCCTTGACTCACCAGCCTTGTTGGAGTTCGTGCCCGGGTCCCGGTTTTGTCCCTTTTTAAAATAACAGTCCGGAAAATGTCCGAAACGCCCCCGGAAAGTGCCGAAAAGTGCATTTTTCAGGAAAAACTGTACTTTCACGTGCGATGACGTGTGTTAAGTATGCTTTGACGTCGGGATGCACGGGGCAGTTTCGGGACGTCTCGTTGGCATGGCAACGGGGAGCTTAACGGGTTTCGGTTAACCTAGCGGGCCAGTTAACGGATTCCGGTTAACTTTTAATGGATTTTGACAATCCGGATTTGGGTACTTACACACGGGTGGGTTTTGGGCCTTGAAGGTTTTCTCTATATTGGGTCTTAGTTTTGGCTAGGGTTTGTAGCTTATATAAAATAGTTTGTAACCCTATGTAAACATAAGATATTGCACATAATACAAAGAGGAAAGGTTCAAAACTCTAAATCGATTTCATCTCTTTCTCTTTCAATTTCTCAATTGTGTTCTTGGTTCTTGTTCTTTTGATTCCGCTGCATTGCACAACAACTGGTATCAGAGCACGGTTGCGATGTCTGGGGGGAATTCCATCACCGTGAAGTCCGATGTTTAGAAGTTTGATGGGCATGGAAACTTTGCGTTATGGCAAAGGAGGGTGAAGGATTTTCTGATTCAAGCGGGCTTGGGAAAGGTTCTTCGATATCTGGATAAACCTGATGATATCGAAGAAGGTCCATGGCAGGAGTTGCAAGAGCGGGCTGTATCCTCTATACGGCAGTGCCTTGGGGATGAGGTGGTGTATCACGTGATCGATGAGGAATCACCGACGAAGGTTTGGGAGATTTTGGAGGCTAGGTATTTGTCGAAATCCATCTCGAACAAATTACATCTTAAGCAACGGCTGTATGGGCTTAAGATGGTAGAGTGTTCTGACCTAGAATCTCATATACACACGTTCAATCAAATACTCAACGATTTGGTTAGGGTGGAAGTAAAGTTCGAGGATGAGGACAAGGCGTTGATGCTGTTGAATTCGTTGCCCAATTCTTCAACATACGAAAATCTTGTTACTACGTTGACGTGGGGGAAGGAGACTGTGGAACTGCAACTGGTCACAGAAGCTCTTCTAGCTTTTCATAAACGGAAGAAGTCCGTTGATGAACCTGCGGGTGAGGGGTTATTTGTGAAGGAAAATCAGGAACGTGGGAGATCCCAGTTCCGGGATAACTCGCAGAGGAAGAATTCTCGTTCTCAGTCAAGGAAGAAGTACAAGGGGAATTGTTTCAAGTGTGGGCAGAAGGGGCATAAGAGGCAGAATTGTCCGGATAAGGGGAACGGTAAAGGCAAGGAAGGATCTTCAAAGTCAATCAATGTGGTTGAAGATTGCTCGGAGGATGTGGATGGAGATATGCTCACGACTTCATCAGCTGTGGAGCACCCGACAGATGGTTGGATTCTGGATTCAGCATGTTCATTTCATGTGACGGCGAATCGTGATTGGTTCGATAGCTACAGGTCAGTTAATTCTGGTATAGTTACTATGGGTAATGGTGCTACATGTAAAATTGCTGGCATAGGAACTATAAGAATTAAGATGTATGATGGTGTAGTTAGAACGTCATGTGATGTTAGACATGTTCCGGAGGTTTCTAAAAATTTGATTTCATTGGGTACCTTGGATGCTAACGGTATGAACTATAAAGCACAAGGTGGAGTATTGAAAGTGGTTAAGGGTGTTATGTTTGTGATGAAGGGCTCCAAGAACATTTACAGGTTGCTAGGGAGCACGGTTGTAGGTGGAGTCACATCCGTTGAGTGAGAGGTTGATACTGATGCCCTTCTATGGCATATGAGGCTTGGTCACATGGGTGAAAGGGGAATGCGGGAACTTCATAAACGTAAGTTGTTGAAGGGTGTGAAGACTTGTAAACTGGAGTTTTGCAAGTATTGTGTTCTTGGAAAGCAGAACAAGGTGCAATTCAAGACGGGTAAACACATGACAAAGGGTATTCTCGATTATGTTCATTCAGATGTGTGGGGGCCGATTAGAACAGAATCTAGAGGAGGACATTATTACTTCGTGACTTTTATTGATGATTTTTCGAAGAAGGTTTGGGTTTACTTCATGAGGCACAAGTCGGAAACTTTTGAGAAGTTCAAGGTGTGGAAAGCTGAAGTGGAAAACCAAACGGGGCGGAAAATCAAGTGTTTGAGGAGTGATAATGGGACAGAGTACACAGATGGCAAGTTCAAGAAGTTCTGTCGAGAGCATGGGATCAAGAGGCACTACACGGTACGCAAGACACCACAGCAAAATGGTGTGGCTGAGAGGATGAATAGAACTATTGCGGAAAGGGCTAGGTGTCTACGATTCAATGCGGGGTTGGCAAAGAACTTTTTGGCTGATGCGGTGAGTATGGCATGTTTCTTGATTAACAGATCACCTAGAGTCTCTTTGGATAACAGGTTTGCAGAGGAGGTATGGACGGGTAATGAGGTAGACTTCACCGATATCCGGGTGTTTGGGTGTCCATCATATGTGCATATTCCTGGTGAAGAGCGGTCGAAGCTTGACCCAAAGTCAAAATAGTGTGTCTTTCTCGGGTATGAAACAGGTGTGAAAGGATACAAGCTTTGGGATCCCAAGTCAAGCAAGGTGGTGATTAGTAGGGATGTAGTCTTTGATGAAAAGGCTATGTTGAAGTGTACACATGATGATAAAGAGAAGGTGCCAGAAAGCAAGGAGGGCGAGAAGCAGGTTATTGAGGTGGAGCTACGTGAGGATAATACTGATGCGGATCTCACTCTTCCGGAGTCAGAGGCAACTACACAAGAAGTGGCTAGTACTTCAGTTGGGAGACCTAAGAGAGTAATCAAGCCACCGGTCAGGTATTGGTTTGAAGACATGGCTTCATATGTTCTTGTTCTTAGTAGTGGAGACCCGAGTACTTTTAAGGAGGCTATAAACAGTCCGGAAAAGGACAAGTGGGTAACTGCTATGGCGGAGGAGATGGAGTCACTGTACAAGAATGATACATGGGATTTGGTGGAGCTTCCTAAAGGGAAGCGTGCTATTGGTTGCAAGTGGGTTTTCAAGCGCAAGGAGGCAGTATCAGAAAAAGAGGGGGAAAAGTTCAAGGCTCATTTGGTAGCAAAGGGGTATTCGCAGCGAGAGGGGGTGGATTATAATGAGATTTTTTCGCCTGTTGTGAGACATACTTCCATTCGAATTGTGTTGGGTCTTGTAGTGCACTATGATTTGGTGTTGGAGCAGATGGATGTGAAAACTGCATTTCTACATGATGAGTTAGATGAGTAGATTTTCATGGAGCAACCACATGGGTTCACGGAGCCCGGGCAGGAGCATTTGGTTTGTAGATTGAAGAAGTCACTTTATGGGCTGAAGCAGTCTCCGAGGCAGTGGTATACGAGGTTTGACTCCTACATGGCACGTATTGGCTACAAGCGTTGTGAGTATGATTGTTGCGTGTATGTGAAGAGCCTTGATGATGCTTCTTTTATTTTTTTGTTATTGTATGTGGATGATATGCTTATCCCGGGTAGGAGTAAGAATGAGGTCAATCAGTTGAAGGCCTTGTTGTGTACAGAGTTTGACATGAAGGATTTGGGGGAAGCCAAGAAGATTCTTGGGATGGAGATTCGCCAAGACAGAAAATCTAGGAGATTGTGGCTGTCTCAAGCCGGCTATGTGGAGAAGGTGTTGGAGAGGTTCAATATGCGGGATGCAAAACCTGTGAAGACACCATTGGCGAGTCATTTTAATTTATCTGCCTCAAATTCCCCGAGTTCGACTGAAGATATTCAGAGTATGTCAAAGGTTCCCTATGCAAGCGCAGTGGGATGTCTCATTTATGCTATGGTTTGCACGAGGCCAGATTTGGCGCAAGCTATTAGTGTGGTTAGCAAGTATATGGCGAATTCGGGTAAACAGCATTGGGAAGCAGTCAAGTGGATTCTCAGATATTTGAAGGGCACTATGGATTATGGCATCATGTTTGGAGGTAAGAGTGAGGAGCTTTCTGTTGTGGGGTATGTTGATTCTGATTATGCGAGTGACTTGGATCGGAGGAGGTAGACTACGGGCTATGCGTTTACTCTTGGTGGTGGACCCATATGTTGGAGATCTATGATCCAATCTATCATTGCATTGTCTACAACGGAAGCGGGGTATATGGCAGCGGTTGAAGCTGCAAAGGAAGCCTTATGGCTTCGGGGTTTTGTCAACGAATTGGGCATTCAGCAAGGTGGAGTGAAGTTGCTTTGTGACAGTCAAAGAGCGATATTTCTAGCGAAGAATCACATTTATCATCAACGGACGAATCATATTGATGTTCGGTTTCACAAGATTCGGGATTTAATCGATATGGGTGAGGTTGTGCTAGAGAAGGTTCATACTACGGAGAATGCTGCAGATATGTTGACGAAGCCGGTTACTACTGACAAGTTCAAGCATTGTTTGGATATGTTTCACATCTCTAGCTGTTAGAGATGGGGAGGTTCGAGCTGGTTTCTTGTATCTTCTTTTGGTTTGGGTGAACACTCGCCAAGGTGGAGATTGTTGGATGTGGCTCATTTCTTCATGGCTGGACCTGTTGCGTTGAGGCGGGCGCCCCACATAGTGTGAGGCGAGCACCTGGGAGGCAGAAGGTGGAGGCGTGGCTTGTTGGTTTGAGGCGGCCGCATGGTTCTTCACGGGGCGGGCGCATCGAACTCCGTAGGCACAGCTTGGCATAGCACAAAGTCAGGCGGGCGGCTGGTGCTTAGTGGGGCGGCGCCTCAAGGCAGAGGTGGGTTTTGGGCCTTGACGGTTTTCTCTGTATTGGGTCTTAGTTTTGGCTAGGGTTTGTATCTTATATAAAATAGTTTGTAACCCTATGTAAACATAAGATATTGCACATAATACAAAGAGGAAAGGTTCAAAACCCTAAATCGATTTCATCTCTTTCTCTTTCAATTTCTCAATTGTGTTCTTGGTTCTTGTTCTTTTGCTTCCGCTGCATTGCACAACATTTATAGTGCATCATGAATATACCACCCTTCTGGGTAAACATTTGGCTGACAAGATGGGAAGAGTATCATTTAATGATTGAACAGTCACAGTTATTAAGGAGGGGAGCGTCCGAATATTAGATACTAGGACCTTTCTTATACCTGCTACAGGCAAGCTTACCAAAGAGTACACATTGGGCGTCCGAAGGCTGACACCTCTTTCCTCATAGAACATTTCGATTGTTGCTTGTCCCCACTGGACGAGTCATGTAAGTCCCAGTCCAAGTCTGAGTCTGACACCTCGTCTGAAGAACCATCCTCGAGGACTTTGATAAGGTAGCAGATGTCGTCCATCCTTTCATGTATGACAATTTTTTGTATTCCCATATATACTCACTTTGCCAACATAACAAGTGATGATCTAATCAATAATAAAGGTAATGAACAAGTTAATGATGACTCACTATAAGAGGCATACACTCTAAACAACGAATACATAAAAAAATCACAAAGTGGGTGGCTAGTCGAGGGGATACTTGTGTTCCAGCTCAATATGAAGTGTTGACATATGTAAACCTCAGATCAAGTGTAGAGCCTAAATAAGTACAGATCGGCAGTTTCTTCTAAGGGAAAAAGAAGCACCGAAGGAATTGCTGAAAGAACTTTTGGACGTGTTCACATGGTCCTATAAAGATATGCTAGGACTAGAAAAAGCCATTGTGGAGCACATAATTCCACTATATTCTGATAAGAAGCCAGTCAAGCAGAAACTCGAAAAGATTCGGCCAGAACACTCACTGCAAGTAAAGGAAGAAATAGAAAATTTTATCAGGGTTGGGTTCATCAAGGTGATTGAATACCTTACATGGTAGGCAAACATGGTCATAGTCACCAAAAGCAATGAGAAGATATGTTGCTACGTTGATTTCCGCTATCCAAATTGATGCAGGAGGCAATGGCCTCTACGGAGACCCAGGCGGGCGCCTCACAGTTCACCAGGCGGGCGCCTCAAGGAGGTTCAACGGGGGGGATTTGGACGCTGCAACTCAGGCGGCCGCATGGGCTCTCTCCGGGCGGGCGCCTCATGAAAGATGGTGGAATACTGAAGTTGTTGCGTTTCTGATTTGTTTACTGATTTGGGTTTAATTAATTAGGGTTATTTTTTTCATTATTTTACTATTTCGTTTTAGGGTTTGAGCAGGGTTATTTTAGTCAATAGAATTTTAATTAGGTCATTAGGGTTTTATTTCTAGAATGTTCTTTTACTAGTATAAATAGTTATGGTAGGGTTTTTGTAAAAGACAATTTTTAGTTTTTGGATTAATTAAATTTCAGAGAATTTCTTCTCTTTTCTGGTGGATTCCAGTTCTTCGCGTTTGAGGATTCTTCGCTTGAAGAGTTCTTGTGATTAGTGCGCTAATTACGAAATTTATCCGGCTTCCGTGCTGCGTCAGTTGGTATCAGAGCAGGCCATATCCTGTCTTTTCATCGCTGATTCGTTATGGGGGTTCAAGTAACAAGATCTGATGACAAGGTTATTCACGAAATAGATCGTCGATTGGATCGTGCTCGACAACAGGAACAATATTTTCTAGAGTTAGAGGAAGAAGAACTCGACGAAGCGGACAAGCATGATCGACTTGTTCAAAAATATAAATCAATCAGAGATCTGAATCGAGCATCAAGGGAGCGAGTGCTTAGGCAGCGACATAGGATGGAAGCCAAATATTATGCTGACAAAGCCGATCACTACACTGCCAAGATTCAGAAATTGAAAGCGCGTAGATCTGCAATCTATGAACGTGCTGAAGAAGAACGTCGGAGCCAGTTCGAGGTCTCGTTGCAGAATAACAAAAATTGTGCTCAAGAAGAAAGTTGCGAAGAAAGCCTCCACCGCGTCGAGACGATTGAAAAGATAGGATCAAATTCAAACGGAGGAGAATTAAATTCAGAAGTTGACAAATCCGTCTTTCCAGCAGTTCCCTTGGCCGAATCTGAAGAGGTGGAGGAAGGGGCAGATTTATGTGCAAAATACGAGATCCTTCAGGTATGTGAAATTGTTCCTGCAAGTATTATGATTCCTACAAATATTATGGTCTATGATCATGCCCTAGTTGAGCCCATGAATAAAGATGTGGGTGGTATTACTGGGTCTACACCATCGATCTTTGAGCATGTCGTGGGTGTAATTGATTGGACAAAAGAATTTAAATACGATGATATTTTTTATCATGGGAAGACTGTGGAAGAGTCCATGGAGGACACTAGTTTTTCATTCATTATGGGCTCTGAGAAAGATGGAACGAACGATCAACGGATGGATGGGATTGGTAGTCTTAATTTTCATCCGGACAAAATTGGTCTACCTCAAAACTTTCAAAAGGGGCGAATGTATTCAAAATACTTGTTTCATTGGGACGGACGAGTGTTAAAATTCTTTCTGAAGGCAATAAAAGCATTAATTTATTCAAAGTATTTGTTCTTCTGGGGCGGATCTTGCCAAATATCAGATATGAACTCGGGGTCGAGTTCTTTTGAAGAGTGGTTGACTGATGCAGGAGGCAATAGCCTCTACGGAGACCCAGGCGGGCGCCTCACAGCTCACCAGGCGGGCGCCTCAAGGAGGTTCAACGGGGGGATTTGGGCGCTGCAACTCAGGCGGCCGCATGGACTCTCTCCGGGCGGGCGCCTCATCAAAGATGGTGGAATACTGAAGTTGTTGCGTTTCTGATTTGTTTACTGATTTGGGTTTAATTAATTAGGGTTATTTTTGTCATTATTTTACTATTTCGTTTTAGGGTTTGAGCAGGGTTATTTTAGTTAATAGAATTTTAATTAGGTCATTAGGGTTTTATTTCTAGAATGTTCTTTTACTAGTATAAATAGTTATGGTAGGGTTTTTGTAAAGAGAGTTTGACCAAAATAACCCTATTATAAAGAAAAACGACCTTAAAGGACAAACATTTTGAAAACCCCCCTAAACACCCCTGGACCAAATTGCCCTCGACGTCGCGTTCATATTCACCCTATTTCGCCGCAATTTCAAATTTTCACTATTTCTATTTCCTGTTTCTAAAAATCTCTCAAATTTCAAATTTAGAAAACCTTCCCGTTCTCGTCTCACCGACAACGATTATTGAGCAATTTCTTCCTTCCTTCGACGGATTTCTTCATTTTCGTCCTCAAAACCAAAGGTAATCTTCAACATTTTTTCGATTTTGAAGTTTATTTTTGAGATTTCAAAGTTTATTTCACTTGTTTTTGTCGAGTTCACTGTTTTGATGTCGATTTTGATGTTAATTTCACTGTTTTGTTTTCGATTTCGAAGTTTATGATTTCTCAAGTAACCTAGTTAGGAAAAATGTGAACTAGATTTAATTGTTGAATTTCACAGATGTTGGATTTTGTTTTACAGTTGTATATTTAAATGTGAATTCGTTTGGGTTTTGACATTTATCAGTTGTTCATGACTTATTGTGCACAATAATTATGAGGTCAATTTCTCAGTTATTTTGGGAACAACTGTGAGGTCTATTTCACTGTTTTTATTTCATTGAACAAGAACTGTAAAGTCTAGTTTCTCAGTTGTTTGGTTGTTGAGGGAAAATAAGTGTGAAATGTTTTTCACACTTCTAAAACTGTGAGGTAAGTTTCACAGTTTAGAAAATGTCAAAATATACCTCACAGGTCTCAGAAGTGTGAGGTCTATTTCTCAGTTATTGACTAATGTAAATTGATTAGGGTTTTGGCATTTTCTAAACTGATAACTGTGAGGTTAACTTCACAGTTGTTTTGCTAATTTTTATGTGTGGTTTACTTGTGATTAATCTGTTGTCGATGAATGTTTGTGCATAAATGAGAGGTCAATTTCTCAGTTATGTTTATTGAAGTTAATTTCTCAGTTATTGTGAACAACAGTGAGGTCAATTCCTCAGTTTTTGTCTCATTCCTTCATAGAAAACAACTGTGAGATCTGTTGCACAGTTGTTTTGTTTTGAGGGATAATAAGTGTGAAATGTTTTTCACAGTTCTAACACTGTGATTTCAGTTTCTCAGTTATTGACGAATGTGAATTGATAAGGGTTTTGGCATTTTCTAAACTGAGAATTGTGAGGTTAACTTCACAGTTGTGTTGCTACTTTTTATGTGTGGTTTACTTGTGATTAATCTGTTGTCGATGAATGTTTGTGCATAAATGAGAGGTCAATTTCTCAGTTATGTTTATTGAAGTTAATTTCTCAGTTATTGTGAACAACAGTGAGGTCAATTCCTCAGTTTTTGTCTCATTCCTTCATAGAAAACAACTGTGAGATCTATTGCACATTTGTTTTGTTTTTAGGGATAATAAGTGTGAAATGTTTTTCGCAGTTCTAACACTGTGATTTCAGTTTCATAGTTATTGACGAATGTGAATTGATAAGGGTTTTGGCATTTTCTAAACTGAGAATTGTGAGGTTAACTTCACAGTTGTGTTGCTACTTTTTATGTGTGGTTTACTTGTGATTAATCTGTTGTCGATGAACATTTGTGCACAAATGTGAGGACAATTTCTCAGTTATGGTTGTTGAAGTCAATTTCTCAGTTATTGTGCACAACAGTGAGGTCAATTGCTCAGTTTTTATGTCATTCCTTCATAGAACAACAACTGTGAGATCTATTGCACATTTGTTTTGTTATGAGGGATAATAAGTGTGAAATGTTTTTCACACTTCTAAAAATGTGATTTCAGTTTCACAGTTATTTATGAATGTGAATTGATTAGGGTTTTGGCATTTTCTAAACTGAGAATTGTTATGTTAACTTTACATTTGTTTTGCTACTTATATGTTGTCGATGAATATGTGTGCTTAAATGTGAGGTCAATTTCTCAGTTATGACTGTATAAATGTGCATTGGTTGTAACTCTCACTCCGTGTTTTAACATTCAATTGTTTTTTGTGTGATTATAGATGACTAAGAAAAGAATGGCAAAAAAAGATTCCACAAGTAAAGCTAAAAGAAAATCAGTGGAGAGGCCCAAGTCCTTCTCTTTCCGTTCAAACATTGAAGCAACTTTGAAATTGCTGATGAAGTTGAAGTTAAAGGATTATCATATTGAAAAGTTGAAACTTTCTCCATTTTTCAATATGTTTAATGCACTGAACAACAATTTGGATATCACAATCAGAAAGTCTGATTTGACAACATGGGATATTATCAGATGTTATGACCCGGATACTGATAACTTTAAGTTGGGGCGTACTCGTGTCAATCTAACAAGCAATGATGTTGCTGTGATATTTGGTGTGGAATCCGGGGAGAAAAGTATGAACATGAAGATGAAGGGTTGTGCTGCAGAAACATTTGAATTGTTTCAGAAGGTTCAAGGGTGAAAATAACATCTCATCGATCACAGTCAACACGGTGAAGGATGTGTTGATGGAAGTTTGTCAAAGTGATAAAGAAGAAGATATTGATGATGTTGTGAGGCTACTAACAATGTTTACAATGGCAACACTGTTCTTTGCCAGCAGGGGTACTTACATTTCTACTCCTTTTCTTTACTATGTGGAAAAGATTGAGAACATGAAGGATTATAATTGGTCTCAAGAAATCCTTGATAATCTAATGAATTCAATTCGAAAACACCACCAACAGCCACATCAAGTTTCTGGCTGTGTTTCTTTGCTATCGGTAAGTCAATATATATTTTGTTCTTCTCTTTCTTAGTTATTTTTATATTCTTATAAAATTGTAACGTAATAATTTTTTTAATTGATGCAGTATTGGTTCAGTGAACACACCAACACATTGCAACCAAAAAGACATCTGATTCCACGATTCATGAAGTGGGATTTGCCAAAGAAGGTGGAAATGTTCAAGGAGTTGAGAATCGACGTGTTGAAAAAGAAGAATGTGAGTTATAATATTATCGCAGTTTATTTAATAATTTCTCATTTTTTGGTTTCAAACATGTGTATTATGTCCTAATCATTCTTTTATAGAACAACTGTGAAAAACATTGCACAGAAATTGACCTCACAGTTCTAAACTGTAGGACTTATTTCACAGTTGTTGATTTTGATGAATATAAATGTGAGATGTTTTTCACAGTTAGTTATGATTGTTTGTGCACAACTGTAAGGTCAGTTTCTCAGTTTATAACTGTGAAGTAAATTTCTAAGTTATTGTGCATAACTTTGATAGATTTCTCTATTTAAATGTCATATTTTTATAGAAAAACTGAGAATTCCATTTTACCTTCCTTGATAGGTTAATGCTGAAGCTTTAGTTCTGACCGATGAAGAAGAAATAATGTTTGGCGGACAAAGAAACTTTGCAAACATCACAGATGATGTGAACCTACTGGAGAACAAAGATGAAGAAGAAGATGGAAAAAATGAAACAGAAGAGGAGATGAAGGAGTTAGGTTCTACAGATAGTGAAAGAACCTTATCCATTCACTTGGCTCAACCCCAAAATATCCCGGATACTCCAGTTCATAGTTCTGTGCCAATAACTCCAAGTCCAATAGCGTTGATGGCAGATGATTTTGATGATATGGTTACATCTGCATTGGAAAGTGTGAATAAATCAATAGGAATTGAAGGATTGGAATTTGAAAAAAAAGAGTCACAACAGGATAAGGGAAAGCTGAAAGAGAAAAGACTTGAAACCGTGAAGGAAAAGGAAAATTTGGAGATTGTAAAAGAAAAAGAGAGGTTGGAAAAGGAAAATGACAAGCTTGTAAAAGAAAATAGAGAGCTCATTGAGAAAGTGGAAACAACAAATTCATTGAATGAGAAAATTGAAGAATTGGGAAAACAACTCAGTGTTGCTATTTCAAGGATCAACAAGTTGGAAGAAGAAAAGAGAATAAGAGAGATAGCTCACCAAAAAGAGATCAAGGAGTTACATGAATTGCACAGAAACAAAATAGCCAAATTGGAAGAAGAGGCTGCTAATTTGATTCAAGATAGTGAAGATCAGGCGGTAAAATTGAATGAAAAAGATGAAATTAACAAAGAACTTTTGGAAAGGATTGAGATGTTTCAAGCTGAAGTTAAGGAAGCAGTTTTTGAAAAGGAAATTGAGGAGGACAAGGATGAGGCTGAGGAGGACAAGGATGGGGCCGAGGAGGACAAGGATGGGGCTGAAAAGGGAAAAAATATTGGAGTGACTGGATCAATGGTGAGGAGGCTAAAGGGAAAAACAAGGAAACCAAAGATCGATGATGACTTTGTTTCTTTACCAAAAAGGCAGAAGAAGAATGATGAGAAAAAGAAAGTTCAAGCTGAAAACATTGAGATTTTAGATGATATGCAGGGAGAAAAGAAGAAAGGCAAACATATAGTGCAGCTCAAGTTCAAGAAGAAATTCAAGAAACAACAAAAATGGTGGCACAAAAGGAAATTGATGAGTATCACAACCTTATTAAAAGTTCTAACAAAGGAGTAAGTACCAAAAACAAACTTTAATATTTTTGAATGATTATTTATCACAATCATTATAACAAGTTATATTTATGTTCTTGCAGCTGGGAGTGCATGGGTATATGGAAATATCCATATAAGTGTTGAAGAATTGTGGATGATTGCCCATGACACATGTATCGATGTGATGGTATATTTACTCCTACTCTTAAATTGATTTAACAATTGATAAACTCAGAATTCTATTTCATCTGCTGTGCACAATCAAACATGAATAACTGTGCAATTTATTTCACATTTGTTGGTTATTAAACCCTTACTCGCTTATTTAACAACATTTGTTGGTTATTTAACATTTGTAATACAATCTATTTAACAAATGTAATTGTGCAATCTATTTCTCAAGTAATTTAACAACATTAAATCATGAATAATTGACAACCTTGAGGTCAATTTATCGCTTATTAAAAAACATTTCACAATTTCATCTCGTTGTTTGACAGGTAATGAATGGTTACCTCGAAATATTGAAAAAGCAATACAAAGACATAAAATCTTCAAGCTCACAGAATACTACTGTTGGAGTGATCACTGCTAATGCCATGGTAAGTACATTTATATTTATTTATGTAGAATGTTCTTGTTGAGGTGTTATAGATATTGACTAAATGTTTACATGCAACCATTTCTAGAAAATAATTATACAAAATGCATTAAAGAAGAGATTGATGATGCCTTGTTGGAATTGATAAAAGATGATAAAAGGTTCATCCTCTTCCCAATACACACCCCATCAAAACAAAGGTTGGTTGAACATTGGACTCTTCTCGTTCTTGATGTTGAAACGGGGAGTTTATGTTTTATAACTCAATGCGTCCAAGGAAAAAAAGAAACAAAGGACCCATATGCGGTATGCTCGAGTAATGGTAATAACATGATACGTAATTTTACTTTAATTTTCTTTTAGTTTATGACTCGGTGTTTGATAAATAACAAAATCTTTTCATTTTTACAGTTTGATTACGTCAGAAACTTGTCTTGTGTTTTGTCAAATGTTACTCAAGAAGATTCACCAAATTTAAAGTTCATTGAAGTTGAAGATACACCACAACAAAATTTGCCAAGTCTTGATTGTGGAATTCATGTTCTTATGAATTGCAAGGACTACTTCGATCGGGGATTCGTGAGGAAGAGCTATGAAAAGGATGAAGCACATCAATTTAGGGCAAAAATGTTTACTGAATTTCTGAATGATGAAAAGAAAGTGTCTGTAGTTTGATTGTAGTGTCAGTTTAAAGATACATTATTTTTGTCTAGGCACTCTTTTGGTTGTTGAAGTACAAAATGAAAAAGACGTGAAGTAACTCGAAAATATGTAGTGAAAAAAACTTGACAAATGTGTTGTGCAATTTCTCGAAGGTATGTTTACCTGTTATCATAGCTTTCGCACAACCGTAATGTCAAATTCTCGCTATGCTTATGCAATTTCTCGCTAGTATGTTTACCCTGTTATCTACAGCTTTCATAGACTTGACAAATGTGATGTAAATAAATGTGCAATGTTTTTCACAGCTTGCCGGGTATTGATGTAAATAATCAGTAGGACCTATTTTCGCAGCTTGTTGGTTTTTGAGGCGTGCACCTGGTAGGAACTGAGGCTGGCGCCTGGAGTTATATGAGGCGCGCGCCTGGAAGGCAGTAGTCCAGACCTTCCTATTTCACTGTTATGCACAATAACGGTGCAATGTTTTTAACAGTTGTTCTATTGTTCTATAAAAAGAATTACTAGAACAGGTTGAAATAAACTCGTAAGTATGTTTACCTATTACCTGAAACAACAAATCATTAAAATGTTAAGGAACAAAAACAATCACCAAAAAAAGAGAAATTAAATTCACTATTTCGTTTCATTTCATATATTGTCTTTAAAAAGAAAAAGAAAAAAATCTGAACTAAAGATAGAACCAAAACATCATCAAATAGGTTCCCTGCAAGACTTCCTATTGTGAGTTCCTAATTTTCTGCAACGACCACATTTCATTTTCCTTTTCATAACCTCCCCTAGAAGGAATACGATTCTTCCTAGGCCTTCTAGGAGGACGCCTTGTTACCGGTGGAAGTATCACATGTGGTTCAAGATTGGGAGCTTGACCAAAAGAAGCATAAGCCTGGATTGGTGAAGCATAACACTCTCGTAGTAACTACAATGGAAAAATGGCTCAATGTATGAGAATGGATCTGGTTTGGTATTGAATGTAACATCAATCGCATGCACACAAGGGAAACCTTCATGTCGCCACTTTCCACATGAACATGTGCATTCTTCTACGTTGACAACCATTGGTGGAACGGAATGCACTTCAAACACATTGTTTGAAGAAGAGTATACCACCCATGACCTACCAATTTTTTTAAGTTCTTCATACTTCTTCTGCATAAGAGGACACAATGTTGAAATCCACTTTGATGAGTCTTCTCTCCGTTTTGACATTTGACACATCATGTTCAATCTAATAGAATCAATTAACTCCATAATAGGCAATGAACGAGCAACTTTAAACTGAGCATTAAATGATTCTGCAGCATTGAATGACATCTCCCCATATCGACTACCATTAAAGAATGCATTAGCATAATTTTCAACTCGGTAGGTTATCCAAAAACTCTTTAACAACTGACCCACCTTCAGCTTTCATTTCATTCGTAAAATTATTGAAAAGTTCTTCCGTCAGGCTTCGCGCAAGACCGACCGAGTTTATAGGTCATCCTATTCTTAAAGCTTATATGACAGCCTCTCATCTTATCCTACAAATTATGTTTCAGATGAACAATGCAAAATGAATGAAAACATTCGGGCAACACGTCTTTCATCGCTTGAATAATGCCTTGATGGCGATCCGACACAAATGTCACTTGCCTATAATCTATGAGAGGTTTAAGTTGCTCCAAAACCATATCCAATTTGCGGTATCTTCACCACCAACAATAGCAAAAGCAATGTTAAAAAGCCCCGAATAAGAAAAAATGACAAGAAGAAAAATTAGAGAAACAACTGTGAAATACACTATACCGTTTCGTACGTAATAATACATACCTGAATTGCCATCTTTGGCCGTTGCAGCAAGTAAAGTCCCCTTGTATTTTCCATGTAAAAATGTACCATCAACAAATAGCAACGGACGACAAAACCGGAAACCTCTTATACATGCCCCAAATGAAACAAAACACCTTCTAAAGTGACCTACTTTATCAGATTCAAGCACAAACTGATTACTCGCATCCAACTCCTTCATCTTCTTAAAGTAACCTCTCAAATTATCATAAGATAACGATTCTTCACCGTAAACTACTGCCCTAGCTTTCTCAATAGCTCTCCACCCAACTTTGTAAGTTACATCAAGTCCATAACTAGTCTTAAGAACCCTAAGAATTTGAGTACCAATCGAAGGCGTAAAACGAACAACATCAACTATGGATTCAAGAAGAACATCGAAGTAACCTACTACCCTTTTCACTCCTATGAACATCACCGCATGTATGAATTGAAGTATATGTTTTGATGTAAACAAATCCATTTGACTTCTCAACAGAAGCATGGATCCTCCAAGGACAGCCTACAGCAGATTTATGCTTGCACTGTGCAGTAACACGTTTTTTGTCATTTTTAATATACTCAAAACTAAATCCAACCTCACAGGCATACTTACATAATTTGATACGAAACTCAGTAATTCCTCCTTCAAATACTTGTCCAATACCTGTTATTTCCTTAGCCCACTTTGCAATTAACAATTCTTTTTCTCCATGCTGGAAAAGTTCACAGGCATTTCAAGTGCAAGCCTACTAGAACTACTATGCTCTAGTTCATTAGATATAGAACCACCACAACGCATAGTAGATGTAGATGATTCATAGGCACAAATAGCTTGACTCTCTTTAACATGAACAACAACAAGTTTTGCACCACTATAACCTAACATGATGCCCATATTCAAGAAATCCTCTTCATTCTCCAGTAAGAAACTTGAATTATCAGTAAAACAAATAAAAAGATATAGAATCCTTATTCAATGAAGGCCACCTTGAACAAACAAACTCAACAACTGAGAAATATGAAGAAAACTGAGCAAATCTTGCTATTGCATTCAATTCACCATACTTAAATGAAAGCATCACTGGAGTATCCATACATCTGCATAGAAGAAACATGAAAAATATTACAACTGAGAAATTCACTTAACAATATTGATTATCATAGAACTGAATCATTAAAACAATTACAAAAGCATAAAAATACAATGTATTACAGAAATTTCAAAGCTATCACAGATTTCGTTCACAAAAAATTAACAAATCCACAATATCAAATCCGAATATAACATACCTGGGCAAATCTAAATCAATCAATTGAAGAATCAACCAAGAAATTGAATCTGATTCCACTTCAAATTGAGATCGAGGGAAACGAATTGTGATCAGAAAAGAGAGATATCTTCTCTTGAATTGAAATCTAGAGACGAAAAGGAGAATGACGCGATTGATTTCGCGCTGGCGCAGAAGAGATGCAATGCGATGAATTCCGTTTCCTTTTAGGATTGTTAAACATCAAATTCATACGCATATATACTAGGGGCAATTTCGGTATTAATTTTTTTTTAAATAGAGCTAAGGGGTGTATTGGTAAAATATATTTCAATCAATGGACCCTAAGGTTGATTATGAAATGTTGAGTTTTTTTAATAAATTCCACCTTATTATAGGGGCTTATTGATAAAAATCCCTTCAAAAAAAATAGACTCTTCCAAATTAGGGAAACCGGAGCGATGGCTCATCCAACTCACCTTATTAGCTGATCCTGTGAAGTATTTGCGAGAGAAGGAAAAGAGGATTACTGTAAGATGTGGGTTTACATTGGTGGTAAAGATATTGCTGTAGTGCAAGCCACAATAGTCCATCGGCAGCTTAGCGGCTTCATTACTTGATGGGGACGAAAGGTTAGTGGAAGTGACTAAGAAATGGTGGAAGCTGCTCTTGGAGAAGAAAGTGGAGAAGACAAAAGGAAAGTAATATCTTCTTATCATTTCAAACTGAATTTATAGAAAATAAATAATTCCTCAGTTTAGTTTATGTCCCAAAAACATTCATTAATTCTTCCTCATTTCTTAGAACCAATAAATCTATCACACTTAATAAAAGAAAAACCTTTCATTTTCTAGACCCTCCAACTTTTCAATTAATTAAAACTCCTTTCTCTTCCTTTTTAATCATCAGTTACTTCCACGAAAATATATAGGCACCTAAAATCTAAACTGTTTCACTTAAAAAAAACACTATTTATTACAAGAAATATAGTATTAATTAATAATTTTTTTTCGTATAATTCTATTTTTAGCGGGAAAAATTGGATTTCTATTTTTAGTGACTATCCTGGTTTTATATATATATAGATAGCGATATTTTCGATCAAAATCTTGATATGCACGAATTTAACTGCGAGTATAACCTGAACACCGCCTCAATCTGTCATTAATAAATTCCTCCTCTGGTAAATTTGCGCTGAGCACTTGATATGCAAAATTTAGATTGACGAAAAAACACTCACGCGGCATCTCAAAATTCACGAACCATCATTTTGCAATAAGAACATTGACATTCATTTCATTGTGAGAAAATGCAAGAATCATCGTCATTGCAAGATGTAAAAACAACAAACATAAAACAAACAAACATAGGCTCTCACAAAGGACAAAAAACAACGTTTTCACAAAGCAGAGAAAACAACGTCTTTCGATGAATAAGAGAAATTTATGAAACGACAAAATGGAAAAAAATCAACAACACAATTGTTTGTAATGTCAACAGTTTGAGATTATAAAAATTGTGTTATTGTTGAATGTGTAAAATGGGAATGAGCAACAACAAAATGAAGAAAATGGCAAATTGATGAAAATGGAGAAGAAGGAGAGAGTGGTTTGGGGACGGTTACTAGGAAGAAGAAATGTAGAAAGAGAGCCCCCAAAAATAGGTTAAGGCTGCTTTATGAAATACAGTATGCTAGTAATTGTTATTAAAAATATTTCAAAAATTAGAAATAATTTAAAATAAATTGTTTCTTGAAAATGGAAAAAGAGAAAATAGAAAGAGATGAAGAGATGGAAAATAAAAGTAAAAATAAAATAATTAACCGCGACGGAAGTCGAGTCTTGTGCAACACCATCTTTAAGAATAATTTGCCATGCACCAGTGATAACAGATTAGCGGCAATCCTCTCGTAAAATAAAATGACTTTTCGACTTTTAATGTAAGCACTTCAAATAAAGAGACATACGAACTAACGGTATTTGAAATTTATGAACTTGAAGGAGGATGAATGCTTCAATATTCACTAACTAACAGAACCGCCCGATTTGATCCACGAGCTGAACCATCTTGCTGGGTGAGCTAGACAAAACTTTAAGGAGCTAGTGTGCCCTAAAGTGCCCAATGTGTCGTTTGCGCGCTCAGGCTCGGATGGTGCGACCATTCTCGTGGTTCGAATTTGAGCTAGTCCACTATTTGAATAGTTGGCCCAATGGACCACTAAATGGTAGGTGGTTAACACTTGATTGTTATCTCTTTGAAGTGGATGTGTTTATAAACTCTCATACTTTGTGCTTTATAGGCAATGGGGGATATAGCTTTCCACATCGCAAAACTTTTCATAAACTAATTATAAATTGCATAGTTTGAGCATTAATTTCTCATTCACCACAATTTAGTTTTGAGAAAAAAAAAATACATCACGTTAATATAATTCAAATATAGATTTATTTTCATTTAAATAAAATGAAATTACATTTAATTTTTGATAAAATATTGATCAAAGCTAAAATTTGAAACCAAATTTCAATAGTAATTTAATAATTTAATGGTCATGATCAATAGTCTTTCAAGCATGGTGACTTAGAATTAATTTTGTCAATCTCAATCAAGTTTACACTCTAATTAAACTAAACCATAAATTTCAGCAACTGTTATATGTCCAGATGTAGGACAATGTAGATGAAGTAGCATATGCTATAGTTATATGGGTAGATTATTAGATAGGTAGGCACATCAGGAATGGAGACAGCTGCTGCTTCTCCTCCCAACATTTGTCATATTTTCTGTATTATTATTCATAATTTGAACCCTTCTTTTAAGTAAAATAAAATGAAATGAGTATTTGTCATAGATATAGATATGAGAAAAATATAGTGTAATTAATTTCGAACAATTTGTAAAGCAACAAATTATCGGTGCAAATGTGCACATGACAGACAGGCATAGCCTTGGGCTAGGAGGGAGTACTGCAGTGCCAGTGGATGATGATATTGAACATGTGAATCCATGAGAGGTGGTCAGAAGTTAATTTATAGGATATAGAAACAAAAGACTCCGATTTCTACTACAATAACAAGCATTGACAGCCTTTACCCACTAGAAGAGAAGCCCACCCTCCTTCCCTCCCTCTCTCTCTCACAAGCCAACATAATAAATTACAGTAAGAAAAGTTTTTCAAGTACTCCCTGCTGTATTAAAGTAATAACTTTTGATTCTTTTCTTGTGCACCCTCTCTCTCTCTCTCACACACAGAGAAAGAGAGAGAGAGAGAGAGAAAACGATGCAAGTTGGAGAGAGAGAGAATGCACACAGCTTTCAATGTCACCCTCTCGATTATAACTCACTTGTTATAGAAAATTCAGACAGTCTCACTGACTCCTCCTCAACAGTCCCTCTTTTTTAAATAATTTCGTGTTCAAAGCTGACCACTGACATCCTCAACCCCAACCCAACCCAACCCAACCCACAAGGATTTCATTTCCTTTACTAATGCTGGCTTTAGGTTCCATTTACTCATTCCATCCTTTTAAATTACACACAAAAAGTAGAAAAAAAATGGCGTTGTTAGTTGTAGAAAAGGTTAACCCCACTCCAGTTAGATCTCCCTTTCTTGCAATCTTTTTCTTGAATTGTGTCCCTTTTTAGCTGTAAATGCAGCTGGCTGCTTAGTTTTAGTAGTAATTTTACAACAATCTTTCTAGTTCTAGATATTCCATTCCATGGGAAAGAAAGGTGGATCCTCATGGTTGACAGCCGTTAAGCGTGCCTTCAGATCTCCTTCCAAGGACTCCAATGAAATCAACAACAAGAGTAATACTAGACCAAAACTTGACCATACCCAACATCAACTTGATCTTGAAGATGACAAGGTATACATACCCACCTGCAATGCAATTACTCTGCTCTTTGGTTTTACACATGTGCTGCCTTTTAATTGTTTTTGCAGAAGAAAGAAAAAAGAAGATGGCTTTTCCGAAAGCCCACCATCCACGAAAATGTATCAGCAGAGGGTCAGCCCAAGATGACAAGTAGTGGAGTTAGTGCAGAACAAGAAAGGCATGCCATTGCTGTGGCTGTGGCTACTGCAGCTGCCGCCACCGCACAAGCTGCCATGGAGGTGGCCCGACTCACAACCAGGCCACCTCCCAGAGTACACCATGCTGCCACCCTCATTCAGACTTCTTTTAGGGGTTATCTGGTCAGTCTTCACTTTCAGATCTATACACTCCGATTTAATCCAATCCCAAGGTTTCACTTTTCCTAGTCAAAATTTGATTTTCAAAATACATGGAATTTTGTTTCAATATGCCTATGTTAAATGCCAATCCAAAATTAATTAGATTGATTAGGAAATAGAAGATCAAAACGTATATCTTCAATTGATTCTTTTATGCATACCTCTTCTGTTTGATCCACGCCATACTTCATTCTCGTTCTCTTTGATTTAGGGCAGAAATACAAATGGAATATTTTAATTGCAATTCATTAAGTTATAATGGGGCCAGGGAGGAGATGGATGTACATTATTAGTATTGATTTAGTTTGTGTACACATATATGCCCAGGCTAGAAGAGCTCTGCGTGCACTAAAAGGATTGGTTAAACTGCAAGCGCTTGTGAGAGGACACAACGTGCGAAAGCAAGCAAAGATGACCCTTCAATGTATGCAAGCTCTGGTACGAGTGCAGGCTCGGGTACTTGATCAAAGAATGAGACAGTCGGATCAAGGCAGTAGAAAATCAACTTTTAGCGACACCAATAGCGTCTGGGAATCCCGTTATCTCCAAGATGTTTCCGATAGAAGATCAATGGTAGGTACAAGCTCTTTTTTACCTGTGTTTGTTTAATTTCTATGTTTATTAACTCGTTTTTGTGTTTTGTGTATATGCAGTCGCGTGATGGAAGCAGCATTGCAGATGATTGGGATGAACGCCCACACACAATTGAGGAGGTGAAAGCAATGCTTCAGAATAGAAGAGAAGCTGCTGCCAAACGCGAGAGGACCTTGTCCCAAGCCTTCTCTCAAAAGGTTCATTTTCTTTCTTTCAGTAGCCTTGGAAAATTATAACTCATCTCCTTTATTTGAGTAAACTTTACAATTTACATCATATAAAGTTAAAGGGGAGTAGCTTTTAAATGTCTTAATAATCATTTTGCCGAAAATTGTTTAGATGAAAATACATCTTTAAAGTATTATTACATACATCTAAAGCTGTAGGAGATGAACACTTTATGTGAGAGTCGAAAATCAAATTAAGTACTATCCCCGTCCCAAAATGAATGTCCAAACAAATTTCAATTTTTCTCTTGATTGGGACGGAGGGAATGGTTTATGAAGTGACACATTTATACTATTTCCTACCATTAGCTTGATTCTAAGGACTGGACTTACAGGCACCCTGAATTAATGCCATGTAAGTAGTAAGTCTTGTCTTTAGGCCTCAAAGGGATATTGTTGGATGCCAAGAACTCTTTCAAGCCATTTTTTTTTTTTTTTTTTCGTACTTTGAATGTCAGCCTTTTTCTCTGTTTTCTTTTTTTCGTCTCTTAATAAATGTCCATTTTTCAGTTAATAATTTATGAATTTCTTTGAATTGAACATCAAAGATGTGGAGAAATGGTAGGAACCCATCATTGGGCAGCGAGAATGAGCTCGGGGACAAACACCAGTGGCTCGATAGCTGGATGGGTTCAAAACCATGGGATAGTCGGGGCCGAGCTTCCACAGATCAGCGTGACACTGTCAAGACAGTTGAAATCGACACTGCTCAGCCTTACTCATACTTGCCACCCAATTTGAGACGATCAAATCAGCAGCAGCAAATCCACCACCAAAATCAAAGACCTGTTTCTCCGCTCAACAGATCCCACCAAAGCCAGCAACCCATAACACCCTCCCCATCAAAAACAAGACCCATTCAAGTCCGTTCCGCAAGCCCACATTATGCAAGAGAGGAAAGAAGCTATCAGAGTGTCCAGAGCCAAACCCCAAGTCTGAGATCTAATTACACTTACAATGGTGCTTTGTACCAACGTGGTGGTGGTGGTGCAGTTCCAAACTATATGACTGCAACCGAGTCTGCAAAAGCTCGGGTGCGCTCACAGAGTGCGCCAAGACAAAGGCCAGCGACCCCGGAGAGGGATCGACCTGGATCAGTGGCTAAGAAACGCCTATCATTCCCGGTGCCAGTGCCAGTGCCAGACCCGTACAATAATGGAAATGCACATAGTTTAAGGAGTCCGAGCTTTACAAGCATAGCAGGATCGCATGGTGGGGTGGAGCAAAGATCAAACTATTCATCATATTGTACGGAGAGCATGAGCATAGGAGGGGAGATTTCACCATCTTCAACAACTGACCTTAGGAGGTGGTTAAGGTGATTTCACAGTCTAATTTGTTTCAACTACTCTAGTTAGGTTGTTATTCAAGCAATGGCCTTAGACCTTAACTTGCATGAGTAGTTAGTAATTAAAGGCTCGTATCTGTTAACCTTGATTTAGCTATTTAGTGGTTGTGGGAGTGGGATATACATATATTGTTGGATCTAACAGGAACAATTAATTAAAGGAGAAGAGTCCGGTGTGTAATTGAAGTCACATGTATCCTGCTTGCTTTGCTTAGCTTAGTTGACTGTATTGTTGAGCTCTGTATATTTATCTTTCTATGTTTCTTTATGAAACAATTAAGTTGTTCTGGGCTGGTCCTCTATATTTATATTGATATTGATATTATTGTGTCTGAATGAATGGTTAAAATTAATCTTGATTATCTATTAAAAAAATTATATATGGTTCAATTACAACCCTATCTACATCACTACTAGTCTTTGGTTACCAAAACTTTTGCATGACTATTTCTAATACGTATATTCAGAAATCAATGAAAAATGGATCAACAATAATAGTGAAAAATGGATCAACAATAATAGTGAGTAAGAAATATAACTGTTCAAAATAATATTTATAAATCAAGTGGGTGAAAAGTAAATAAAATTTTATTGTTTTTTGATAATATTTTAAACACTATAATGACAAGATTGATTTATATTTTACGAAATAAAAAAACTAAAAATCTTAAATTGAGATTTAGCAAAAAAGAAAAATTAGAACCTTAAATTATCTATAGTATAAATTAGAACATGTCCTTGCTACAGTACATGCTACAGGTTTGATATGGCCAAATTTTTCATTTTGCCTCCATTAAGTTGTTCACTTTCATATTTTGTCCTTAAATTTTTTTAAATTAAAAAAAAAAAAAAAAAAAAAAAAAACAAACAAACCTGTTCTCGAACATGGGCTTATTCTAGAAATAACATAGGAAGAAGAAGTATAGGAGTATTCATTTAATTTTTATGCAATCTGCACATATTTCAAATCTGTAAATAAAATAAAAAATAGTAATAAACACAAACTAAAGATAATAACAAAACAGTGAAAGCGAATGAAAAGGGGAGACATCAGTGACACGATGATAACCTTAACCTGGCATTTGTTCCTCTTCACTCACTCACTGAATTTTATATGGACAGGATTCTGGAACAGTTCTTTCCATGATTCTCCTAAAGATTTTCTTTCTTTCTTTCTTTTTTTTTTTTTTTTTTTTTAAGGGGAAAAAAAAATTTCAATAGGTGAAATTTCGACAGCATTTATTACTTTACAATAGATAAATAATTAGGCAATATCTGATTTTTATCAAGGAAAAATTCCTTTTTAACCACAAAGCTCAGATCATATTCCATCAAAATTCAGTCCAAATAAAAAAAAGACTAACTCCTTTGTTATTCCAAATTAAAATTTCTTTAAACCCCATTATACCATGGAACGGCCAAAATTAAGTTAACACGCCGTTAACTTCCGTCATTCTACCCAATTCCCAGTCATTCTACCCAATTCCCATTCTGAATAGAATTTCCCAACTTATAAATACTTTGAAGAAATTGAACGGAGGATTTCGAGGGTTGAGGTCGTTGAATTGATGATTAAGGATCCGAAGGAACGCCCTAGAGTCAATGAAACGTTAATGGCGTTGCTTTGCAAGCTGGATTCAATCCGTGGTGTGGATTCCGGCGTTAGGGATTTGAGGAAGGCGGTGATCAAGAAGGCAATTGCCTTGCAGGAAAAGGTGGATGGAATTGTTGCTGATGAATATCAAAACCTAGATATGGCAAATAACGTTTCCGCCACCATTGAGATTGAAGACTCTACCGATTGCTTGATTGATTAGGGTTTGATTTTGGTTGGGAGAGTGATTCGCACCGGTTAGAGAGAGAATGAGAGGTTTTTTTTTGATGGTTTTGATTTTTTTGATAATGAGAGGCTACGTGAGGTTACGGAAAATTAACAGCGCTTATGGTCCGTTAAGGTTGGGGTTTAGTGGGATTTTGTAGATGACTTATAGCAGGTCTTATAAGAACATCAAGTGATCTTATAGATATAAGATATGTTGTTGTTTATGATGTTGTAGATGACTTATAGCATGTCTTATACCTTTTGCTATAAGACCTCTTATTAGTGTTGTTGTTTATGTTGTTTTTTATGGTATAAGATCAGATGTTATTATTCTTACAATTTGTGTATGACTAATAATAGGTCTTATACCTGTTACTATAAGACCTCTTATTAGTGTTTTAACATTTTTTTGTTGGTCCTATACCAGTTGCTATAGGACCAATTAAATGGCTTGTATCTTTGTATATGATGTTGCCAGGTCCTATACCAGTTGCTATATGACCAATTAAAGGGCTTATAGCTTTGTATATGTTATTGACAAGTCCTATACCAATTGCTATAAGACCAACTAAGGGGCAATATATTTCATTAGTATAAACTGTGGAGGAAAATTAATTTAAAAAAAATGAGATTTCACAATCAATTAATGAGATTCAATATTCAAAGCTATACGACCATTGGACAGTCCTATAGCAAGTAGTATAGGACCTCACACAATCTTATACCAACACATTAAGACCTTTAAATAGTCCTATAGCAACTGGTATAAGACTTAACAACATCATATACAAAGCTATAAGACCTTTGAATGGTCCTATATCAAGTGATATAGGACCTCACACAATCTTATACCAACGCATTAAGACCTTTGAATGGTCCTATAACAGCTGGTATATGACTTAACAACATCATATACAAAGCTATAAGACCTTTAAATGGTCCTATAGCAAATGGTATAGGACCTGCGAACATAATATACACAACTATAAGACCTTTGAATGGTCCTATAGCAAATGGTATATGACATGGCAACATCATATACAAAGCTATAAGACCATTGGATGGTCCTATAGCAAAAGTAGTATGTGACCTCACACAATCTTATACCAACGCATTAAGACCTTTGAATGGTCCTATAGCAACTGGTATAGGACTTACCAACATCATATACAAAGCTATAAGACATGTGAATGGTCCTATATCAAGTGATATAGACTCCGCGAACATAATATACATACTATAAGACCATTGAATGGTCCTATGGAAATGGTACTATAACAAAAAAGAAATTTAAAAAGAAAAGAAAGTGCTAAATACAATTATAAATTCAGCGATCAATTCTTATTTCCCTCCATAAGTGCTAGTCAGAATTACGCTCCAGAGTACAAATTGACTTCAACTTCATAACAATTTTAAACAAGAAAATCCATGCATCCAAAGAGCATAGAACATCACCACTAATAGTAGTCAATGATGAGAAGGTAAATTAATGAAACTAGATACAATTTAATTTTCCATTTCAAACTCTCTAGGCCAGTAGGATTCACAACAGCAGCCTGTTGGATAAAAGAAGGTCACCCAAAGACCTTTGATGAAGCATTCAAGGGCGGCGACATTGACTGACTGAAGCCAGAAGTTGGGGCAACGAAATTAACATCGAAAACGGAGATATCCTCAATCAATCCATAGTCGTAAATCCAATTGGTGGTCTCTGGGGAAACCATTTCAAATTAATAGCCGAAAATCCAATAAATTCCGGCAAGAATTAGGAACCGAAACGAGGGTTTGGATGTGAAGAGGAGGTTATCAATGTCTTCAAAGAGACCTAAATTAGGCTTCAATAGCTTCAATTGAGGCTTCAATGATGTCGATTAGGGTTTGATTTTGGTTGGGAGAGTGATTCACACTGGTTAGAGAGAGAATGAGAGGGTTTTTTTGATGGTTTTGATTTTTTTGATAATGAGAGGCTACGTGAGGTTACGGAAAATTAACAGCGCTTATGGTCCGTTAAGATTGGGGTTTAGTGGGATTTTCATCTCAAATGGGTTAAAATGGCTTATTAATCTGGACTATGGGTCTAAGAGTCCTTGATTCTTTTATCAAATACTCTCTCGATTTTTATTTTTGGTGTCTTATTTTTTAGAATACACTCCCAAAATGAAAAAAACATTTTAATACTAATAATGGCAAAATATGAAAAGAGTAAGATTTTTACTTTCAATTCTTTTTCTGTTCCAGAATAAAATTTTTAGTTTGATTTATTTCGAAAATGAACAATATTAGTCACTTGCTACACTTCAACCCATTAATGTAACAGGCAATTCTCTGATCCTCGGTCTCCTCAACTCTAACCCGCGCAGTATATCTCTGAAATTCAGTAGTGTACTCATCAACTGTTCTTTTACCCTGCACACAATTGAGATACAACTTATACAAAGTCTGCTCATAATTTGCCGGTAAAAATCGTTTCGAAATCAACTGCTTCATACACCTCCAGGTTTTAATTGGCCCCTTCCCTTGTCGTCGCGAACAACAAGTTTCTCCCACCAAACCGCAGCAGTACTCTTCAATCGGATTGCCACCATCTTTACCTGTTTATTCGTAGGCACCTCCATAACCTCGAAGAAATGATCAACGTCATTCTGTCAATCAAGAAAATCTTCAATTTCCATGGTTCCATAGAATAACGGAATATCAGCCTTAATCCTATAATCCTGGCGGTGTCGATTACCACCCTGCTCCGGTTCATCATCACTATCAACCTCAGCATCGGAATTGGAACTAGAATCCTCTTCATCCCTATTTTCGACCCTCCTAGGGCGTCGGCCCTGTTCAATACCCCTGTCTCTCTCGCCACCACGGTTACGATTAGCACGGGCGTTTGGACCCTGTTGAGCAGCCATGAACGCCGCCATCTGTGTTGTCAACGCAGCAAGAGCGGTGGTTATTTCAGTGATATCTGCTCTTGTTACTTGATCCCCCATAACGAATCAATGATTAAAGACAGTTAAGCCTGCTCTGATACCAACTGACGCAGCACGGAAGCGATAGATTCGTGATTAGCGCACTAATCACAAGAGTTCACAAGCGATGAACCCTAGGAACACAATAATTGGAATCCACCAGAAAAGAAAAAAGAGAAAACTCTTCAAATTAAAATGATCAAAAACTGAGTTTAAACATGCCTAAAGATTGTTTAAATACTTCCCCAAACCCTAAGACACAATAATAAAAATACCCTAAGTCTTAATGTCAAAAACTCAGCAAACGGAATAAAAAATCGGAATTAGGAAACAACCAGACGACGCGAGGCGCCTGCCTGGTGAGAGGCCATGCGGTCGCCTGAAGACCAGATCCTCCACTGCTTGATGTCGTCCCTGTGAGGCGCCCGCCTCGCCGGCCGTATCCAACACCTTGCTAGTTCCTTGATGATGCGCCCGCTTGGGATGTCGTGGGGCACTCGCCTCAAAGCCAGGAGATCCACCTCCGTTGAATCCATCTGAGGCGGCCGCCTGGTGTCGAGTGAGACGTTCGCCTGGGCTCCAATTGCCTCCTGCATCAGGTTCCTGACTATGTGGTTCGCCTTCGGATTGTGACTGGGCCCCGAAGAGGGATATGCCAAGGTAAGGACCCTCGTTGATGAGGGTGCACATGGGGATGAGTTCAATGCTGCTAAGGTCTCCCTAGGGGTACTTGGAGTCATATCACAGGTAATTGAATCAAATTAATACAGTATATTGCATGCTAATTCAATTCTTTGGCATAACTAATCACAAAATATGTAGATTACATTTCAAATGCAACCCATGTTCAAGAGATCAATAACATACGTAATGAGAGATGATAAAGACGTGGGAGAACAAGTGACTACGTTTGGACGAAAGTATGAGTTTGCAGACATAGTATGGTGGCCAAGCCGACAAAAGGCTGATTACAGGTATGATAATCTGTTGGAAAAATTCGTTATATGTGAAGGAAATTGTGTATTTTCCTTACATGAATCGTTTGTCGTTTGACAAAGATTATTGTGGGTTCATGTTCCACGTTGTGAGAACTTGAAAATGAAATATCTAGATGTCCAATTTGGTATTGGATGAGAAAGATATGATAGCTCAAAGTAAGTGGGTTAAAGTGTAACTTTTAGAAGTTAACACTAACTTTTAGAAGTTAACACCACTATTGATGTCCCATAATTCCTAGATTAATTGAGGGATTAATATGGATCATTACTTTGGAATTTGGGGTTACAAAGTTTGGTATTAAACTTTTTGAATAGAAAGTAATGAGTCTCATATTAATACTAAGATTAATTGGATATTCATGGGAGAGTTGGTGGAGCTATAAGTAGAGAGACCCACAATAATGAAAATTGATTTCTTTTTCCATCAATTCTCCACCTCCCTCTTACAATTTGTTATCTTCTTCCTTTGTCCTCCTAGAGAAATATTCATGGTGATTTTGTCCAAGCATAGGGAAATTCGCCGGAAAACTTAAGTGCAAAGTTGTTCTGGTTCATCCGTTCTATCCTGGGAGACTAACGTCCATTGAAGACCTCGAGCACGGAAAACTTAAGGAGAGTGTCTAACACGGCTCGGATTTAAGCAAATTCAAGACGACGACTTACGGTTTTTTCTTTGTTAATTTTTATGTTGTATATTGTATTTCAATTTTATTGTAATTCTGTTTCTTTTGTGCTCGATTGTTTAGATTTGTCTAACAATCTTAAGAATAATTTCCTATTTGAGAAAGAATTACAGATTTAGAAATCCAGTGGAGCGGTAATCAAAGAAAGAGGTAAAAGAATTGAAAAACGATGGACGAGACGGAAGAAAATTCCGGCACATTTTTTCAGTGACCATCTGTGGTAAAAATTATTTTCCCGTTTCTTTAACCGTTGGATCGGACTGAAATTTGGTGTGCATGTTCACGACTCTTAGGAGAATATTATGAACGGTGAAGATCGGATTTTATTATGTAGACATTAATATATAAATTTCGTAACAGAGCAGTTTCTGAAAGAAGTAATGATGTATTGACTTACGGATGAACATCAAGGATGTTGCAATGATTGTGTAAAATAGTTGTGGTGATGCCACTTCTAGTGTTTATACAATGAATGATAGATCTCTTATGGTTCATGAAAATCATAGTGAGAAAAATTGAAAAGTTCGATTGAACTAAATTGAGAAAATGAACGGTTAAAGATATCGTATTTAACGTTCTTATGATTCACAAGAATCATGTAGAGAAAAATTGAATAGTTCATTGAACTAAGTTGAGAAGATGGACGGGTAAAGATTTAGTCTTTAACGTTGCATTTTATAAATGAAAAGTTCTTTTGAACTAAGTTGAGAAGATGAACGGATAAAGATGTACTCTTTAACGTTGCATTTTATCAATAATGTATTGACAAAAATGATAGGGCTTCTTGAAAGAAGTTGTTAAATCCTATTATTGTCAATAGTGACAAAAGTCACAAAGATAAAAACAATAGAGCTTCTTGAAAGAAGTTGTTGAATTCTATTGTTGTGAACATTGAAAAATGTTACAAGAACAAAAATCATAGGGCTTCTTGGAAGAAGTTGTTAAAACCTATTAGGGGAATATGTGACTAATGTCATAAAGATATAAAAAAAAAAAAAAGACTTTTTGAAAGAAGTTGTTAAATCTTATTGTTGTTGATGATGACAAATGACACAAAATATTTAGAAGTATAACTTCTAAAAGAAATTGTGTATTTGGTGAATGAGAAGGTAATTTCTCTAATTTAGAGGTACTTCAAGATGAGACCTTTAAAGTTTTGAAATAATTAACCTTCAATTATAATTTCATTAAGGAATTTAGAGGTTTATAAATATGAATGGTTATGAGAAATAAATTGTGTTAATTCTCCTATTGAATTAGCAATTTATTCTTAAAGTGAATTCTCTAATTAAGTTAGTGAGTTATATTTGTAACAACAAAGTGATAATTATTGAAAATTAAAGGCTCTTTGTGTGGAGACAAATCTCTAATGGAATGTGGTTGTTCCAAATATATCAGATCACCATAGTGAGAAGTTAAAAAATTTTATTGGCCTCGACTTTAAGTGATGGCTACAAAAGATGTTCTACTTGACCACCTTGAACTTAGAGAGGTTTCTTTTGGAAGATCCTACAAACTTGGGTGAAAATGTGATGGATGTTCAAGCCGTGAGTGCGGTTGAAGCATGTGAATTTTCTTTATCAGAACTATATACTTAATGAATTGTCAGACTCATTATAAATCATATATAGTACGAAAAAAATTGCAAAACCTTTGTGGGAGTCGTTGGACTATAAATATAAAATCGAGAATGCGGGTGCATTGGAAAATCATCGTAATCCGCTTTCTTGTTTTTAAATAGTGAACTCCATAAATGAAATAAAAATCATATGAAAGAAGTGGAAATAGTATTCCATAAAAAACCATGACGAATGGATGGTGTTGAGTGAAATTCTCAAGTGATGACAATAATTGAGAAATTGCTTTCCACTTGAAAATATTTTAAAATCACCTCAAACATAATGAATGGAAATGAATGTTGAGGTGTGTGCTATTCGTCTTTGTGTTGGAAAAGAGAATAGAACTTTGGAGAAAAAGTTGTCTAACATTTCTTTTGGCGAAAGCAAATGTGATGAAGCATGCCTAAATGCTTAATACAAAGACAAAGTGGGTCAAACTTGTTTGAATTGCCAAAATCATTTGAAAAGTCAAACGTGTTTAAAAAGCCAAACTTGTTTGAAAAAGTCAAGCATATACCTTGTGTCTTGAGTGGCAATTGTGATGTCATCAAGAATGAAATTCTTGATGTTTGAATGAATGAAATGAAAGGGTATTCAAGTGATTAATAATGAGAATGAATTTCTTTTTATGGTCAAACAAGACTTATCAAATATATGCTTGAAGCTATAATCAAGTCATATTGATGCTTGAGGTGTGAATGTTATTCACTAGATGATGGTAAAATGTATGTTTTTACCTTTAACATTGCTTGCTAAAAAGAAAAATGTTGAATCTTATCTCTTTAAAGAAAAAATTGAAAATAAACTTAATAAAGAGGTAGTGATAAAACACAACTAAATGTAGTTTGTGTATATGTTACACTAAATACTATGGATTGCATATGGTTGGGTATGCTTACAATAGTTATGATTATAGAATTCTTGTTTATGAATTCAAGATTCAATAATGGAATCATGAAGCGCTTTTTTCTTTAAGAATATGTTTCCGTATAAATTAAGAGATGGGGAAAACTCATTTAAACGGATTCATGATTCAATAGAAGAAGAAGAAACTTATCATGAGGAATGATAAAGAAGAGGCATGACCTCGACATAGCAAATGAGGTAGGATAAGAAAATTCTATGACCTGGATTTTCTAACCTCCTTGCTAGAAAGTGAATCACATAGTTATAAAGACATTGAGTTCTTTGGAAGGATCTTTGTGGAAAGAGGCCATTAAAAGTAAGATTGATTCCATCTTGGAAAATCATACTTAGAAACTAGTGGATTTACCTCCGAGTAGTAAATCACTAGCATATAAGTGAATTTTCAAAAAGGAAATGAAGACCGATGGAACAATCAATGAGTACAAGGCTAGACTTGTAATTGAGGATTACAAGGAAAATGAAGACCTTGATTACTTTTATACTTATTCTCTCATCACGAGAATAAAGAGTTGTATTTGCAATTGCTGCATAGCAGAATTTGAAATACATCAAATGGATGTAACTAACCTTTCTAAATGTCGATTTAGAAGAGAAAATTTACATAGAACAACCCGAGGGGTTTATTGTACATGAGCAATGAAACAAAGTGTCCACAATGTACATTATGATCAAATGGTGTTAATAATGAAAATTGACATTATTGCTAATTTTGGGACTACTCCGAAAATGTGGGGGATGGTATACTTTGGAAAATAATTACCTTTTGGAGAGGTTTTCCCAAGAAAACAATGAGATGTCCATATGAAGTATGGAAACGTAGGCCTACGTACACTTGTGAATGTGGGGTGTTTCGCAAAGTAGCAAGTTCAATTACCAAAGAAATTGAATTTGGTTACTAAATGGTGGATTATGTTTCAAGAGTTATGTTCATAACAATTGTGGATATTGGTTTGTTATATATGATTCAATAACTTTGAATATATATAAAAATCAAAAGAAAATAAAATCAATGAAAATCAAGTATTGATGTCACATTCTTGGAAGTGAATATATGATACTTTGAATGAAATAGATCAAAGTGTTGAAATGGCTCAAGAAATGGAACCTAGAAGAAAATGTGCTAGTTTGTAAAGTCATTGTATGACTAGAGACAAGTACAAAGATAATGACATCAAAGGTTTGATTGTGTGGATTTAAACAAGAGTGACTATGTCACTTTGTTAATTAAATCCAAAAATGATATATTAACTAAAGAAAATTCTAGTCAATTTGATCTGTTGATTCAAATTCAAGAAAAACTAATAGACTTGTTGTTAAACAAGTCATTAGGTTCTTGAAATTTTGAAATGATCAATATGAAATAGCTGAGATTTAAATGAATTTGAGTTATCAAATGGATAAAGCTTGTGTTAGCAAGATGGTATATTGCTAAAGTCAATTTATGATTGAAAAGACATATAACAATATGTGTAATGGTAGTATAGACATATATGTCTAAGACATAATACCATTTGAGAACTACTCTAAATTAATTTGACTATGTGAAGTCAAATGAAAAACTGATCCGTTAACCAAAGGGTTAAATAGAGAGTTAGTTGAATGTTCGATGAGGGGAATGAGACGTAAGCCTCTTAAAAGTTAAACACAGCGGAAAACTCAATCTAGATGACTGGAGATCCCAAGAACTAAATTCAATGGGACAACCTAACTGTTAAAAGACTTGTAGCGTTACTGTGGGGGAACCAACCCCAAGTCCATTTCTGTTAGTGACATCCCGAAAGGACAAGGATAAGCTTATGACTTTTAATGATTCTTACGCGTCGAAAATTCGAGCGGGGTAATACGGGTTACCTTTAAGTAATCACCTATGTGAGAGAGAAGTGGGGCCGCTTCGAGGAGAATTGTCTGTCGAACTCTATCACCAAACTCGTCATTAATTTCCTTCATGTGGGGGATTGTTGGAAAAATTCGTTATATGTGAAGGAAATTGTGTATTTTCCTTACATGAATCGTTTGTCGTTTGACAAAGATTATTGTGGGTTCATGTTCCACGTTGTGAGAACATGAAAATGAAATATCTAGATGTTCAATTTGGTATTGAATGAGAAAGATATGATAGCTCAAAGTAAGTGGGTTAAAGTGTAACTTTTAGAAGTTAACACCAACTTTTAGAAGTTAACACCACTATTGATGTCCCATAATTCCTAGATTAATTGAGGGATTAATATGGATCATTACTTTGGAATTTGGGGTTACAAAGTTTGATATTAAACTTCTTGAATAGAAAGTAATGAGTCTCATATTAATACTAAGATTAATTGGATATTCATGGGAGAGTTAGTGGAGCTATAAGTAGAGAGACCCACAATAATGAAAATTGATTTCTTTTTCCATCAATTCTCCACCTCCCTTTTACAATTTGTTATCTTCTTCACCCATCTTTCTTGTGTTCCCAAAAGCCTAATTGATTGGTCCAAGCAAGATAGCCCATTTCCCTTCTTCACCCATCTCAGTCTGTGATCTAAGTTAAATAAAGTCCAAGAATAAGAGTTAGGGCTGGGCCCCTTTTATAACTCAAGTTGTATTCTTTATCAATAAAAGAATGTGTGGACTACTGTTTAGGCCTTGGTCCAATTAATATGCATGCTTTATTTTTTCTAGTTAAGATCTCATTCTACTAAAATTTATGTATTTTTGTAAAGAGAATTTTGCGCTACATTACTCTCTGATAGACATGGGAATGAGATGTCACCAAACTCGAAGAGATTTTGGCGCATAGAATTATGGAGGCTTTTTTTTTTTTTTTTTTTTTATCAAAAAGGATACTATTTACCAAAAACTAGCTCAAAGAGATTTTGACACTAAAAGAAACTTCAATATAAAGAATGAATAATCAAACTCATAGCATAGTAATAAAAGGTAACATAATCTATCTCAAACTCTCCAATTAACAAATTCATATCACTCCTCTACATTTTTTTTTTCTTACTTTGCATTCTAAGTCAACTTGTTTTGATAAAGAAAAATTGATACAAATTCAATTATTATCTAAAATTTTATAAGTAATAAGTGATGAACTAGAAAAATATACTATTAAGAATAGTTATTTTAAATTTAAAAATCTTTGTTTGTGTGTTTTGTAATATAATTTAAAAAATAATTAAATTGGAAAAATTGAATTAACTCATGTTGTTTTTATGTTATGTTTGAGGGTAGACGAGACATTTCCTCATTTTTGTTGGAAATGGGTAACGAAAGTTAAGTTTGACTTAACGTTGACCTAACTTCCTAACGGAATTCGTTAAATAGTTAACGAAGCAAGTTACAAAATGTAGTCTACATTTAGTGTAGATTATGAAACTCATTTATTGTCTCAAAACCATTTCCGGGTGAATGATAAATTAATGACAAAGTTTTGTGACTTAACGAGAGTTGGTTAAAAGGGTCAATTAGATCGTTTGGATTTAATTGGAGTTAAACGTGTTTTGACTGATGAGATTGTGCACTCTGGTGATCAGAACAAGTGGGGACTCTGGGCACGAGTCGTGAGCACGAATGGACCTTAATGGAATTTTGGCTCAAATTCTGATCAGAACGAGTTGTGGCTTGAGAACGAGTCGTGAGCACGACTCGTGCCAAAGGGCACGAGTCGTGCCCTTCACTGCTATACGAAAAGTTGCATCTTTTCAATGGAAAAGACACAAAACCTTTTGACTCTCCTTATATAGTTTTCCTCCGAATTTCAATTCATTCATACTGTTATTCTAGCCTTTCCTACCCTTCTTGAGTTAGTGTAACCAAGTAAAATCATTGGCATCTTGTTGCATTCTTTCTTCAAAGTCCAAGTTCCAAACTTTGTGTTGTTCGTTAGATTAATTATATTGGAGTGCTCCTTATAACTAATTGTAAAGTCGTTTTATCTTACGAGAGTTTTGTTATTCAATCGTAAGCACCTGTGCGGGACAAATAACTCTTACGGAGATTGTATACAATACAAGACTCGACTTGTCTCCTAATTTTTCCAATCTCCGTTAAATTTTCTGTCAAGTTTTCAGTTAAATTCTTGAGAAGCCATACAAAAGTCCAACAATCGTAAGAGTTATTTATGCTTCTTCAGAATTTCAAGAGATGGCAACTGAGAAAGACACCACCGCATCAAGTCAAGGCAATGTAACGCCTCCTTCTCAAGGTGACGAAACGTTCAACAATGTTGCACCCGCTCATACACCGCATCACCCGGGTCATGGTGAGAAACCCCCGAAGTTCACTGGTGTGGATTTCAAGAGATGACAACAAAAGATGCTATTCTACTTGACCACCCTAAGCTTGCACCGCTTCTTAAAGGAAGATCCTCCGGCGGTGGCAAATGGTGATCCCGACCCTCAAAGGCTTATGGCCAAGGAGGCTTGGGCTCACGGTAATTTTTTGTGTAAGAATTACATCCTAAACGGACTCGACGATGCACTATACAATGTGTATAGTAACGTCGAGATAGCCAAGGCGTTGTGGGACACCTTGGAAAGGAAGTACAAGATCGAAGACGCCGGGTCAAAGAAATTTGTCGTCGGTAAGTATCTTGACTTCATGATGGTCGATTCCAAATCGGTAACAACTCAAGTGGATGAATTCCAACTCATTCTACATGGGCTTGATGCCGAGGGGATGATCATGAATGATCCATTCAAGGTGGCATCTATCATTGAAAAGTTGCCGCCTTCATGGAAGGACTTCAAGAACTATCTCAAGCATAAACGCAAGGAGATGTCCTTGGAAGACATTGTTGTTCGTCTTCAAATTGAAGAGAACAATAGAAACAACGAGGCCAAGGATGCTAAGAGCAAGATGGAGGCTAAGAAAAGAAAGAATAAGAAGTTCAAGGGGACTTGCTATAATTGTGGCAAACCGGGACACTTAGCAAAGGACTGTCGTCTCCCGAAGAAAGAGGCGAATAATGTTGACCACATGGACCTAGACTTTGCAGCGGTGGTCTTTGAGGCTAACGTTGCAAACTTGGATGAGAATCCAAAAGCTTGGTGGATAGATACCGGTGCTACCCGCCACATTTGTGGTAATAAGGAGAGTTTCTCCTCCTATACTCCCATCTCCGGAAGAAAGCTCTACATGGGAAATTCCGCGACCTCCGATGTTCAAGGCATTGGAAACGTGATATTGAAGATGACTTCCGAAAAAGAAGTAACCTGTTGGATGTGTCCGTAAAAATTTAGTTTCCGGCGCTTTGCTTAGTAAGGCCGGATTTAGACTTGTATTTGAATCTGACAAATTTGTAATAACTAAGAATGGTTTGTTCCTTGGAAAGGGCTACCTCGAGGAGGGCCTTTTCAAGATGAATGTAATGAATATTGTCCGCCATAGTGCGAAGAATAAAAGCGTTGTTTCTTATGTTTACTTGTCAGAAAGTTCTAATTTATGGCATGATAGATTAGGACATGTAAACCTCGACACCATTAAGAAATTAGCGAGACAAGATTTAATCCGAATGACTAAATCCGACTCGACTAATAGGTGCGAAGTTTGTGTTGAGGCAAAAATGACGAAGTCGCCATTTAATGAAATAGAAAGAAACACAACTCCTCTTGAATTAATTCACACCAATATATGTGATTTAAAACTTGTGCAAACTCGAGGAGGTAAAAAGTACTTCATTACATTTATAGATGATTGCACAAAATTTTGTTATGTCTATCTCTTAAGAAGTAAGGATGAAGCCTTAGGGGCTTTTGAGACTTATAAGAAAGAAGTTGAGAATCAACTTAACTTGAAAATTAAGAAAATTAGAAGCGATAGAGGTGGAGAATATGAAGCACCGTTTGAAGGATTATGTTGGGAATCGGGCATAATTCATCAAACAACGGCTCCATATACCCCTCAATCTAACGGAGTTGCTGAACGCAAAAACCGTACTCTCAAGGAGATGATGAACGCTCTTTTAATAAGTTCAGGCTTACCCTACAACTTGTGGGGGGAAGCCATACTTACTTCTAATTATGTTCTTAATAAAATACCCAAGAAAGGTATTGATAAAACGCCCTATGAACTATGGCATAATCGTAGATCATGCTATAAATACCTTAAAGTGTGGGGGTGTTTGGCCAAGGTTGAAGTACCTAAGTCAAAACAAGTCAAGATTGGTCCAAAGACCATTGACTGTGTTTTTATTGGATATGCCAATAATAGTAGTGCCTATCGTTTTATAGTGCACAAATCGGACATTCTTGATATGCATGTTGGAACTACTATAGAATCAAGAAATGCGGTATTCTTTGAAAACATCTTTCCGGCTAAGGACAGGAAAGATATAGGTTCTAATAAGAGAACATATGAGTCTACAACCGGTCCTTCTATAGAAGATGAAGAATCGAGACGTAGCAAAAGGGCAAGAGTGGAAAAGTCTTTTGGTCCTGATTTTCTATCTTACATGTTAGAAAATGAACAAGCCACTGTTAAAGAAGCTTTATCCGGTCCGGATAGTTCGTTCTGGAAAGAGGCTATTAACAGTGAAATAGAATCCATAATGCTCAACAATACTTGAGAATTAGTTGATCTCCCTCCAGGTTGTAAACCATTAGGTTGCAAATGGATCCTTAAAAGGAAGTATAAGGCGGATTGTAGCGTTGTGAGAAAAGAATTTTATCTTTTTAGAGTCGCCACCTATATTATTCGTTTGGAAACATAGGAAAACCGTTTTGAAAAGAGATTTGAGTTCGGGGCTTAGGTTATGGAATGGGTAGGTCGAGGAGCATCCATTCCACCCGATCCGAAGATCGGTCTTGCTAAAGAAAAGAGAGGTTTTCAATCTTTTAAAATATATAGAATTAAAGAAAACAAGTAAACCCTAATCAATTTCTTGATTAGGAATGTCGGATTGTATGCTTCGAGATCACCTTCATCGATTGAAGGGACTCTAGGCCAATCCTTTTGATGGGATTACACCACTCTAAAAGTCGATAGAGAGAGATTGAGAAGAAGAGAGTAAAAAGTGAAGGAGTTTACCTAGCGTTTGGGGAGGATTTGATTTAGAACGTGGTTCTAAGATGTCTTCTCGATCGAGAAGTGATTTGGGCAGAGCTTCGACTCAATATGAGAGTCAAGTCTTGATGCGGACAGAGCTTCGCCTTGATGCTAAGCTTGAGCCTTGATGTTCGTCAATCAACGTGGTTGAAGGACAAATTTAGGAGTTGTTTGTGAGTGATTTGAAGGAGTCTTTCGTGGAAAGAAACCAGCAAATTGTGTGTGTTGTGTGGAATTTCTGGACCTTTGAAACAGTGGAAGTCACCAAGTATTTATAGGGGTTTAGGAGGTAGAGGTGGAGAGGTAAAACACTCCTAGGAAGCTTCCAGAACTCAATTCTGATTGGAGAACCGGATTAGATGAGGTTTATCAAGAAAAGAGTTTGAAACGGAGAAGGAGAGTGATTTCTGCACATCCTGTCGAGGGGATATCTCGCGCGAGATATGATATCTCGTGCGAGATAACTAGTCTGATGACTATTTTGTCCTCTTCAGTTTATTCCGTTAGTCAGTTAGGTCCAAAACTAACGAGGTTAGTTAGAAACTTAACGAAACATGACGAAACTGATATGCTTTCATCAAAACATAAAAGAGAGACGAAGAGTAGTGTAATCATGAATTATTGGTTCAGAATGGGGTGTCTACAGAGCCCCTCGGCGACAGGTCTTATGAAAGAAGAAGTGTCGTCGATAGAAAAGACATCATTCTGAACATTGGGATGGTCGTGCCGCACGGCTGCCTACGTATCTCTAAGAGAGAATCAGACCAAACGTAGTTCGATTCCAAAACACTAAAAAGGCTATTTTAGGTATTTTGAAAAGCATTTTTGAAAATCGAAGAGGGATTTTTTTTTTGAAAAGGTAAAATCATACTGAGGAATCAAGGACTTGACCCAATTCTGATGATACCCATTTGTTGATGAAGTTGTTGAAGTGTGCCGCCCGAGGTTACTGACGTTCCCGTTGTTGTTGCCGAGGTCACGGACTTGAAGTTTGCTGCCGTCACAGACTTTGAAGTTGTCGCCGAGGTCACGGACTTGAAGTTGCTGCCGTCACAGACTTTGATATTGTTGCCGAGGTCACGGTCTTGAAGTTGCTGCCGTCACAGACTTTGATATTGTTGCCGAGGTCACGGACTTGAGGTTGCTGCCATCACAGACTTTGCTGGTGTTGCCGCGGTCACGGACTTGAAGTTGCTGTCATCACAGACTTTGTTGATGTCGCCGAGGTCACGGTCTTGAAATTTGCTGCCATCACAGACTTTGATGATGTTGCCGAGGTCACGGACTTGAAGTTGTCGGTTGAGATGAAGGTTCTGTCGACCCCTGTAATGCAAGGATATATGCACGATGGTCTCGGATGGACCCGAATGATTCTTACCTTTCTGTACCTGTCAGCACATAAAGATTCCAAGTAGAGATATTTTTTCAAATTTTAGTTGTTTGACTGGACTTACGTGGTGGTGCACACGTCTGTTCGTGTAAATGGCCGATCGGACATTTTTGTGAGGACCCCGATCCGGAACCTACACGTGTCCCGAGCTGGAGCGTCCTCAAACTAACCCAAATCTCCTAATACTTTAAAAACTTTGATTTAACTTCCAATCATAAACACAACCATTTCAAAATAATTCTACTCCTTCCACATTGGAGGAAAAGTTGACCAACCATGAAAATAATAAACTGTTTTAGTTACAAAAGATATCGAATATAATATGGAATTAAAGTTTATGAATACAACCCTTTAAAAGAATTATGCTAACAAACACTTTCTACCCAATCTAAACATAACCCGACAATTCCCAAAATACCACTTCTAAACTCCTTTCCGCCCTTACTTGGTCGGTCCACCTGTCTCGAAATCTAAAACAGTAAAGGGAGAAGGGTGAGAATAAATCTCAATGAGCTATTATGAATGCAGCAAGATGCCAAACAAGATGCAACACATAGCATGGTAGCACATAACACATTATGAAAGCGGTAAACACATTACGTTACCTCATTTTACCTTTTCCCGTCTGAACAATAAGTCGTACAACGTGGGAGTAAAACTCCACTCTTTGGTGAATTGCCTCCAGCACATTCACCTCTTATAGGACTCATACCCCGTAGATCCATATAAGAAAAAGATACCTATAATAGAGTATCCAAAATAATATATTCCCCGGTACACCAATCGCGGCCAGTGCAGTAAAGGCTTCTTCATGCTCAATACAGTCGCTAGCACAGCCCCACTCTGTGGCCACAGAGGAGGGGAGGGTCACCGGTATGATGGACCTTCAATCACTTATAGAACAAATCAATAATTGATTGACTTCCATCATACCCACCCGAACGCATTCAAGCACATAATAGTTACTTGAATTATAATCCACAAAGAGGGATAATCATATAACATCATGGTAAAATATACTCATGATTCATCCATACTATAGTGCAACAGTTCATGTAATACACTATGCATAATACCATTAACGAATTTAAATTCAAGTAAGGTATCCATATAAACACATAATCCACACCGGGATACCATATAACAATACCAAATAATCCACAAAGGGGATAAACAATATAGTCTCATGGTAAAATATACTCATGTTCAATCAATATCATAGTGCAACAATTAATTAACACACCATGCACAATATAACAATGTATATGAACTCAAGTAAGGCAAGGAAGTATTATCGATCCATCCTACAAGGTCACTATACATTACTACATAGCTCCTATAAAGGCTCAAGCTCAAATTACCAAGTGGGAGTCACAATTTATAAGTGATCAAATAAGATTGTCGAACCAACCCTAAGTCGTATTCAAAGTGCTTTCTTAGTTCCATTTAAACCCAATTAAGGTGCTCTTAAGTGTTCTAATATAACTTAAGTTAAGAGGGTTAATTCATATCCGGTTTGGACTAAGTTCCACTAATTCATAATGGTTAGGGATCACACCACTAGGTTGTTGGTGAAAATCAAGAAGAAAAGTTCCTAAGGAGGATCGGCCCTATGGGCGACCGCCGATGCCACTTGGGCGACCGCCCAAGTGATCCTCAAACAACCCAAACTCGCCCTCTTGGGCGACCGCACATATCCTCTCGGGCGACCGCCCAAGAGGGAACTCCAAGCCTACAAATTCACCGCCTAGATGGGCGGCCGCTCACCACCACTGGGCGACCGCCCAAGGCTCCTATCGACAAGTTTAATTCCCCAAATCCTTGATTTCCTAGGTTCTTTTCCTTTCTTTAAACCTTCCTAACTATTATGATTACCAAAAGAATTTCCTCATTTTACAACCTTATCCCAAATCCTTTAAACCCAAAATAACATAATCCTAGATTATTTTTCACAAGATTTTCAACCCATTTTATCAACTCATTTCAAGTTAATTCTCTAAAATTAACTCAACCCATTTCACTTCCATTTTTCATGATTAACCATCTTAATCCAAATCAACACATTTTCTTACACTCTTAATCATTCCTTATGAACAACAATAACATTCCATAACATTAACTAATTCCCCAACTCCAAGAAGGTTTCCAAGGTATCAAACAACCATTATAATGACAATCTCAACATCAATCATTTATGAGCATACAAAGAAAGGAAGACATAATAACTCACTTTAGAATAAGAGATGGATCATGGATTTCTTTAGCTTGATGCACTCCCCTAGATGCCCCGATTACAAAAATACTCTTGGATTTGAAAATGGAGAAGGATTGACTTCTCCAAGGTTTTGAAATTGAAGCTTCCATGGAGGAGGTTTCTATGGAGTTGAGAGAGAAAGTCAACAAGGAGAAGGAGGGAGGTGGAGAAGATAAAAATGGAAGAGGAAGCAAGGGGGGGGATGAAGAGGGGAGTATGGGGGAAGTGAGGGGAAAAGTATGAGTGTTGGACACATGGCAAGAGGAGGGAGAGGAAGACCATTTTGGCCCCTCCCAAGAAAAGCTAAGGCTTTCACCCATAAATTAAATCATTCCCCCTAATTATTTATTCTACTCATTTTAACCTCCTTGCACTATTTATCATTTAATAAATTTCCATTTTTATTATTTCTTCAAGGTTCTTAAATTAAGAATTTAAAGACATAATTGAACACATAAAGCTAACATAAATATTAAAAGCACATAATATAATATTTAAAATTAGTGCCTAGGGTTGGGGGTCGTTACACTCACTCCCCTTAAAGAAAAATTCGTCCCGAATTTGACTATCACTTACCTAATCGATCAACTTGCCTCGCTACAAGTATACCTCAGACTTCAATTCCCAATTAGTCTCTTCAATGTTGTGATTCTTCCTCAGGATTCTAATTCCATTAATGACACGATATTACAACTTAATCTTCCAATAATACCTTCCCATCACTAATCCGAATTTTCACGACCTCGATAACTATATAATTGAATGAAAGTATTACAACTCATATAACCAGATACATTAAAATATTACATTTAAAACCTTAAATACTCTATAAGTCGCTCCCACTCGTCTATGAGTCACATCACCAACCTTTTCTAAGACTCCACATGATTTACCACTTTGGCGCCAATCTACCTTAGGCCTTGCTTCTCTAACCTCACACCAACAATTTAGAGATCGATATTTTCTTCCCGAACAATGCCTTATACGGTTTTATCTCAACGCTAGAATGATAACTGCTATTATACGCACCCAACCATTGGTAACCATACGACCTATCGACTACTAAAATCCATTGTACATGCCCGTAGCATATTTTCAACAATAAGTAATGATTCCTCAATTTTTCACGAAGTTAAACTTAATAGTATTCCTACCTTCCAAAAGGATCTTCCAAATGATGTCTATCCAATCCCTCTAATACTATGGGGTTTATACAACCAAACTATCTCCTAACATATATGAGGACTTTATCAATAAATATCTCATGATATAAACATTAAATAACTGCCCATGAAATAATAAATATGAACATGCTAATAAGATCATGATTTCTATAAACGGGACACTGGTCGACTATATAACACAATTCAATGTTCCACTTATTTTCAGGTCCAGAGACAGATCAATATTCAAATCAAATGGTTGGCCGCCCACAACGGAGCCGTTCCAACTCCAAAACAAAAACCGAGTCTATTGCGACCGACACAATAACAACCCCACATTTATCAAATCAATTCTCGGATCAAAACTTGAATACAACTAATCATTATAGGGAAACTAGGTTGCTTTTCTACTTGCTTCTGTGCGAACTATAACTTTAAAGTAACATGTCTTTCGAAAATTCACAACATCTTTCAGAATTTCAAATGATAATATAAAAAGAGATCCAAAGAGACCCGAATGGTTTACTTATTTAAAACCGGCCCATACCAGTTTTAATTAACTAAACCACTCAGAAATTTCAAAGGATTGATAAGCTAACAAAAATAACTCGAGTGATTTAATTATCTACAACCGTCCCATACCAGTGGTAGATAGTTAAATTACTCGCATTTTAATTTACACGAAAATGGTTTATCGACCTTATTAAATCATCTATCCCCGAAGGGCACAATTGCTCATACCGAAGTTCAATATACAATCCAAAGTTTTAAAGCACATTTAAAACACTTCTAACATAATATTCTTGTTTAACTTCTATTTATAGTGTAGCCATCACTCATAATATTTATACTTAGTTAATTTCTCTATAAGAAAACACAATCTCGCAATACTATTACTATCTCCGATAAATAACAATAAAACAACCATTAAGATTATAAACTAGGTAAATCATCCTCAATCCAATAATGTCTCAAGTTGTATATTCAACACTTTTACTTAATTTGAGTCATCTATCCCCTGCCTTTGATATTAGTATCGTACTTAGCAACAACATATTGTAAACATCTAGTTCCCAATCAAATACTATAATTTCTAAATCAGAAAATATAATTGGAACTCACATAGATCAATCATTCCCGAATTTCAATTAAACATTACAGTATACTCTAACTTAACTCTCAATAACCATCAACAAACTCAAAATCCGTATAACGTCAATATCTTTCAAGCATCACACTAATCCCTCATATGATTCACGTAACTAAGTCGACCTATAGTATATAATCATCCTAAAGTATCCTGTCTTCCAATAAGATTCATCCCCATTTTCCCAACTAATGATAATCAATTCTCAAAACGAACCATATACATATATTACCAATTTCAAGTTGATCCTTTAAGTCACCAATAATCGTATCTATTATACTTCTTCGTTTACCCTATTTACCTCTCCATAACTAATACACAATCCACAATTCAAAACGGTCATACTAGATAGAAATGTTTTCTTAAGTATATCCTTAAAGCAATTTTTCACGAAAATTGTAACACTCCGAAAATTCAACTAATAATCATTGAGTATCCTACTAGTTTCTAAAATCAGTCATGCAAATTATCAACAAGTGATAACGAATACCTATTGCTTACAATTACTAATTTGAGATCTCTATAACCTTATAATTAACCACCAAGTATCATCTTTTCTAAATACAGTAACAATTTATCCTTACTGAGAATCGCTAAGCTAGTTATCTTCTTTATCAATTAATTTCTCAAGTTGAATCATCAATTCCATCATCCCAATTTGTATACTCTATCTAGGGATCCGAATACCAAAATAGTGACTTATATCTACTCAGCTTCAATATCCTGGTATGATACCTGATGAAAACCCATTTTTGAAACTCACTTGAAAAACACCACTTAGTCAACTTATAGGGTGATATTACTTACAAAAATATCTCGATTTCCTATTCAATTTAGTAGCAAGAATTCAATCAATCTCTCCTTAGAGAATACTTATAGCACCTAAGGCAAAGATATATTAGTTCCATAAGATCTCTTACTCGCGATATTTTATAACTCATATAATCTCACTTAGACTATCACTTTCAATACTAGTCTCATATATCTAGTCTCCACCACGAGACACCAATGTATAAATACTCACGCAAATTATGCAACCATAAACCGCTCTTAATTAGGCCATAGACCAACTCTAAACTAAGAGTTCACCAATTCATTTACCACCGTACATGAGATAACTCAAGGTTCTTTTAAATCAAAGATAACACACAACTCAAATAACCTTCACATTCCTTAGGCCATACTTTCGACATTTATGCATATATGATATAATAGCAAGTAATGACTCATCCGCCTCGACTACACACGGAGGCAAATCAAACATCAGTAAGGAGACTCGCTTCTTGCGACAGTCCTCCCAAATCACAATCACCATGATAAACAATAATGATTCAAGGTACTCTCCCGTAGGAATAGAACCTCCAACACATAAGGCAACTTTTAGGCCAATTATGCAAATAAAAGATGAAATGTAATGCCACATGAGAACGAATGAACGAAGATTTATGAAAGTATGAATCCTAACTCCCGAGACAGTAAAATACCTCAAATGATGGTGGGGAAATCTATCTTTCCAAAACTCACCTTTCCTTGATTCCTTGGTTGGTCAATATCATTTTCTGTCTTTGAACAAATTCCCGCATTAAACTCTCGACGTCGCTATCACACACTCTCACTCAGCTAGACTCTACCCGAGAACTCTAACCGAGGTCTGATACCAACTGTGAGGACCCCGACCCGGAACCTACACGTGTCCCGAGCTGGAGCGTCCTCAAACTAACCCAAATCTCCTAATACTTTAAAAACTTTGATTTAACTTCCAATCATAAACACAACCATTTCAAAATAATTCTACTCCTTCCACAAGGGAGGAAAAGTTGACCAACCATGAAAATAATAAACTGTTTTAGTTACAAAAGATATCGAATATAATATGGAATTAAAGTTTATGAATACAACCCTTTAAAAGAATTATGCTAACAAACACTTTCTACCCAATCTAAACATAACCCGACAATTCCCAAAATACCACTTCTAAACTCCTTTCCGCCCTTACTTGGTCGGTCCACCTGTCTCGAAATCTAAAACAAGAAGGGAGAAGGGTGAGAATAAATCTCAATGAAGCTATTATGAATGCAAAGAAGATGTCAAACAAGATGCAACACATAGCATGGTAGCACATAACACATTATGAAAGCGGTAAACACATTACGTTACCTCATTTTACCTTTTCCCGTCTGAACAATAAGTCGTACAACGTGGGAGTAAAACTCCACTCTTTGGTGAATTGCCTCCAGCACATTCACCTCTTATAGGACTCATACCCTGTGAGATCCATATAAGAAAAGATACCTATAATAGAGTATCCAAAATAATATATTCCCAGGTACACCAATCGCAAAGCAGTCTCGTAAAGGCTTCTTCATGCTCAATACGTCGCTAGCACTCCCCACTCGTGGCCACAGAGGAGGGGAGGGTCACCTGTATGATGGACCTTCAATCACTTATAGAACAAATCAATAATTGATTGACTTCCATCATACCCACTCCGAACGCATTCAAGCACATAATAGTTACTTGAATTATAATCCACAAAAAGGGATAATCATATAACATCATGGTAAAATATACTCATGATTCATCCATACTATAGTGCAACAGTTCATGTAATACACTATGCATAATACCATTAACGAATTTAAATTCAAGTAAGGTATCCATATAAACACATAATCCACACCGGGATACCATATAACAATACCAAATAATCCACAAAGGGGATAAACAATATAGTCACATGGTAAAATATACTCATGTTCAATCAATATCATAGTGCAACAATTAATTAACACACCATGCACAATATAACAATGTATATGAACTCAAGTAAGGCAAGGAAGTATTATCGATCCATCCTACAAGGTCACTATACATTACTACATAGCTCCTATAAAGGCTCAAGCTCAAATTACCAAGTGGGAGTCACAATTTATAAGTGATCAAATAAGATTGTCGAACCAACCCTAAGTCGTATTCAAAGTGCTTTCTTAGTTCCATTTAAACCCAATTAAGGTGCTCTTAAGTGTTCTAATATAACTTAAGTTAAGAGGGTTAATTCATATCGGGTTTGGACTAAGTTCCACTAATTCATAATGGTTAGGGATCACACCACTAGGTTGTTGGTGAAAATCAGCAAGAAAAGTTCCTAAGGAGGATCTGGCCCTATGGGCGACCGCCCATGCCACTTGGGCGACCGCCCAAGTGATCCTCAAAACAACCCAAACTCTCGCCTCTTGGGCGACCAAGCATATCCTCTCGGGCGACCGCCCAAGAGGGAACTCCAAGCCTACAAATTACTGCCTAGATGGGCGGCCGCTCACCACCACTTGGGCGACCGCCCAAGGCTCCTATCAGCAAGTTTAATTCCCCAAATCCTTGATTTCCTAGGTTCTTTTCCTTTCTTTAAACCTTCCTAACTATTATGATTACCAAAAGAATTTCCTCATTTTACAACCTTATCCCAAATCCTTTAAACTCCAAAATAACATAATCCTAGATTATTTTCCACAAGATTTTCAACCCATTTTATCAACTCATTTCAAGTTAATTCTCTAAAATTAACTCAACCCATTTCACTTCCATTTTTCATGATTAACCATCTTAATCCAAATCAACACATTTTCTTACACTCTTAATCATTCCTTATGAACAACAATAACATTCCATAACATTAACTAATTCCCCAACTCCAAGAAGGTTTCCAAGGTATCAAACAACCATTATAATGACAATCTCAACATCAATCATTTATGAGCATACAAAGAAAGGAAGACATAATAACTCACTTTAGAATAAGAGATGGATCATGGATTTCTTTAGCTTGATGCACTCCCCTAGATGCCCCGATTACAAAAATACTCTTGGATTTGAAAATGGAGAAGGATTGACTTCTCCAAGGTTTTGAAATTGAAGCTTCCATGGAGGAGGTTTCTATGGAGTTGAGAGAGAAAGTCAACAAGGAGAAGGAGGGAGGTGGGGAAGATAAAAATGGAAGAGGAAGCAAGGGGGGGGGGCGGATGAAGAGGGGAGTATGGGGGAAGTGAGGGGAAAAGTATGGGTGTTGGACACATGGCAAGAGGAGGGAGAGGAAGACCATTTTGGCCCCTCCCAAGAAAAGCTAAGGCTTTCACCCATAAATTAAATCATTCCCCCTAATTATTTATTCTACTCATTTTAACCTCCTTGCACTATTTATCATTTAATAAATTTCCATTTTTATTATTTCTTCAAGGTTCTTAAATTAAGAATTTAAAGACATAATTGAACACATAAAGCTAACATAAATATTAAAAGCACATAATATAATATTTAAAATTAGTGCCTAGGGTTGGGGTCGTTACACTCACTCCCCCTTAAAGAAAAATTCGTCCCGAATTTGACTATCACTTACCTAACTGATCAACTCGCCTCGGTTACAAGTATACCTCAGACTTCAATTCCCAATTAGTCTCTTCAATGTTGTGATTCTTCCTCAGGATTCTAATTCCATTAATGACACGATATTACAACTTAATCTTCCAATAATACCTTCCCATCACTAACCCGAATTTTCACGACCTCGATAACTATATAATTGAATGAAAGTATTACAACTCATATAACCGTATACATTAAAATATTACATTTAAAACCTTAAATACTCTATAAGCCGCTCACACCCGTCTATGAGTCACATCACCAACCTTTTCTAAGACTCCACATGATTTACCACTTTGGCGCCAATCTACCTTAGGCCTTGCTTCTCTAACCTCACACCAACAATTTAGAGATCGATATTTTCTTCCCGAACAACGCCTTATACGGTTTTATCTCAACGCTAGAATGATAATCTGCTATTATACGCACCCAACCATTGGTAACCATACGACCTATCGACTACTAAAATCCATTGTACATGCCCGTAGCATATTTTCAACAATAAGTAATGATTCCTCAATTTTTCACGAAGTTAAACTTAATAGTATTCCTACCTTCCAAAAGGATCTTCCAAATGATGTCTATCCAATCCCTCTAATACTATGGGGTTTATACAACCAAACTATCTCCTAACATATATGAGGACTTTATCAATAAATATCTCATGATATAAACATTAAATAACTGCCCATGAAATAATAAATATGAACATGCTAATAAGATCATGATTTCTATAAACGGGACACTGGTCGACTATATAACACAATTCAATGTTCCACTTATTTTCAGGTCCAGAGACAGATCAATATTCAAATCAAATGGTTGGCCACCCACAACGGAGCCGTTCCAACTCCAAAACAAAAACCGAGTCTATTGCGACCGACACAATAACAACCCCACATTTATCAAATCAATTCTCGGATCAAAACTTGAATACAACTAATCATTATAGGGAAACTAGGTTGCTTTTCTACTTGCTTCTGTGCGAACTATAACTTTAAAGTAACATGTCTTTTGAAAATTCACAACATCTTTCAGAATTTCAAATGATAATATAAAAAGAGATCCAAAGAGACCCGCTACCAAATGGCTAGTATATCCGATACTATTTCACTAGGGAGGATTCAAGGCCACAAGCTATCTATCCCGATGTAATAATAGTTCGCCGGAACTTTGGACGAAATTGCATTCATGCATTAATTGTCATTCATGTGGGAGATTGTTGGAAATGGGTAACGAAAGTTAAGTTTGACTTAACGTTGACCTAACTTCCTAACGGAATTCGTTAAATAGTTAACGAAGCAAGTTACAAAATGTAGTCTACATTTAGTGTAGATTATGAAACTCATTTATTGTCTCAAAACCAATTTTGGGTGAATGAGAAATTAATGACAAAATTTTGTGACTTAACGAGAGTTGGTTAAAAGGGTCAATTAGATCGTTTGAATTTAATTGGAGTTAAACTGTGTTTTGACTGATGAGATTGTGCACTCTGGTGATCAGAACAAGTGGGGACTCTGGGCACGAGTCGTGAGCTCGAATGGACCTTAATGGACTTTTGGCTCAAATTCTGATCAGAACGAGTTGTGGCTTGAGAACGAATCGTGAGCACGACTCGTGCCAAAGGGCACGAGTCGTGCCCTTCACTGCTGTTCGAAAAGTTGCATCTTTTCAATGGAAAAGACGCAAAACCTTTTGACTCTCCTTATATAGTTTTCCTCCGAATTTCAATTCATTCATACTGTTATTCTAGCCTTTCCTACCCTTCTTGAGTTAGTGTAACCAAGTAAAATCATTGGCATCTTGTTGCATTCTTCCTTCAAAGTCCAAGTTTCAAACTTTGTGTTGTTCGTTAGATTAGTTATATTGGAGTGCTCCTTATAACTAATTGTAAAATCGTTTTATCTTACGAGAGTTTTGTTATTCAACCGTAAGCACCCGTGCGGGACAAATAACTCTTACGGAGATTGTATACAATACAAGACTGACTTGTCTCCTAATTTTTCCAATTTTCGTTAAATTTTCTGTCAAGTTTTCAGTTAAATTCTTGAGAAGTCATACAAAAGTCCAACAATTTTCACATCTTTTGAAATCTGTTATTGGACAATTAAAATTCACCCAACTACTGTTTATTTCAAGAAGAAGAAGGGGATAAAAGGGCTTAATCTATTTTCCTTATTTTCTAAAATAAAATAAAATAAAAAATAACAACTGCAATTGAAATGCTCTATATGTGTACTCTCTATTGGCTTCTGTAAATTAACTTGTCACGCTATGCAAGTGCTAACATACTTGAGTGCTTACTCCAACCCACCCACCCACCCCACCCATCCACACCACCTAAAACAAGATATATTGGATCCACTGCCGACCAGACCAACAGCCAATTTTAAATGTGAGTTTGACTTTGAGTACTTACTTGTCAACTTTCCATTCTTTCCATCATTATCACATCTTAAATGTGAGTTTGAGTTTTGATGCACATTACAAACAAGTTTTCATTGGGCTCTATTTATTTCGAGTAAAATGTTGGTGATTTTAGTGTCATCAACTATTTTATTGTAATGGTGATTTATTAGAGATTAATGTGATTCGTAGTAGACTCGGATACGAGTAAGGGAAAGTGTGGAGTACACACTCGTTTGAGCTAAAACGAAATCAACCTTGATAAAAAAGTAAAAGTTAAAGGGTAGCACATTTTGCTGATGTGCTCGGCCGAGCAGAGTCCTTGACTCGACCGAGCAGAGTATAGCAGATTGTCCAAGTTTCTGGACAGCCTTGCTCGGCCGAGGCATATGCCTTGCTCGGCCGAGCAGAATGATTGGCACGACCGTGCAAGTTTATATGACACGACCGTGCAGTTGGGCAAAATGTCTTGGGACATCTTTGCTCGACCGAGCAGTTCCTGAACAGGTGCCAGTTCAAAATGAAAAGACACATTGCTTGGCTAAAGTCATGTCTTTTGATTGTACCCTTTATCTGATGCCTCTCCATCTGTATATATACAGAGATTGTTCTCATTTGTACAAATATGAAAAACACAAGAGTGATACAATAATAACGAAAGCAAAAACAATTCTCAAGTTTTAGATTTGTTCTCTTTGCCTAGAAACAAATTGCGTGATTGTCTTATCCCAATAAAGATTTTGTGTAACCCATGCATTAAGGATCGAAATACTTTATTCGGAAAGTGAATTATACACGATTCAATCACATATCCAGCCTTGTTATCAAGATCAAGACCCTATATTTCCCTACATAAAATAGATTATATAAAATAGTTTTAATATATATATATATATATATATATATATATATATATATATATATATATATATATATATATATGGTTCTATTATAATGAGAACCACATTTATATGAAACCATAAGAACCACTAATGTACCTATCGGATTAAAAAAATACATCAATGCTCCAGATTAAAAAAGATAGAGGGGGTGGCATTTTCGTAATTATTTCATTTAAAATCCCTCTCAAATTTCAAAATAAAATATCTCAATATCTATAAGTCAAAAAAAAAAAATCGAAAACACTGATTTTTTTGTCTTGACGAGACGATTCAAACTAGATCCCTGAAGATAGGATTTTGAAAAAATAATATTGAACAACGTCTAATTTTTAAAACACTGTGTTGCTAGTGAACACTAGCTGTGTTGTCTTAGTGAACACTAGCTGTGTTGTATTAGTGAACACTAGATGTGTTGTATTAGTGAACACTAGCTGTATTGTCTTAGTGAACACTAGTTGTATTGTCTTAGTGAATACTAATTAATTAGTGAACACTAGCTGTAAGTGAACACTAGCTATGTTGTCTTAGTGAACACTAGCTATGTTAACACTAGCTATGTTGTCTTAGTGAACACTAGTTGCATTGTCTTAGTGAACACTAATTAATTAGTGAACACTAGCTGTAAGTGAACACTAGCTATGTTGTCTTAGTGAACACTAATTAATTAGTGAACACTAGCTGTAAGTGAACACTAGCTGTAAGTTAATTAGTTATGTTGTCTTAGTGAACACTAGCTATGTTGTCTTAGTGAACACTAGCTGTGTTGTCTTAGTGAACACTAGCTATGTTGTCTTAGTGAACACTAGTTGTATTGTCTTAGTGAACACTAATTAATTAGTGAACACTAGCTGTATTGTTCACTAATTAATTAGTGAACACTAGTTGTATTGTCTTAGTGAACACTTAAAGCTAGTGTTCACTAATTAATTAGTGAACACTAGTTGTATTGTCTTAGTGAACACTAATTAATTAGTGAACACTAGCTGTAAGTGAACACTAGCTGTAAGTGAACACTAGCTATGTTGTCTTAGTGAACACTAATTAATTAGTGAACACTAGCTGTAAGTGAACACTAGCTGTAAGTTAACTAGTTATGTTGTCTTAGTGAACACTAGCTATGTTGTCTTAGTGAACACTAGTTGTATTGTCTTAGTGAACACTAATTAATTAGTGAACTCTAGGCGCCAAGTGAACACTAGCCGTAAGTGAACACTAGCTATGTTGTCTTAGTGAACACTAATTAATTAGTGAACACTAGCTGTAAGTGAACACTAGCTATGTTGTCTTAGTGAACACTAATTAATTAGTGAACACTAGCTGTAAGTGAACACTAGCTGTAAGTTAACTTAACTAGTTATGTTGTCTTAGTGAACACTAGTTGTGTTGTCTTAGTGAACACTAGTTGTATTGTCTTAGTGAACACTAATTAATTAGTGAACTCTAGCTGTAAGTGAACACTAGCTGTAAGTGAACACTAGCTATGTTGTCTTAGTGAACACTAATTATTTAGTGAACACTAGCTGTAAGTGAACACTAGCTGTAAGTTAACTTAACTAGTTATGTTGTCTTAGTGAACACTAGCTATGTTGTCTTAGTGAACACTAGTTGTATTGTCTTAGTGAACACTAATTAATTAGTGAACTCTAGCTGTAAGTGAACACTAGCTGTAAGTGAACACTAGCTATGTTGTCTTAGTGAACACTAATTAATTAGTGAACACTAGCCGTAAGTGAACACTAGCCGTAAGTTAACTTAACTAGTTATGTTGTCTTAGTGAACACTAGCTATGTTGTCTTAGTGAACACTAGCTAGCTTAACACTAGCCGTATTTGTCTTAGTGAACACTAGCCGTCTTCGTGGATTATTTTTTCAATATTAGCTAGTGTTTTAAAACACTAGTTAATTAGCTAGTGTTTTAAAAATTAGACGTTGTTCAATATTATTTTTTCAAAATCCTGTCTTCAGGATCTAGTTTGAATCGTCTCGTCAAGACAAAAATCAGTGTTTTCGAATTTTTTTTTTCGACTTATAGATATTGAGATATTTTATTTTGAAATTTGAGGGGGATTTAGTTCACATTAATTACGAAAATGCCACCGCCTCTATCTTTTTTTTTTAATCTGGAGCATTGATGTGTTTTTAATTCAATGATTGAGTTTAGTTCTCATGGTTCTCATATAAATTTGGTTCTCATTTGAATAGCTTCCTATATATATATATATATATATATATATATATATATACTCCTCCGTCCCATAGATTTATGGACTTTTGGGTTTTGCACGGGAATTAAGGAGGAAATATTATATTGAAAGTGTTGTGAGTGTGAAAATAAAATAGGAGAGAGAATGAGTGGAGAGAATAGTAAATTATAATGGTGATGTGAGTATTAAAATAATGTAGAGAGAGAATGAGTTGAGGGAATAGTAAAGATTCCTTTCCATTTTAGAAAAGTTAGATATTATCAGCGACGCCCAAAATAGAAAGTTTACATATTATCATGAGACGAAGGAGGAGTATATATATATATATATATATATATATATATATATATATATATATATATATATATATATATATATATATATATATATAAATATATATATATATATTTATTTTTATTTGCGAAATGAAAAATGTATTTTAAAACATGAAACGGATTTGTTTTCAGCTATTTGATAAATATTAGAATGATAAATTTATGAACACACTTCCAACAAAAAAAAATCTTAAAACAAATGGATGGGGGGTTGTGGCTAGGGATGGCCAAACCGGATCGGAATCGGAAAATCGGATCGAAAAAGTCCGGAATTGCCATGAACCGTCACGAAAATTGGAATCGGGGTAATCGGAACCGGTTTGGAGCCGGGCCGGTTAAGGGTCACCAAAATGGTGAATCGGATCGGAAAAAGCCCGAAACTGGACGAAAATTCATTGTTTTTCAATAGAACTGGACCGGAACCGGACCGAAAAAAGCCCGAAACCGGACGAACCGGGGAGAAAACCGAAACCGGATTAACCGGAACCGTGAGCAATCCGGGCCAGTTAAGGGTCATACATTTTTCGAACCGAAACCGACGGTTCCAAATCGAAACCGGGCCCGAAACCGATTTTGGTCATCCCTAGTTGTGGCCAGGGTAGGGTGGCAGGTGGGATGAAGGCATTGGTGGGGGTAGAGATGGGGTAAGGTGGGGGATGTGAGTTGGTAGGGGTGAGGTGGGGGTGGGAGGCAGGTTAAGTTGGGGTGGTTGTGGTGGGGCGGCAGAGTGGGGCGTGGAACATATATTGTTATGTACGTTATGGATCTAATTGAATACAATGATTAATGATAATAAATGTATCTAGATGTCAAGTTTCAATGCCAAGAAAAAAGTTTTCAAGAATGAATTAAAGTAGTTGTCAAATTTCTCATACATGTGAGTTATTATGCAAATTTAGAAAAAGTTGTCACTAGGTTATGGATGAAGATAATTATTGTTTTTTGATCTCCTCAACAAAACTACAAATGCATGTGATTAAAAATGTACTCTACTCCTTCTGTCTCAATTTTTCAAATATTAAGAGATTCATTTTTATTTTGGTACATTTATTCAATAAATAAAAAACTGATGATATAGGTGAATGAAACCAGACCAGTAAAATATATCAAAACTCTACACAGTTTGCTGCAGCGTTGAGTTTCAGTTCCAGTTCCAATGGCCAACATAATAACTTAAGTATTCCACATTAAAAAACTTGACTACTTTTTATTGGAGAGCGGATTGTGTCAATAAGTATATCTTGAAAAAAATTGCTCATTAATTTGAATTTTAATGAAAATTTGATTTTTTTTTCTCTTTTAAATAAAATTCAAGGTGACATTTGGGTTTGTGTACCTCATATTACAATTTCATAAAGAAACTTAGGCTCCGTTTTTTTTTTTTTTGGGAAATGGAAATTGGTTTTCGGAAAACGTTTTATTTATTTTCCGGTGTTTGGTAAGCACCGTAAAATGGAGAAAATATTTTTCGAAAAATGTTTTTCCCACTTTTCTAAGTAAAATGACTTACGATTTTTTTTCTAAATAAAACATTTTTCGTAAAATTGTAACACCCTCACACACACCTAACTTTCAATACACCCACGTTACCCCCCCCCCCCACATCAACCACCCCCTACCCCATTCCCTCATAAAAAATTATTTATATTAAAATTATTTTTTACAATTCTCCCATCCCCTCACCACCACCACCACCACAACTGTCGGGTAAAAAAACAATCATTTTAAATTTATTTTTAACAACTCCCCACTCCCGCCACCACTCCACCACCTCAAGGTTAAAAAATAATTTTTTTTTATTAATTTTAAAAGGGATTTTTACCAATAAGACATTGAGATAGAGTGAAATTTACCAATAAAAACAGTACATTTTGAATTCTACCTTAAGATCCTAAAGTTGAAATCAAAACGACCGTAGAGTCCCTGACCCTATTTATAACAATTTAAATGGCAAAACAGCCCCTATCTCTTTCTCTCTCTATGCGCTCTCTCTCTATGCGCAATTCCAATTTTTTCTGCTGCTTCCTGTTTCGTCTTCCCCGTCTCAATTCCTCCGTTAATGGCTATTGCTGCTTCCTCTCTCGTCTTTCCTTGAATTTCTCAATCCCCGCATTTCTCTTTCTCCGCTATTTTATGCGCTAGAAGAAAAGCCCTAAGGAACGAAGAAGAAAAGCCCTAAGCGTTGTCAGTATCTCCCTCGTCTCCGACTTCACTCCGGTCACCTGACCATCTATATCCACAACGCCACACTTTGACCCTCTTTCCCTTTTGCGGTATATCTCTTCCAGCGCTCTGAGCTTGTTTTTCCACTGCTCCATGTCCATCTCCGGTCAGTATGATGATTTTGATTTTCAATTGAATTTACTCGTGAATTTTATGTTTTCCTCTTGAGCTTCGAGTAAATTAATTGTCTCGCAGCTTAACTTTACTAATTTCAGCATGGATGATTGAATTTGTGTTCTGATTTCTATGGTTTTTGGTTTTCAGTTGAATTTTATTAGTTGTCTTTGGACATTTTTAGAATATTGAGCTTCTGTACCTTCACAGAGATTCGAGATTAAAGATTATCCACCGAGATCTCAAGGCAAGTAACATTCCGTTGGATCAGGATCTCAATCCCAAGATTTCGGATTCTGGGATGGCAAGGATATTCAGGGGCGACTAAGATCAAGTCAATACTAGAAGATTCGTTGGAACTTACTAAGAAGATTTTGTTCATCATTAACTCTCTTAACATTCTGGTACTTTATCTATTCCCGTGATAATAAAACTTGTTTAACTTTCTATGCAGTGGCTATATGGCTCCTGAATATGCAATGGAAGAAAGATTCTTTGAAAAATCCAATGTCTACAGCTTTGGTGTGCTAATGTTAGAGATTGTTAGTGGGAGAAGAAATTCCAGCTTCTATAATGATGAGAACACATTGAGTCTCTTACGATTCGTAAGTATATATACGAGTCACTTATTGTTTTAGTACATACACTGACCTCATTATTTCTCGCTATTAAAAATAAATTGTGAAACTTATAGAAATATGTACATATTGTTCCTAGGCATGGAAATTGTGGAGTGAAGGGAAGATTGTCGAACTTATTGATTCCGAACTATCTGGTCCAAGTTCTGTAGTGGAGATCGTGAGGTACATACATGTTGGCCTACTGTGCGTGCAGGAATCTGCTAAAAATAGACTAATTGTTTCAGTTATTCTTTCAATGCTATCCAGTGAAATTTCTGATCTTCCTATACCAAAACAACATGCATTTACTAAAGGGCAGTCATATTCAGAGAGTCAAAAAAGTAGTTTTGTGAATAATGTCAGCATTAGACTTGTTGAAGGCCGATAGTCTGTAAATTGAAGAATAATTGTTTATTTATTACTTCGTATTTAGTTTGTTTCTTCAATGCATGATCCGTCAGTTTGAACTCGGAATGAAGTTACAATTCTAGATATTTTATTTTCATTGCAAATGTGTGTCAAGTCTTCTTTATGCTGTTTTTCTTACATTTTGGGCGAAAAAAGGTTCCTCGTTTCTATTTAGTTCTTGAATGTTTGTTTCTTAAACTCCTGCTCAAGCAAATTACTAGTGAGCCAATGCAGTTTTTTTGGTTGTTGGCAAATGCAGTTTTTTCGATGAGAATTTGCTGTTTGTTGAGGTGTTTGAATATAGTCACAGTTTCTGCATTTGGTTAGGAAATATACATTGTTTTTTGAATCATAGTTTTCTCGTTAGATTGCTTTGATAATGACTTCCTCCTTTCTTGGCAATAGGTTTTGAATGACTAAGAGTGAATTCAGTTGCCATAAGTTACTGCTCCAATTCCAATATCTACTCTCAAATTGGGAAAAATAATCGACACCTACATACATTTCCGAAAAATTAATTTTGTGAAATTTGCAGATAAAAACAAGACCGATAGTTCTTCTCACCCAGAATCTGATCCCATAGAGACGAATTCTCAGTTTATAAATGTGAAAACCATTATACAGTTATTTATATCAAAACTGTGAAATAGACTTCTATGTTTATAAATGTGAAAACCATTATACAATTATTTACATCAAAACTGTGAAATAGACTTCTCAATTTATAAATGTGAAAATCATTATACAGTTATTTACATCAAAAATGTGAAATAGACTTCAAACTCTAACCAAAATAACTGTGAAATACACATCACAGTTATTTCAATACACAGTTATTAAGTTCATATACATGTCAAAACCATTTCAAATTTTTATATAACTGTGAAATAGACTTCTCAGTTTATAAATGTGAAAACCATTATCGGTTATTTACATCAAAACTGTGAAATAGACTTTTCAGTTTATAAATGTGAAAACCATTATAAAGTTATTTACATCAAAACTGTGAAATAGACTTCTCAGTTTATAAATGTGAAAACCATTATACAGTTTTATACTCAAGTGTGAACAAATGATAAATGATTTTCTCAATTTTTTACAAGTGAAAAATAATTTTATTTTATTTATAAAATTTGAAATATATGATGAGTAAACTTGTTTGATTCGTCTTGGCGATGCGATTAAAGCAGTGGTTTCGGATAATTTTTTCGACTTTTAGATTTTGAGATATTGCATTTTAAAAATTTAAGAAAAAAAAGGAAGAGAGAGAAAAGGAGAGAGAAAGAAAGTAGGTAAGGCGCATGGTCAGCATACGTACGCGCGTGAGGGGTATGAGGGGCAGTTTGATCCAGAAAAAAATCAGGAATTTTTTGGCGAGTTTTGATAATGTTAGTCTTTAAAGGTGGTTTTTATTTGGCTGGGGGACTAATTGGTCAAAGCCTCATTTTAAAATTATATTTTAACAGCTCCCCCACCTTCACCACCACCTAAGAGAGGTTGTGGAGAGGGTGTGATAAAAGATGGACTTTTAACAAAAGACGGACTTTTAACATCGATCGTGTGAACCACATAGTCACGGAGACGGAAAGAAGGGATCTTCTCACGTATTCCCCTTCCCAGTTCAGTGGGCTGATTATCATGATCTGGATCCAAGTTACCATTTTCCACGGGAGTTATTGGAGATGGAGCTGCAGTTGTGCCGGCATATGTGGCATTAGGTGTCTGAACATCCTGCTGCACAACTGGTGTTATAGGAGTTGGGGCTGAGTCATAGTCAGCAAAATCTAAGTCGATCTCGCCATTCAAGTCAGCCATATGCTCAATAACAACGTTCACCGCTTCAGGTTCTTTAGAAGGAAAAATGTCCTAAAAAAATTCTATAGTGCCTACATCAAAAAGTTTCCATCTCCTTTGCCTAAAATGATATCCCAAAAACATACACTTTTGACTACGACTAACAAATTTATCACCACTGGCTTTTTGATTGTCAGCAAAGCATAAAAAATCAAATAATCTAATGGTAGTATAAGAAGGGAGTTGCCAAACAAAATCTCATGGGGGGGGTTTTGTTATTCAACAATGCAAATGGGGTTCGATTAATTAAGCAGAAGAAAGAATAATCTCTCCCAAAAAATAAATTGGGAGATTGGCTTGGAATCTCAAAGCCCTTGCAACATTCAAAATATGCTGATGTTTTCTTTCAACTCTCCCGTTTTATTGAGAAGTTCCAATACAAGATGTTTGAAAAAGAATTTACGTGTAGAAAAAAATCCAATAAACACCTCAACTCAGTACCATTATCACTTTGCACAACCTTAATCTTTTGATTAAATTGACGATTGACCATAGCAAAAAAGGACATAAACACTTGAAATACCTCAGTTTTGTCAACCAACAAATAAACCAAGACTGCACAAGAATAATTATCAACGATAGTAAAGAAATAACGTGCACCATAAGAAGAGAAATGTCTGTAAAATCTCCACAAATCACAGTATATCTTTTTAAAAATTCTAGTATCCCTATTGTCAATTAACAAAAAATTGTCTCTATGTTGTTTTGCACAAAAACATATCTCACAAGCTTTATTGAGACTAAACTTAGAATCACTAATAGGGAAGGTAACTTTACTATTTTTTCAGATGGATGTCCCATTCGTTTATGCCAAAGTTCCCAGGTAGATGTCATGCATTTACTGAAATCTGATGAACTGTATCTGATTCTTTGAAGTATTAAAGTCTATCTCGTATAACACCCGTTACAATCAACTCCCTCGACTGGTCTTATATAACACACATATGAAAGTTAAATTATAGAATACACTGCATATCATCATTTAATTATGAAACCGAAATTAAATTGCAACTTAAAGTAGGCACAAAAAGAACATTTTGAAGAGTTATTTTGTCTGTCAACCTCTTTTTCGTAGTAACAACAAAGTTATCATTAGGAAGACCAACTGTACAATCAGGAATATAACATACGTGACATAAAAGAGCCATGCTACCAGTAACATGATTAGAGGTCCATGTATCAATTATCTATACAGAATTATCAAACATACCATTCACGCGATTTTCTGAAAGTCTAGTGTTACCAAAAAGTCCAACAAGAGTCTTCCACTACTCGACTAAGAGGGTTTGATGAGAGGCTGCACTGTTGTAATTTGCTTATGTAATAGCTGTTTCTACCGAAAAACGAGTTATGCTAGCGTTTGCTTTAACTGGACTATTATTGTCTCGTCCAGCCCCCTGAGAAACCTATTGGTTGACTGTTCGACCAATTAATTGGTCGAACTTGATCATAATGATGATCGTGATTCAAGGCTCTGATAACATATTAAATTAAAGGCAATGGACATAACAAGGAAAAGAATTATTAGATTTTCAAACCTTGGCTCTTTCATTGATTTTTTGAAATATATACTCCCCCGTCCCGCTACAACCCGCATAGTTACTGTTTATTTTTATTCATTATGTAATTTATTTTAGCCAACTTATAATTGTGAAACTATAAAATATAAAATTAAGTATTAAAACGAAATATTTAATTTTAGTTTAGGTATAATAACACTTACTACATTATTCCATCTTTAAATATATGATTAGTAATTTTTTTCTAAATATTTATTTTGTTTAATCTATTTTTATTTATATATTTTATAAAGTATCCATTCTAAAATAATTAGTAATTTTTTTGAAGCAAAATAATTAGTAATTTAAATTATTAGAAAAAAAAAACTAAATATTTTTATTTATTATTTTATAGGAAAAATGTCAATTTAGGGCTCAAGTCCTGCCGAACGCGAAATGATCAAAATGCCCTCACTGAATGTCACATGCCTCGCACATGGTCACTTAACGGGGTTTTTTAACGTTTTCCGTCAAAAAACCCAAATTGATCAAAATTGTAAATTCGGGCCCCAAATTGATAGTTTTAAGACTTCAGGGCCCAATATGCTACCGCCCCTATACTACAGGCCCTAAATTGTCATTAACCCTTTTAGTTTTTCCAAAACCATAGTTTTATTTTCATATTAATTGTTTGGTTAAATCAATTGTAAACGAACACGTGTACTGTACCTAGAAGGCTGTACCTAGAAGGCCATTATATATTCTTCACTTAAAATTTATGTCTACCTTGCTTAGAGCCTTAAGTAAGTAGTGCCCCAACTTGCTACGCCAATATATTATTTCTATTCATCTCACCCACACACACAATGAAAGAGGAAGGCAAAGTCATGGGTGAGCAGCGATCGCCAATCTTATTATTCATTCTTGTTATCCAATATTGCATTGTTAGTTGTTGTTGGTGCAGTCCTCCAGCTGACCCCATAAAATGCTCCTTACCAAACAACTCAAAATGCACCATCTCTAACACATACGGCGCCTTCCCTGACAGGGCCACTTGTCATGCCGCTCAAGTAGCCTACCCATCCACAGAGCAAGAGCTCCTCTCCATTGTAGCCACCGCCACTAAGAATCGCCAAAAATTGAAAGTGGCTACCCGGTCAAGCCACAGCATACCAAAGCTAGTTTGTTTGGACGGTCAAGATGGCCTTCTCATTAGCACCAGATATCTCAACCGTGTATTGGAGGTGGATGAATCAGTCAAGACAATGACGGTAGAAAGTGGTATGTTGCTCAAGGATTTGATCAATGAGGGCGCCAAAGTTGGGCTAGCTTTGCCCTACACCCCGTATTGGTGGGGTTTGACAATTGGTGGACTTTTGGGGACGGGGGCTCATGGGAGTAGTCTTTGGGACAAGGGGAGTGCGGTTCATGATTATGTAGTTCGCCTTCGGATTGTAACGCCGGCGTCACCCCGGGAGGGATACGCCATGGTTCAGAGTGTTTCGGATGATGAAAGTGAGTTCAATGCAGTTAAAGTTTCCCTTGGAGTACTTGGAGTTATTTCACAGGTACAAATTCTGATTTTTTTGGGGCCCTGCCTTCCTCTGCTCTGCTTACTCACTGACTGCATTTATTTTTCAATCCAACCGGAAATGTCATCGCCATAAATATTACTTGAAATGGTAAAAACAATGTAAGAACATATTACTTGAAATGGTAAAAACAATGTAAGAACGTGGGCAATAACCGAGCAATACCCAATGGATTAGGCCAAAAATATAATCAATACAAGTCTCGATACGATAAAAAGAGTGGGTTTTCCCTACCTTTTTGCTCGTGGTGTCTGCTCATCATTCCCACTACGTCGACCTAGATATATCAGAGCGTATAATAAATAAGGCACAGAATTCTTGTATGCCGATAAGGCACACTCTTACATGCCGAGAAAGATATCTATCAAGGCCGACCGGGGCCTCACTAAAAGATGGGAGCACCTCCTCAGTTATCAACAAAGCAAGAAAACGAGCTTCTTTATCCTTGCTCTCATCTCTTCCTCGGCCTTCATTCAGGCCGATCAAGCATAACAAGCCGAGCAGCATGCATCCTATGCATACGGAAATAAGGCAATACTAATCCTAATCAAACAAGTATTGTAGGTAATTATAATTCAACTAGAATTATAACCTCCTTACATACAACTTCCTAATAGAAGATAGACTATATATCCTTACACCTATAAATACAAGTCATAATTCACATATTTTGGTAACGCATCTTTTGACTCTCAACTCTTGTCAATTGATTTCTCTCTATGTCACACAAATACTTACTCTCACGCCGGAGGGTCTTCGTCGGTGAATTCCCGGCTTAGTTTACGTGATTGTTTATCTTTTTCAGGCTATACAAACATACAAGATACAACCTGCCGCTGAATTTGGTCTGATCCGAAGGTTTTTAGAATAATCAGTTTGGTTCCATTGCCGGAAAACAATTCGTATTATCCATTGAGTAGCTTGAAAAAATTCTGCTCCACTTTCCTAATTCTAATGGAGGACGGACATACCACAAGTATTACTCCTGATCCAGATAATATTCTTGTGGAAGATACTTATCGTAATACTAGTACTGTTTTTTCTCTTGCCTATGGGGAATTACCACCTACTCCACCGTTGATTGATGGGCTGCCACCCCTAGAAATGAATCTTCGTTCTAGGGGACAACCAGTAACCGAGGTATTGCTGTCAAACCCTACACATCGTCGGCTTCGAGGAAGGCCTGCTGGCAGCTAGACGGGGAGGAATGCCGCCCAATGAGGCACTGGGGCTTCCCCCTCCCCCCAAGATGATCGCATAACTCTCTTACATCAACAGTTGGAAACTTTGCAACGCATTTATGAAACACAAAATGCCTTACTACAATTGGATCCTGAGCACTCCCTGGCTGAATTCATGAGGCCTACAAGGAATGGAAATTCCATTGGAGGGAAAAGTCATATTGACAGGCGTGGTAGTCGGGGGAATAGAGAAAATATTTCTCCTGGCCAACATCCCCCTCATGGCATTGCTAGTATATCCAACCAAAAACCCCCAAGATATCCCTACTCGTCATAAGGATACCGGAAATGGAATCACACGAAACAATGAGGATTTGAGAAATCATCTGAACCATTACATGGACCAGGAGGTTAATTCTGCTGACTTGAGAGCAAGGCTTAGTCAGAAGGCAAAAATCCCCTCCTCGTCATACCCCCTTTCCTCGACATAGGATCCCTAATCGCGCCCTCCTCGTCACAGGGCACCTCCCCATCCAGAAATGGCACCTACAAGGGACAAAGCACCATGTGGACATGGAGACAATCACCAGAAACATGTGGAACACAGTATAGTGAATGGGCACAAAAAGAAACAAAGGACCCACCGTTGTTCTCATTTTAGCTTGGGGATCGATGCAAGAGATATTCTCCTTTTGAAAAAGTGACTAGATGAAATAGAAATGGGGAGGAAGGAAGTGGATGATGATGATACCAGTGCCACTCTTCCTTTCTCCCAGTGGATTTATGATCTACCTCCTAATCCTACTTTTAAAATCCCAAGTTTTGAAAAATATGCGGGAATCACAGACTCACGGGACCATGTGCAAAGATTTGAATCCACCATGGCCCTCCTCACCAAGGCATTTGATATTATCTACAAGGCCTTCGCGAGTACCTTCTCCGGAACAGCTTTTTCTTGATTCCGTTAGCAAAAGAAGGGAAGCATCGTTAGCCGGAAAATCATGAGGAGAAGATTCATGGACCACTTTGCTACAGCGGGAAAGAGAAAGAAAAGACTGACAAACCTTGAAAACATCGAGCAAGGGAAAAACAAAACAACTTTGAGTTATTACAATCGATTCTGAGCCATGGATGACCAGGAAGAGGAAAGCCTAACAGACCGGGAGGTAATAGTTTGCTTTAACTTCGTACTGAGATCCGGACAATTGATCTATGAACTTTATGCCAGAGAGCCTAATTCAAAGTTTGATCTGTACAATGTGGCTTACGCCATATCTATGGCAGAAGAGAAAAGTAAAAAGAGGTCTGAAAAACCAGAAGCAGATGCAGCTGGCACCAACCAGACTTCAAATGGAAATAGCTACAAGGGTAAGAATAGAACTCGGGCTACTGAAAAAGCCAAGGCTTTTACCCCCCTCACCAAACATATAACGGAGATCATGAAGTTGGTGAATATACCAAGTCCCCTACCGCTCGATACAACAACAACAAAGCCTTAGTCCCAAAATAATTTGGGGTCGGCTAACATGAATCATCATATGTCATCGTGTGTAAAGGTTGTTGGAAAAAAATAAAAAATAAATTAAAAAATTAAAATAAAAAATAAAATAAAAAATAAAAGTAATAAAATAAATAATAATAATAATAATAATAATAATAATAATAATAATAATAATAATAATAATAATAAAAGGATGACGATGACAATGACAATGATGATGAAGGAGAGGACGGGCCTACTATGGCTAATCTCCATGTTATAAAAGAAGAGACTGTCTCTAACAAGAAAGTGAAAGACCAGATACACGAGCTAAGTAAGGTCTACCACATCCCCGCCTGGATCCATAAGGAAGAGGAAGTCATTAGCTTCTCTCCTAATGAGTTAGCTGAAAGTCGCGCAGCTCGAGAACAACCTTTGGTGATCAAAGGAAGAATTGATAACTGTGAATCCGAAAGGCTCCTCATAGAATCGGGGGCCTTCAGAGACATTCTATATTATTCCACCTTACAGAAGATAAACTTGAACGACAGCACGCTAGAACCGTACTCTGGAAGACTAGAATGTTTCACCAACCACAAAGTCAGTGCCATGGGGGCAATTGACTTATTACTGGAAGTGGGGGAACATCCTTTCCGAGCCGAGGCCACAGTAACATTCGTGGTCATGAACCTGGAAAGTGACTACCATGCCATCATAGGCATTCCAAGTCAAGGCAAACTTGGGTTGGTCGCTTCCTTCCCTCACCAGCGAGTTAAATTTCCCACTCGGGTTGGAATCGAATACATGAGAGCGACCCCCAGGGACTTCTTGGAGCATGTAATTAGGAGTAGAAAAACATCCAGAAAGGTGGAGGTAGACACGCCAGAGGAAAGTCTGAAAATCTCTAAGTCTTTAAAGAATACCAGCACAAGTTTTAGGCTGAATCTGATTTTTGAAACAGAGAATGAGGAGCACATAACACTAGATATCCACAAAAATAATGACACAGTTCTTTCCATCCCGGATATAGCCCCTAATCTCATCAGCGGCCAGAAATCGGGAGCCAACTCTGACTTAAGGCAAGGAGAGCCACCAGACATAGACGAACTAGTTGAGATAAAGGACCTAGACATAAATGGCGAGGAAGGTAGAAGGCTCAGAGAGATAATCATTGAAACTTTGCAGTTTCGAGACAGTCTAGAAATGGAGCCCGTACACGAATTGGAGGAAATTATACTCAATCCTGGCTATCTAAAGCAGAAAATAAAAATCGAGAGCCAGCTCTCCCCGAAAGAAAGGGAGGAGATCATCACTCTTCTGAAAAATAATTTGGATGTCTTTGCCTGGAAGGTCGAGGATATGAGAGAGATAAAGGAAGAGATAGGATTCCACAAGTTGTAAGTTGACCCGTCAGCCAAACATATCAAGCAGACACGAAGAATTTTGCAAACGATAAGGAAGATGCAATCAAGGAAGAAGTGCAGAAATTACTAAGTGCTGAAATCATCAGGGAAGCAATCTACCCCGTTTGGTTGGCCAATGTTGTGATGGTCAAGAAACATAACGGGAAATGACGAATGTGTGTCGACTTTACATATCTTAATAAAGCTTGCCCGAAAGACAGCTACCCTCTCCCCAGAATTGATAAGCTGGTAGACTCCATTGCAAGACACAGAGCCCTCAGATTCCTAGACGCCAACTCTGGCTATCACCAGATAAAAATGGCCGAGGAAGACATCGAGAAAATAGCCTTCCAGGCAGCTGGAGGAATTTATTGTTACACTATGATGCCCTTCGGGCTTAAAAATGCGGGCGCAAACTACCAGCGTATGGTCAATAAAGTATTTGGGGAGCAGATAGACCATAACATGGAAGCCTACATAGATGACTTGGTCATCAAGACTAGAAGTGGCAGTCATGCCCTATAATTGGAAGAAACTTTTGACAACTTACGAGATAATAACATGAAACTGAATCCAAATAAATGTATGTTCGGGTTGACAGATGGAAAGTTCATAGGCTTATGGCATCACAAAGCGGAATCGAGGCAAATTCGGAGAAAATCAAAGCCCTAATTGACATGAAAGAACCTACCAGCATCAAGGAGGTTTAAAGGCTGAATGGAAGAATAGCTGCCCTTGGGAGATTTATTGCTAAGTATGCGTAAAAATCTCTGCCTTTCTTTAAAGTATTGAAGGGGACCAAGAGTTTCCCCTGGACATCTGAATGCTCCGAATCATTCAAACAGTTGAAGGAGTACTTGGGATCCCCTCCTTTGTTGAGCAGCCTAGTTATTGGAGAGATGTTGTATGTATTCCTAGCAACAACAGACCACGTTATAGCTGCGATAATAGTCCGAAATGAAGGAACCACTCAAAAACCAATCTATTATGTCTCCAAGGCATTGGCAGATAGGAAAGCAGATACTTCAACACAGAGAAGATAGCCTACGCGCTAGTTATAGCGATAAGAAAGCTACGAGCATACTTTTTTGCACATCCCATAACTGTGTATACCAATGCACCCCTGAAGAAAATCTTGCATAAGTTGGACTGCTCAGGACATCTACTTAATTGGTCTATCAAGCATATTGAGTTTGATATCAGATACCAACCTAGGAAGACACTCCTAGCACAACCTTTGGTTTATTTCATGGTTGAAACTGCCTTCATAGGTGAGCACGACTACACCTCCCGTAAGCGCAAAAAACTTGCGGGGAAAGAACCAACCATCGAGCTCCCATCCAACTGCTGGGTCATACACAGATGGCTCAGCCACTAAGGAAAGAAGTGGAGCCGAAATTGTACTTGCAAGTCCCGACGGAGAACACACCATCCAAGACATAATCAGATTCAAGTTTCTTGCTTCCAACAATAAAGCTGAGTACGAGGCCCTGATATTTGGCATAGAGTTGGCATCCTTCTATGGAGCAACCAAAATCGCCGCCTTCTGTGACTCCCAGCTCGTAGCTAACAAATAAAAGGGGAGTACAACACTCAACACCCCCTACTTACAAAATATAAAGACCACATCCTAGACATGACATAAAAGCTGGATTTTTTAAAAATAAATCAGATAGGACGGGAGGATAATCAAGTCGCAGATGTTCTATCTAAGCTGGCAACTATTGACGTGGCAGATCCTGACTCTAACCCACTCAAAGTCTTTGCCGAAGAAACTGCCTACAAAAGACTACGAGTAATGCTCCTAGTTAGGGAGGAGAAGTGTTGGATAGATAACTACCTGAACTTCATTGAACGGGATCTTGTACAGACAATCATTTACAAAGCCCCTATTAAGGTGCATCTATTCTAAGGAAACAGAAAATCTCTTGGCAGAAATCCACGAATGCATCCGTGGTGGTCACCCAGGGGCCAGGACCTTAGCTGACAAAATCATCACGCTAGGTTACTATTGGCCAAACCTGAGAGATGACACACAAGCCTACGTAAGAAAGTGTGACAAGTGCCAGAGATACGATGACATTCCTAGACTTCCAGAAGTGGAACAGACTCTCATAATACCTATGTGGCCATTTGAATTATGGGGAATCGACATCATTGTATCCTCCCCCCCGTCAGGAAATTGCAAATACGTGATCGTGGCAGTCGATTATTTCTCCAAATGGATAGAAGCAAAAGCCTTAGCCAAAATCACAGAGGAGAACACAATCAACTTTGTCCACGAATTCATCTAATGTCGCTTTGGGGTTCCACACACTATCATCTCAGATCATGTTGTTTATCATTTTTCTAAGGCTTTTACATCAGAACTAAACAGACTAGGAGTCAGACACATTAAGTCATCCGTGAGCAGACCTCAATGTAACTGACAAGTAGAAGCAGCCAACAAGTTGGTGCTTACAGCCCTAACTAAGAATCTAATGGGAAGTGATGGTAGATGGTTGGACGAACTTCCCTTAGCTTTGTGGGCAGTTCGCACAACTACTCAGGGGCCAACCGGGGAAACCCCATTCGCACTAACCTTCGGTTCCGAGCCATGACACCAACTGAGATGGCTGCAACAAGAAATTCTAACTACGATGAACAAGTCAACAAGGTTAACATGCTGCTAGAACTAGACTTAGTAGATGAAAGAAGATTAGCTGCTCAGATGAGTATGGTGAACTACAAGCAGAGGACCAAAGCCTACCATGACAAAAGGGTTAACAAAAGTATATTCCAAGTTGGTGACTAGGTACTTAGAAAGATTGAAGCTACTGGCAGGAAGGCAGAACAAAACAAGCTCTCCCCAAATTGGGAAGGTCCTTACATCATCACTCAAGTTATCAGAGAAGGGACCTACAAAATGAAGATCCCAGATGGACAAGAGATGAAACATCCGTGGCATTCTGATCATCTACAAAAATATTATCACTAGTTTAGAGTCTGTTTTTTATAGATTAGTCGTTATTAATCTTTTCAGTTATTTTCAAGTAAAATAGGATTGAAGTTTGATGTAATCATTTTCATTTAATATAAATTCAGTTTTCATCAAGGCAAATGACTAGCAAGACAACTTTGAAAGACAAGGAGACCCCTCCTTGGCATCAAAGGGATAAAGTATCAAAAATTACCTAAGACATGATCGAAAGACCTTCCTCGTCATACAGAGGTAAAACATCCCAAAAATTACCTAATACCTATAACCGAACGACCTTCCTCGGCATAGATAGGTAAAACATCAAAAATTTTCTAAGACTTATAACCGAAATCCCTACTCTGCATAAAGAGACAAGCCCTCAAAAATAACCCAAGTGTTATGTCGAGCAACCTTCCTCGTCTTAATGAATAAACTTTCTAGTTATCTAAGTGGTTAGACCGAATGAGCTTCCTCGGTTAAGAATAAAATACAAATGACGAGCAGATTCTCCTCGGCTTCTCAAGAAAGTTGGGTACTTAAGCAAAATATACAACATTTAAATCATTCAACATACATTCAAACAATCAACATTCAAGTTAAAGCAGTTAAAAGCAAGTGCATAAGTATTAAAGACGACGAGAAGATAAAGAAAATTCATTATATTGATTAAAAAAGTTGAAGTATAAGGGGGCCCTATTACATCAACAAAAATAAAGGCAAAAAGATCCTCATACCTGATCGTCTCCCCTAAATAAATCATCCTGCTTGGCGGCGATGTCTGGGATAATGACTTGATCAGCTTGGGCTTACTCGGTTTGCCCCTCCTCGGCATCCTCCTCCTCATCGAAATCTTTCTCATCTTGGATCTTCTCTATCAAAACATTAATGTTTTGAGGATCAACGGGAGGGGGGACCCATGCTTCTTGGCCTTCCCTGTTGGGAAGCAATTACCCTAAGGGCATTCTCAGAAAATGGCACCAAGGAATGACCAGATCTGGCCAAGTCATCATAAGCATCCTGGCAGACAAGGCGTACAAGTAAGCCCACGTCGGCATGAAGAGTTGGGTCCACCAATGCCTTTCTGGCTAAGTGGAGATAGTCGTTAGAGTACATGGTGGTCGTCTTGTTGGCCAAAGATTGTCTGAATGTCGGGCTGACCTTGTATTGGGAGATAGCCTCAGCAATTTGAGTGGGCAAGCTAGCCTCTAACTGTTTATATCGAGCATTTGCTTCCTCAACATTTCTCCCTAGCTCAGCTACGAGCCTCTCAATTTCAGCCTGCCCGGCTTTGATAGCTTCCTCGGACTTAGCTTGAGCCGCCTTGGCTGCCCTTTCTGCTTTCTCGGCCTTTGCCACTTTCTGCTCGTCGACCTCCTTCCTTAGCGACTTAAGCAAGTCAACCGCCTTGGCCAGGTCGGCCATATTTTTCTCGATCTGACGATCAAGGCCTTGCTCCAAGTCATCAGCTGCCTTGCTCCTGATTGCCTCATAGGCAGTCACTGTTGCAAGCTACAGAAAAAAAGAAAACATCAGCAAAAAATTACAAGTGTTATGAAAACCGAAAGATAAAAGTAAATGAAGAGAAGGTTACCTCGCTGAGAAGGAGGCCTTTCCTATCAGCCAGATGCTCTCTGCTCGGGTTCATATCAATGAATTGATCGAGCAAGTACTCGTCCATGGCCGGTGGATAATTGGCTGGCCAAATCTAACCTTTGGGCCCTTCCTAGCCAACACATCCAAACCTTTGACGGTGGGGACCGTCCATTCTTTTGCCACCTTCTCAGCCTCGGCGTAAGTCTTTACGTGCCGAGCAGTGACCTCCCCGAAGGACGACTCAACAGTTATTATTTTGGAGGGAAGCTCCTCCAGCACGGTCTCCACCCTTTACCGCTTTAGGCAGGGGTTCTCTCACCGGCATTGGTCTCCTCGATCTCAACTAGAACGACATTTCTCAGGGCCTCCTTAGTTTCAGGAGACAGAACTTGGGAGCTATGTCCCTCCTCGACTTGGGCATCCTGCTCGTCAACTCCTTCCTCGGTGGAGGCACCAACACCCCCCACCGGCTTCAAGGGAAGCACACCAGCTTCCTTCGTAGATAAGACGGCCTCACGAACGACATCGTCATCTCGTCTTTTATTTCGAGCTGAAGACCGAGAAGTCCTCTTCAGCTTCACCAGCGCCTGAGGATCCAGATTCTCCTATTCCATCTTCTTTATTTGTTCTTCGGTTAGATTTGCAAAGACGAGGAAGATAAATTAATACATTGACGAGGAAGGACAAACAACAAAACAAAAATTATACAAGTATGAAAGACGAGGAAGTTGAAAAATTACAGCTGACGATGCCATCCTCAGCAAGACATCTGTCGTCATACAATTTGTAGACATCACACTCGTCATGGAAGACTAGACCGAGGTACACCCTCCAGTCAGGAAACTTATTCCCCCTAGCAACACTGACAAGGGGTGTCAAACCATCCAAGGGACCTGGAATGATCCAGGCCTGCATGTAATACATCTGATCGGTCTCCAGAGTTGACCAACACAAAGTCCCCACCTCGGCAAACTACCTCAGTCTATCAATCAACTGACCACTCCATTTCGGCCTCCACACCTGCTCGGGCACCCCAGGAAATTTCGAGGGAGCAGCAAACTCCAAGCCTTGTCGGCTCTCTACCCTAATGACGTGGTTGTTCCTCCCCTACACTTTGCTAGATATAGGGTAGATGAGATTGGGTTGGTTGGGGTCACTCCTTATCACCAAGATCCTAGTGTTCTCCTTATAGCTAACGGTGAAGAAGTTGTGGAAGACAGATTGACAAGGTTCAAAACCTAGACTGCGACACAATACTATGAAGCCAGTGAGGAACTTCACGACATTGGCACCTAGTATAGCCAGGATAGCTTGCATGTCCTCAAGGAACTCACAAATTAAATAAATGGATCTAAGGGGAGGCGCAGACCGAGCTGGAACTGCTTGTAGAAAAAATATACGTAATTCAAGGAGTACATGAAGTCCTCCATTGCCTTCTCATCTTTTACGGGGGCACCAGAAAGGTAGCTAAGTCAGTACTCATCCCTAGACATCCCATACTTGGAGTGTAACTCCTCTATCATTGGCTCCCCGGCTATAATGGGTTTAGGCCTAGGGGTGTATACTCTACCTTGGTTGGACCTCCCTCGTCCTCTACCTCGGCCCCCAGCATGGGCTCCCTCGACAAAGGCATCCACTATCCTCCCAGAAGTTGAGGGACCAGTATGACGAGCAACACTACTTCCTCTTTCCGTCATGGCTGAACAAATAAAAGAAAAAGGGTCAAAATTTGGCCAAGGCAATATGGAAGGACGAGGAAGAGAATCCCTCCTCATCCTATTTATTAAAACTGAGGAGGGATCCTTACCTAGCAAAGGACGCTCCAAATTGTCAGACTTCAAGTAATATAGATTGATATGGTCAAGGATCTTAGTCCAACCTTGGAACATCACAATATTAGGGGAATCTACATCAAGTCGGCCAATCCTAAACCGACTTGGGTAATATACGTCGGTCCTAGGAGATTGTTACCTCGTAAGTATCTCCCCGATTTCATTCAAACTTAACATCACGGACCATCGATTCGTTGGTAGATCCTAAGATTTTGGGTGTGATAGCATTACAAAGAATTTAAATTACTTCTCCATGTTTTTGCCATTTCTAAATACGAGGAACACACAAGAAAAGCTCAAGAAAAGCTTCAAGAACAACAATAATGGCGGTTCTGACAAACCGACCAAGAACAGCAACTATAAACCCAGAAATGCAAAAAGGAAAGAGAAAGGGATGAAATTATACCTGAATCTAAAGGATGATGAAGGAATCACGCACGAAATCAAGCACAACCATGGAAAGGGTAAACTTGGATCTCAGAAAATCAAGAACTAACTCAAGGTTTTCTTGCGGTTTGAAGCTCAATATTTCTCTCTCAAATGACAACAGTGATAAAAGAGTAGAAACGAAATGAGTTTTAGCTTTTATACCCAAATCTAGAACGAGTATGGGTCAAAATCCAGGTTAAGGTGCCATCTCCTTACTCGCATTTAATGTCCTAGAGTGTTCCCAAGGCGAATGTCCAGACATCGTAAATTGCGCTCATCATTGTCTAAATAACCGGCAGATAATGGGACGCTTCATGATTCCTAATTAAAAAACCCGTTCATATCCGTTTAAGTCGAGGTCGAGCATCACTTCCTCCTCGGCAAGGCCGAGCTAGGAAGTCGGAGGCCATTGAATGGTATAAACCGAGGTACGAACGTAGGTCATAACTGAGCAAGGCCCAATGGATTAGACCCAAAATATAATCCATACAAGTCTCAAATATGATAAAGTGAGTGGGTTTTCCCAACCTTTACTCGTCGTGCCTCCTCGTCATTTTCAATACGTCGACCTATACATAGCAAAGCGTATAATGACAAATGCACATAATTCTTATATGTCGATAAGGCACACTCTCACATGCTAAGAAAGGCATCTATCAAGGCTGATCGGGGCCTCACTAAAAGACGAGGAGCACCTCCTCGGTCATCAACAAGGCAAGAAAACGAGCTTCTTTATCCTTGCTCTCATCTCTTCCTCGGCCTTCATTCAGGCCGATCAAGCATAACAAGTCGAGTAGCATGCCTCCTAGGCATACAGATTGAAGGCAATACTGATCATACCCAAACAAGGATTGTGGGTAGTTATAACCGAAATAGTATTATAACCTCCTCACACCCAATTTCCTAATCAAAGATGGATTGTACTCCCTCCGTCCCATTAGTAATGGGAAATTTACTGTAGATACGGGAATTAAGGAAAAGTGAATTATAGTGGAGGAAATAGTGAATTATAATGGTGTTGTGAGTATTAAAATAATGTAGGAGAGAGAATGAGTGGAGGGAATAGTAAAGATTCCTTTCCATTTTAGGAAGTTTGTGGTTTGTAATGGGACGACCAAAAAGGAAAGTTTGTGGTTTGTAATGGGACGGAGGGAGTATATCCTTACACCTATAAATACAAGGCATAATTCACATATTTTGGTAACGCATCTTTTGACTCTCAACTCTTGTCAATTGATTTCTCTCTGTATCACACAAATACTTACTCTCACGCCGGAGGGCATTCGCCGATGAAGCCCTGGCTTAGTTTACGTGGTTGTTCATACTTTTCAGGCTATACAAAAATACAGGATACAATCTGCCGCTAAATTTGAGCTGATTCGAACGTTTTTGGCATCATCATCACTACTCCTACACTCTTTAATTTCCATTTTTGTTCTTAATTAATTAGGTTACTTTCCAATTACAACCTATGTTCAAAAGATCAATAAGCTACATAGCAAAGGATGATGCAGACCTTGGAGATCAAGTAATTGCATTTGGTAGACAGCATGAGTTTGCAGATATACAATGGTATCCCAGCCAACGCAAGGTTGTTTACAGGATAGATGATCGAGTTTCTTCCAACGTCTCCGATAGTGGCCGTATTGATCTCATTGGTTTTCGTTCCACCCCTTCACTAGCTGTAGCCGTCTTAAGATCTACAGGTACGTAATTAATTTCATCATCACCACCAATTTGCTACATACTTTTTGTGAATAATTATATACTCCCGTCGTTTTATTTTTGCTATTACTAATTTCTTGATGATATAAATGAATACTCCTATACATAGAGGATGGCCAGGAGTCAAGGGGTGATGCCAGTGGAAAATGTATTGGGGGAAGACTTACTACGTCCACGTTGATGATGGGGGCTTATGGATTAACCAACAATGGTATATATAGACCTAGCTACTTTCTTAACTTGTATATACATCCCACGCTCGTGTTGAAACAAATTATTATTATTATTTCTAATTATGTGTTACCTTCTCTGATGTGTAACAGGCCTACTTTTTACGGGCTACCCAGTGGTTGGTTCGCAAAACCGCCTTCAAGGGTCAGGCAGTTGCCTCAACGGTCAAGATGATGGACTTATCACCGTATGTCCATGGGACCCTCGAGTTAAGGGTCTATTTTTTCATCAATCCTCAATTAGCATTGCTTTTCCCAAAGTTAAATACTTCATCCAAGATATACAAAAGCTAGTAGATATAGCTCCTGAAGGCTTATGCGTTGTGGATCTCTACAATGGAATCCTGATGAGATATGTCACGGGGTCAAATGCTTACCTAGGCAAAGAAGAAGATGGACTAGATTTTGATATAACGTATTACAGAAGCAGGGATCCCAACACTCCTAGACTTTACCAAGACATTCTTGAAGAGATAGAGCAGATGGCGGTGTTCAAGTATGGGGGGCAGCCACATTGGGGGAAGAATCGGAATGTTGCATTTGAAGGGGTGATCAACAAGTACAAACGTGCGGGAGAATTTCTCAAGGTGAAAGACAAGTATGATCCATTAGGGTTATTCTCTAGTGAATGGACTGACAGAGTTTTGGGAGTGAAAGGAGGAGGGGTGAGCATAGTGAAAGAAGGTTGTGCATTGGAAGGCTTGTGTGTTTGCTCACTAGACATTCATTGTGCCCCAAACAAGGGTTACTTGTGTAGACCAGGCAAAGTATATAAGGATGCAAGAGTTTGCACTCTTTCCAAGTCCTAAAACCTGCTTGCTAAGATTTATATTTCAAATATTACCTAAATATCGTAACATCATTTTAAATTATAGTACTTTGTTAGTTTGGGTAGTTTTTAGGGCAATAATTATAATAAATCTATTGGTTGTGTATGGCCTGGGATAAAGGTAGGGTGTTAGGCTTCTAGCCCTATAATAAATACTCCCTCCATAGAAACGATATCAATAAGGAAAAATCTAGGCCCCTCTCCCCAAATTTTTTTCCCCTTTAAAAAATGTTTTTTTGTAAATTTCAAATAAATAATTATTTCCAAATTCAAATTCCCCATGCACCCCTCCCCCTGCCCTCACGTCGGAAGCTTCAAAAATTGCCGTTTTGCGCTCTCTCTCTCTCTCTAACCTTCATACTTCAGATTCGGCCAACCACCGTCGCTGCTCCGGCTCCCCCAGCTTCTTACCTCCTTCCTTACAGATCTGGACATATTTGTCCATATCTTTCCCCAAATCATCAAACACAAAAGCCCTAATTTGTCAACTCAACTCAGAACAATCGGCTTTCAATTCGCCCATCGATGGTATAGTTGCTAAAAGACATGTTCAGATGAACTAGTGTATTTTAGTGCATTAAGATAGTGTAGCATTCCGTGAATCGTCGGATTCTGATGACGATGAGGATGATGATTTTCTTGAGATAGATCCTGATTTCGGATCTGGCAGGTTTCCTGCCAGTTGTATGTGGGAGGTGTTGAGAAGGTTGCCGCCGCCTTCGTTGTTGTCGGCTGTTAAGGTTTGTAAGTGCGGCCTGGACTTAATTGTTAAACTATCTCTTAGAATGGAAAGGTTAGGGTTTTTCCCAACCCCTTAATCAGATCCACGATTTGTTTAAATTAGCCACTTATTAACAATTCAGCTAAGAATAAAACTTGATATGAAGTTAATTGAACTTGAAGATGATAATTTCAAACTAATTAGTGCCTAATTGCTTATTCAGGACACCAAAGCAACTGAAACCTATTAATTTTTGGAGTCCAATGGAACACTAATGGATTTCTCTCCCACTTTAACGCTGATAATGGTACCCTTTTCTTGCATTATCTTCCAACTGTTTGATGTATTTACTAACTGAATTTTCAAAAAGGATTTTTGACATTTTGGCCTTACTGTGATGAATTTTCAATGGTACTCAAAAGTAAAAATGTTGGATCACCTAGGCAAATTGATTGAAAATGGTACTGATAATTCTGTTTATGATGTTTTACTTGGATTATATAATGATTTGTTACTATTCGTTAATGCTATTTTTATTTCAAATATAGGACCCAACTTTATTTTGGGACTAAGGCTTTGTTGTTGTTGTTGTTGATAGGACCCAACTTTGATGTCAATATTTGTACACAGTTATTTGGCTCAGTTATTACTTCTAACTTGTTAAAGACTAGTACATGCCCGTGTCCAAGGACACAGATTTTTTTTTATTTTATTTTAAATTTTTTAATTTTAAATTTTTTTTAAGGGTAAAATGGGAAAGGGACAAATGTATGAGGGCAAAATGGGAAAAAATTCATTTGAAACTATTCATTCAACTGTTCACCCATTCTACCATTTATACTATAGATTCGGGCTCAAGCTTACATGGCTGTTGGCAGGTTAGCGATATCATATTATTTTTTATTTTATTTTTTTGCTAGTTAAGTATAATTCTAATAACATAAAGTATGATAGAATGATAGATTTGAGGAAGTCATAACTGCTGCACAACATGCAACTGATCTAGACCCGAGGGATGAGGTGAAGAAAGTAGCAATGAAAGTCAAAGCTGCAGGAACGGCTCGGTCAAATGGGAACCATATATTTAAGAGTTGTAATGTCTAAATTATGATACCAATTCGTTATTATTGAAAATTTTGATTTTTTTTTTGTTGAAAAAATTGTCTTATAAATCAATTATAAGAGACAAATAAGTTTTATGTTACTTATAAGACTTTTTTACTTTTTAAAAAAGTCTTATAAATAACTTATAAGACTTATTAAAAAGTCTTATAAGTTAGTTATAAGATTTATTAAGTTTTTAATAAGACGTATATAAGACTTTTTTTACTTTTTAAAAAAGTATTATAAATAACTTATAAGACTTATTAAAAAGTTACTTATAAGACTTATTAAAAAAATCTTATAAATAACTTATATGACTTTAAAAAGTCCTATAAGTTACTTATAAGACTTTTTAAAAAGTCTAATAAGTTACTTTTTAATAAGTCTTATAAGACTTATTAAGTTACTTATAAGACTTTTTTACTTTTTTAAAAAAGTCTTATATAATAACTTATAAGACTTATTAAAAAGTCTTATAAGACTTTAAAAAGTTTTATAAGTTACTTATAAGACTTATTAAAAAAGTCTTATAATTAACTTATAAGACTTTTTAATAAGTCTTATAAGTTAATTATAAGACTACTTATAAGACTTTTTACTTTTTAAAAAAATCTTATAAATAACTTATAAGACTTATTAAAAAGTCTTTTAATTAACTTATATGAGTTGTAAATGTGTAAATTATGAGAGCAATTCGTTGTTATTATTGAAATTTTTGATTGGAAATTTTGTCTTATAAGTAGGCCTGTCAAATAAATGGGTTGAGTCGGGTATGAGCCGGGTTAAAGCGAGTCGTGGGTTGAAGCGGGTAATGGGTTCAGACGAGTCTATCCCGACACAACTCACTTAAAGTTGCGGGTCAAATGAGTCGGGTTGAGTCGAGTCAACCCGTGAGTTTTTACTTTCGACTTTTTTTCTTTTCAGAAATGTAGTCTGCTTCATAGATTACCAAAAAAAATTAAGAATATTTATTCATATTAGTTTAAAACCATGAACACAATTGAACAAAAAGTAAAACATTCAGCAAAAAAAATAAATCTCAGCATCGGAAAGAAGAAGGAAAAGGAGTATTAAAATGTAAAAAAAAAAATTATTCCTCCGTCCCGAAATAAATGTCGAATTTGATTGTTAAATTTTTTAAAAAGTGTGCTCTACTAGTTTATAAATTACTTGCACAATGACAAAAGTGCAATAAGTTTATTTTCTTATTTTTAAAAATAAAAGTGCGACATTTATTTTAATACGGACGAAGTACAAATTTTTTTTTTAACACATTTACACTGGCCTATGTATCTTGATGCTTGTAAAAAGAGCTTATGTTTCCCACAAAACCGATTTCAAAGACTCCCTACTATTGAGTCATTTGTTAGAGATAAAGAAGTTGATGTGTTTCAATCCTTGTTACAGTGGGTTTGAGACGGGTTGACGAGTTGATCAGCTTTAATCTACTAAATTTAACGGGTTAAAGCGGGTAACTAGTTTCAACCCGAAATTGTTAATGAGTTTGGTTGGGTCGGATAATTAGAGAGTTGGATTGAGCGGGTTCTTGGATAATGGGTAAAAATTGATAGGCCTACTTATAAGTTAATTATAAGAGACAAAGTAATCTTATAATTAACTTATAAAAGTTGTAAATGTGTAAATTATGAGAGCAATTCGTTGTTATTATTGAAATTTTTTATTTTTTTGTTGAAAATTTTGTCTTATAAAAGTCAATTATAAATGACAAAGTAGCCTTATAATGTGAAAAATATAAAAAAATGGAAGTGTTTTTTGAAAGGCTAAAGACTGTTGTGATAATCTGAAAATTCAGTGATTAATTTGTAATTTTTGAGACTAAAGTGACCAGACTGAAATTATTTTGAGTTCAATGACTGATCTGAAATGTCAAAAAGTCAAGTGACCAATAAATAACTTTAAAAATTCCAGTGACTAAAATATAATTTTCTGTTTTGGAATTGATTCAGTCCCCTGGAATGAACGTACAATGACGCGCACAAAATAATAATAAGGATATTTTCGTCTTTTAACAGTGAGGGGGTGTGTGAGAAATTACTAAAAGGTAATTTCTTAAAATGGGTTTAAATCTCATATGAGGGGCCCTAGAGGAAGTGGGCCTATCAATAATTTAAGACTAATTGGCCGATTTCCTCTAGGGCCCTTGGGCGAGATTTAAACTCAATTTAGGAAACAACATTTAGTTAATTCCCGAGACACCCCTCAATAATACAAAGACATAATTACCCTTACTTTCTTGCACGCGTGTGACGGGTGGTCAGTCCCCAATTCGAAAACTGAAAATTATATTTTAGTCACTAGAACTTTTAAAATTATATATTGGTCACTAGATTTTCTGACATTTCGGATCAGTCATTGGATTCAAAATAGTTTCAGTCTGGTCATTTCAGTCTCAAAAATTACAAATTAATCACGGAATTTTTCAGATCATCACAATAGTCTTTAGCCTTTCCAAAAACACTTCCATTTTTTTTATATTTTTCACATTACAAGACTACTTTGTCTTTTATAATTGACTTATAAGAAAAAAAAATTCAACCAAAAAAATTAAAAATTTCAATAATAACAACGAATTAATCTCATAATTTACACATTTACAACTCTTATAAGTTAATTATAAAATCACTTTGTCTCATATAATTGACTTATAAGACAAATTTTTCAACCAAAAAAAATAAAATAAAAATTCAATATTAACAACGAATTACTCTCATAATTTTTACAATTACAACTCTTATAAGTTAATTATAAGACTACTTTGCCTCTTATAATTGACTTATAAAACAAGTTTTTCAACCAAAAAAATAAAAAAATTTCAATAATAACAACGAATTACTCTCATAATTTACACATTTACAACTCTTATAAGTCAATTATAAGACCAAATTTTTCAAGCAAAAAATCAAAAATTTCAATAATAACAACGAATTACTCTCATAATTTACACATTTACAACTCTTATAAGTTAATTAAAAGACTACTTTGTCTCTTATAATTTATAAGACAATATTTTCAACCAAAAAAATAAAAAATTTCAATAATAACAATGAATTACTCACATAATTTACACATTTACAACTCTTGTAAGGTAATTATAAGACCACTTTGTCTCTTATAATTGATTTATAAGACAAATTTTATAACCCCAAAAATAAAAAATTTCAATAATAACAACGAATTACTCTTATAATTTACACATTTACAACTCTTATAAGTTAATTATAAGACCACTTTGTCTCTTCTAATTGACTTATAAGACAAATTTTTCAACAAAAAAATTAAAAAATTTAATAATAACAACGAATTACTCTCATAATTTACACATTTACAACTCTTTTAAGTTAATTATAAGACAACTTTTATAAGACAAATTTTTCAGCAAAAAAAACTAAAAAATTTCAATAATAACAACGAATTACTCTCATAATTTACACATCTACAACTCTTATAAGTTAAGGTAGTACACGCATTTTTGGGCACTCGAGCACTAGTAGCCAAATACCATCATTTTTTCAACCAATCCAATAAAACATTTGAAAGGATCGGCCCACCAAAAATTTGGCTCAAACGGAGGTCGTTTTCATGGTGAAAATCACTATTTACGAAATTTTTCGATTCCCCAAAGGGGGTAAGGTAGTACACGCATTTTTGGGCTCTCGGGTACTATTAGCCAAATACCATCCTTTTTTCAACAAATTCAATAGAACATTTGCAAGGATCCGCCCACCAAAAATTTGGCTCAAACGGAGCTCGTTTTCACGGTGAAAATCACCATTTACGAAATTTTCTGATTCCCTAAAGGGGAGTACACGCATTTTTGGGCTCCCGGACACAAGTAGCCAAATACCCTCCTTTATTCAACCAATCAAATAGAACATTTGAAACGATCCGCCCACCAAAAATTTGGCTCAAACGGAGGTCGTTTTCAAGGTGAAAATTCGCACACGCATTTTTGGGCTCTCGGGAACTAGTAGCCAAACACCCTCCTTTTATCAACCAATCCAATAGAACAATTGAAAGGATCAGCTCACCAAAAATTTGACTCAAAAGGAGGTCGTTTTCATGGTGAAAATCACCATTTACGAAATTTTTCGATTTCCCAAAGTAGGTAGGACACGCATTTTTGGGCTTTCGGGCACTAGTAGCCAAATACCCTCCTTTTTTCAATCAATCCAATAGAAAATTTGAAAGGATCCGCCCACCAAAAATTTGCTCAAACGGAGGTCGTTTTCATGGTGAAAATGACCATTTACGAAATTTTCCGATTCCCCAAAGGGGGTAAATACACGCATTTTTGGGTTCTTGGGCACTAGTAGCCAAATACCCTCGTTTTTTCAACTAATACAATAGAACATTTGAAAGGATCCGCCCACCAAAAATTTGGCTCAAACGGAGGTCGTTTTCATGGTGAAAATGACCATTTATGAAATTTCCCGATTCCCCAAAGGGGGTAAGTACACGCATTTTTGGGCTCCCGGGCACTAATAACCAAATACCATACTTTTTTCAACCAATGCAATAGAACATTTGAAAGGATCCGCCCACCAAAAATTTGACTCAAACGGAGGTCGTTTTCATGGTGAAAATAACCATTTACAAAATTTCCCGATTTCCCAAAGGGGGTAGGTAGTACACGCATTTTTGGGTTCCTGGGCACTAGTGGCCAAATACCCTCTTTTTTTCAACCAATACAATAGAACATTTGAAAGGATCCGCCCACCAAAAATTTGGCTCAAACGGAGGTCGTTTTCATGGTGAAAATCCGCACACGCATTTTTGGGCTCTCGGGCACTAGTAGCCAAACACCCTCATTTTTTCAACCAATCCAATAGAAAAATTGAAAGGATCAGCCCACCAAAAATTTGGCTCAAAAGGAGGTCGTTTTCATGGTGAAAATCACCATTTACGAAATTTCCCGATTCCCCAAAGGGGGTAGTACACACATTTTTGGGTTCCCGGGCACTAGTAGCCAAATACCCTCCTTTTTTAACCCAATCCAATAGAACAATTGAAAGGATCAGCCCACCAAAAATTTGGCTCAAACGGAGGTCGTTTTCATGGTGAATATGATCATTTACGAAATTTCCCGATTCCCCAAATGGGGTAATACACGTATTTTTGGGCTCCCAGGCACTAGTAGCCAAATACCATCCTTTTTTCAACCAATACAATAGAAAATTTGAAAGGATCCGCCCACCAAATATTTGGCTCAAACGGAGGTCGTTTTCATGGTGAAAATCACCATTTACGAAATTTCCCGATTCCCCAAAGGGGGTAAGGTAATACACGCATTTTTGGGCTCTCGGGCACTAGTAGCCAAATACCATCCTTTTTTCAACCAATCCAATAGAACATTTGAAAGGATCCGCCCACCAAAAATATGGCTCAAACGGAGGTCGTTTTCATGGTAAAAATCACCATTTACAAAATTACCCGATTTCCCAAAGGGGGTAAGGTAGTACACGCATTTTTGGGCTCTCGGGTACTATTAGCCAAATACCATCCTTTTTTCAACCAATTTAATAGAACATTTGCAAGGATTCGCCCACCAAAAATTTGGCTAAAACGGAGGTCGTTTTCATGGTGAAAATCACCATTTACGAAATTTCCCGATTCCCAAAGGGGGTAGCACACGCATTTTTGGGCTCCCAGGCACTAGTAGCCAAATACCCTCCATTTTTCAACCAATACAATAGAACATTTGAAAGGATTCGCCCACCAAAAATTTGGCTCAAACGGAGGTCGTTTTCATGGTGAAAATCACCATTTACGAAATTTCCTGATTCCCCGTAGGGGGTACACGCATTTTTGGGCTCTCGGGTACTATTAACCAAATATCCTCCTTTTTTCAAACAATCAAATAGAAAATTTGAAAGGATCCGCCAACCAAAAATTTGGCTCAAACGGAGGTCGTTTTCAGGGTGAAAATGATCATTTACGAAATTTCTCGATTCCCCGAAGGGGTAGTACACGCATTTTTGGGCTCCCGGGCAATAGTAGACAAATACCCTCCTTTTTTCAACCAATCTAATAGAACGTTTGAAAGAATCCAATAAAACAATTGAAAGGATCATCCCACAAAAAATATGGCTCAAACGGAGGTCGTTTTCATGGTGAAAATCACCATTTACGAAATTTCCCGATACCCTAAAGGGGGTAGTACACGCATTTTTGGGCTCCCGGGCACTAGTAGCCAAATACCCTCTTTTTTTCAACCAATCCAATAGAACATTTGAAAGAATCCGCCCACCAAAAATTTGGCTCAAACAGAGGTCGTTTTCATGGTGAAAATGACCATTTACAAAATTTTCCGATTCCCCAAAGGGGGTAGTACACGCATTTTTGGGCTCTCGGGCACTAGTAGCCAAACACCATCCTTTTTTCAACCAATCCAATAGAACAATTGAAAGGATCAGCCCACCAAAAATTTGGCTCATACGGAGGTCGTTTTCATGGTGAAAATCACCATTTACGAAATTTTCTGATTCCCCATAGGGGGTACACGCATTTTTGGGCTCTCGGGTACTATTAGCCAATTACCCTCCATTTTTCAACCAATCAAATAGAACATTTGAAAGGATCCGCCAAACAAAAATTTGGCTCAAACGGAGATCGTTTTCATGGTGAAAATGACCATTTACGTAATTTCCCGATTCCCCAAAGGGGTTACACGCATTTTTGGGCTCCCGGGAACTATTAGCCAAACACCCTCCTTTTTTCAACCAATCCAATAAAACAATTGAAGGGATCATCCCATAAAAAATTTGGCTCAAACGGAGGTCGTTTTCATGGTGAAAATCACCATTTACGAAATTTCCCGATTCCGTACATGCATTTTTGGGCTCCCGGCACTAGTAGCCAAATACCCTCCTTTTTCAACCAATACAATAGAACATTTGAAAGGATCTGCCCACCAAAAATTTGACTCAAACAGAGGTCGTTTTCATGGTGAAAATCACCATTTACGAAATTTTACGATTTCCTAAAGAGAGTAGTACACGCATTTTTGGGCTCCCGGGCACTAGTAGCCAAATACCCTCCTTTTTTCAACCAATCCAATAGAACATTTGAAACGATCCGCCAACCAAAAATTTGGCTCAAACGGAGCTCGTTTTCGTGGTGAAAATGACCATTCACGAAATTTTCCGATTCCCCAAAGGGGGTAGTACACGCATTTTTGGGCTCCCGAGAACTAGTAGCCAAATACCCTCCTTTTTTCAACCAATCCAATAAAACAATTGAAAGGATCATCCCACCAAAAATTTGGCTCAAACGGAGGTCGTTTTCATGGTGAAAATCACCATTTACGAAATTTCCCGATTCCCTAAAGGGGGGGGGGGGTTAGTACACGCATTTTTGGGCTCCCGGGTAATAGTAGCCAAATACCCTCCTTTTTTCAACCAATACAATAGAACATTTGAAGGATCCGCCCACCAAAAATTTGACTCAAACGGAGGTCATTTTCATGGTGAAAATTACCATTTACGAAATTTTCCGATTCCCTAAAGGGGGTATTACACGCATTTTTGGGCTCCCGGGCACAAGTAGCTAAATACCCTCCTTTTTTAAACCAATCAAATAGAACATTTGAAATGATCCGCCCACCAAAAAATTGGCTCAAACGGAGCTCGTTTTCAAGGTGAAAATCCGCACACGCATTTTTGGGCTCTCGGGCACTAGTAGCCAAATACCATCCATTTTTCAACCAATCCAATAGACCATTTGAAAGGATCCGCCCACCAAAAATTTGGCTCAAACGGAGGTCATTTTCATGGTGAAAATCACCATTTACGAAATTTCCCGATTTCCCAAAGTGGGTAGGACACGCATTTTTGGGCTCCCGGGCACTAGTAGCCAAATACCCTCTTTTTTCAACCAATCCAATAGAAAATTTGAAAGGATCCGCCCACCAAAAATTTGGCTCAAACGGAGGTCGTTTACATGGTGAAAATGACAATTTACGAAATTTCCCGATTCCCCAAAGGGGGTAAGTACACGCATTTTTGGGTTCCTGGGCACTAGTAGCCAAATACCCTCCTTTTTTCAACTAATAAAATAGAACATTTCAAAGGATCTGCCCACCAAAAATTTGGCTCAAACGGAGGTCGTTTTCATGGTGAAAATGACCATTTACGAAATTTCCCGATTTTCCAAAGGGGGTAGTACACGCATTTTTGGGCTCCTGGGAACTAGTAGCCAAATACCCTCCTTTTTTAAACCAATCCAATAAAACAATTGAAATTATCATCCCACCAAAAATTTGGCTTAAACGGAGGTCATTTTCATGGTGAAATCACCATTTACGAAATTTCCCGATTCCCCAAAGGGGGGTAAGTACACGCATTTTTGGGCTCCCGGACACTAGTAGCCAAATACCCTCCTTTTTTCAACCAATCAAATATAACATTTGAAAGGATCCGCCCACCAAAAATTTGGCTCAAACGGAGGTCGTTTTCATGGTGAAAATCACCATTTACAAAATTTCCCGATTCCCCAAAGGGGGTAGGTAGTACACGCATTTTTGGGTTCCTGGGCACTAGTGGCCAAATAACCTCCTTTTTTCAACCAATACTATAGAACGTTTGAAAGGATCCGCCCACCAAAAATTTGGCTCAAACGGAGGTCATTTTCATGGTGAAAATCCGCACACGCATTTTTGGGCTCTCGAGCACTAGTAGCCAAACACCCTCCTTTTTTCAACCAATCCAATAGAAAAATTGAAAGGATCAGCCCACCAAAAATTTGGCTCAAAAGGAGGTCGTTTTAATGATGAAAATCACCATTTACGAAATTTCCCGATTCCCCAAAGGGGGTAGTACACGCATTTTTGGGTTTCCGGGCACTAGTAGCCAAATACCATCCCTTTTTCAACCAATCTAATAGAACAATTGAAAGGATCAGCCACCAAAAATTTTGGCTCAAACAGAGGTCGTTTTCATGGTGAATTTGACCATTTACGAAATTTCCGGATTCCCCAAAGGGGTAGTACATGTATTTTTGGGCTCCTGGGAACTAGTAGCCAAATACCCTCCTTTTTTCAACCAATACAATAGAAAATTTGAAAGGATCCCCCCACCAAAAATTTGGCTCAAACGGAGGTCGTTTTCATGGTGAAAATCACCATTTACGAAATTTCCCGATTCCCCAAAGGGGGTAAGGTAGTACACGCATTTTTGGGCTCTCGGGCACTAGTAGCCAAATACCATCCTTTTTTAAACCAATCCAATAGAACATTTGAAAGGATCCGCCCACCAAAAATTTGGCTCAAACGAAGGCCGTTTTCATGGTGAAAATCACCATTTACGAAATTTTCCGATTCCCCAAAGTGGGTAAGGTAGTACACGCATTTTTGGGCTCTCGGGTACTATAAGCCAAATACCCTCCTTTTTTCAAACAATCCAATAAAACAATTGAAATGATCATCCCACAAAAAATATGGCTCAAACGGAGGTTGTTTTCATGGTGAAAATCACCATTTACGAAATTTTTTGATACCCTAAAGGGGGTAGTACACACATTTTTTGGCTTCCGGGCACTAGTAGCCAAATACCCTCTTTTTTTCAACCAATCCAATAGAACATTTTAAAGGATCCGCCAACCAAAAATTTGGCTCAAACGGAGGTCGTTTTCATGGTGAAAATGACCATTTACGAAATTTCCCGATTCCCCAAAGGGGTAGTACACGCATTTTTGGGCTCCCGGGAACTAGTAGCCAAATACCCTCATTTTTTCAACCAATCCAATAAAACAATATAAAGGATCATCTCACCAAAAATTTGGCTCAAACGGAGGTCGTTTTCATGGTGAATATTACCATTTACGAAATTTCCCGATTCCCTAAAGGGGGTAGTACACGCATTTTTGGGCTCCCGAGCACAAGTAGCCAAATACCCTCCTTTTTTCAACCAATACAATAGAACATTTGAAAGGATCCGCCCACCAAAAATTTAACTCAAACGGAGGTCGTTTTTATGGTGAAAAACACCATTTACGAAATTTCTCGATTCCCTAATGGGGGTAGTACACACATTTTTGGGCTCCCGGGCCCAAGTAGCCAAACACCCTCCTTTTATCAACCAATACAATAGAAAAATTGAAAGGATCAGCCCACCAAAAATTTGGCTCAAAAGGAGGTCGTTTTCATGGTGAAAATCACCATTTACGAAATTTCGCGATTCCCCAAAGTGGGAAGGACACGCATTTTTGGGTTCCTGGGAACTAGTAGCCAAATACCCTCCTTTTTTCAACTAATACAATAGAACATTTGAAAGGATCCGCCCACCAAAAATTTGGCTCAAACGGAGGTCGTTTTCATGGTGAAAATGACCATTTACGAAATTTTTCGATTCCGTAAAGGATGCATTTTTGGGCTCCCGGGCACAAGTAGTCAAATACCCTTCTTTTTCAACCAATCCAATAGAACATTTGAAAGGATCCGCCTACCAAAAATTTGGCTCAAACGGAGGTCGTTTTCATGGTGAAAATCACCATTTACGAAATTTTCCGATTCCCCAAGTAAGTACACGCATTTTTGGGCTCCCGGGCACTAGTAGCCAAATGCCCTCCTTTTTTCAACCAATCCAATAGAACATTTGAAAGGATCCACCCACCAAAAATTTGGCTCAAACGGAGGTCGTTTTCATGAGGAAATTCACTATTTACGAAATTTCCAGATTCGCCAAAAGGGGGTAGTACACGCATTTTTGGGGTCCCGGGCACTAATAGCCAAATACCCTACTTTTTTCAACCAATACAATAGAACATTTGAAAGGATCCACCCACCAAAAATTTGATTCAAACGGAGGTCGTTTTCATGGTGAAAATCACCATTTACAAAATTTCCCGATTCCCCAAAGGGGGTAGGTAGTACACGCATTTTTGGGTTCCTGGGCACTAGTGGCCAAATACCCTCCTTTTTTGAACCAATACAATAGAACATTTGAAAGGATCCACCCACCAAAAATTTGGCTCAAACGGAGGTCGTTTTCATGGTGAAAATTTTCAGATTCGCCAAAGGGGGGTTGTACACGCAGTTTTGGGCTCCCGAGCACTAATAGCCAAATACCCTACTTTTTTCCACCAATACAATAGAACATTTGAAAGGATCCGCCCACCAAAAATTTGATTCAAACGGAGGTCGTTTTCATGGTGAAAATCACCATTTACGAAATTTCCTGATTCCCTAAAGGGGGTAGTACACGCATTTTTGGGCTCCCGGGTACTAGTAGCCAAATACCCTCCTATTTTCAACCAATACTATAGAACATTTGAAAGGATCCGCCCACCAATAATTTGGCTCAAACGGAGGTTGTTTTCATGGTAAAAATCACCATTTACGAAATTTCCCGATTCCCTAAAGGGGGTAGTATACGCATTTTTGGTCTCCCGGGCACAAGTAGCCAAATACTCTCCTTATTTCAACCAATTCAATAGAAAATTTGAAACGATCCGCCCATAAAAAAATTGGCTCAAACGGAGGTCGTTTTCAAGGTGAAAATCCGCACACGCATTTTTGGGCTCTCGGGTACTATTAGCCAAACACGCTCCTTTTATCAACCAATCCAATAGAACAACTGAAAGGATCAGCCCACCAAAAATTTGGCTCAAAAGGAGGTCGTTTTCATGGTGAAAATCACCATTTACTAAATTTCCCGATTCCCCAAAGTGGGTAGGACATGCATTTTTGGGCTCCCGAGCACTAGTAGCCAAATATTCTCATTTTTTCAACCAATCCAATAGAAAATTTTAAAGGATCCGCCCACCAAAAATTTGGCTCAAACGGAGGTCGTTTTCATGGTGAAATGACCATTTACGAAATTTCCCGATTCCCCAAAGGGGGTAAGTACACGCATTTTTGGGTTCCTGGGCACTAGTAGCAAAATACACTCCTTTTTTCAACTAATACAATAGAACATTTGAAAGGTTCCGCCCACCAAAAATTTGGCTCAAACGGAAGTCGTTTTCATGGTGAAAATCACTATTTACGAAATTTCCCGATTCGCCAAAGGGGGTAGTACACGCATTTTTGGGCTCCCGGGCACTTGTAGCCAAATACCCTCCTTTTTTCAACCAATACAATATAACATTTTAAAGGATCCGCCCACCAAAAATTTGACTCAAACGGAGGTCGTTTTCATGGCGAAAATCACCATTTACAAAATTTCTCGATTCACCAAAGGGGGTAGGTAGTACACGCATTTTTGGGCTCCCGGGCACTAGTAGCTAAATACCCTCCCTTTTTCAACTAATACAATAGAACATTTGAAACGATCCGCTCACCAAAAATTTGGCTCAAACGGAGGTCGTTTTCAAGGTGAAAATCCGCACACGCATTTTTGGGCTCTCGTGCACTAGTAGCCAAACACCCTCCTTTTTTCAACCAATCCAATAGAACAATTGAAAGGATCAGCCCACCAAAAATTTGGCTCAAACGGAGGTCGTTTTCATGGTGAAAATCACCATTTACGAAATTTCCCGATTCCCCAAAGTGGGTAGGACACGCATTTTTGGGCTCTCGGGCACTAGTAGCCAAAATACCCTCCTTTTTTCAACCAATCCAATAGAACATTTGAAAGGATCCGCCCACCAAAAATTTGGCTCAAACGGAGGTCGTTTTCATGGTGAATATAACCATTTTACGAAATTTCCCGATTCCCCAAAGGGGGTAGTACATGCATTTTTGGGCTCCCGGGCACTAGTAGTCAAATAACCTCCTTTTTCAACCAATCCAATAGAAAATTTGAAAGGATCCGCCCACTAAAAATTTGGCTCAAACGGAGGTCGATTTCATGATGAAAATCACCATTTACGAAATTTCCCGATTCCCCAAAGGGGGTAAGATAGTACACACATTTTTGGGCTCTCGGGCACTAGTAGCCAAATATCGTCCTTTTTTCAACCAATCCAATAGAAAATTTGAAAGGATCCGCCCACAAAAAATTTGACTCAAACGGAGGTCGTTTTCATGGTGAAAATCATCATTTACAAAATATCCCGATTCTCCAAAGGGGGTAAGGTAGTACACGCATTTTTGGGCTCTCGGGCACTATTAACCAAATACCCTCCTTTTTTCAACCAATACAATTGAACATTTGAAAGGATCCGCCCACCAAAAATTTGATTCAAACGGAGGTCATTTTCATGGTGATAATGACCATTTCCGAATTTGAAATTATCCTCCTTTTTTCAACCAATCCAATACCCTCCTTTTTTCAACCAATCCAATAGGACATTTGAAATTATACTCCCACCAATAATTTGGCTCAAACAGAGGTCGTTTTCACGGTGAAAATGACCATTTACAAAATTTCCCGATTCCCCAAAGGGTAGTACACGCATTTTCGGGCTCTCGAGCACTAGTAGCCAAACACCATCCTTTTTTCAACCAATCCAATAGAACAAGTGAAAGGATCATCCCACCAAAAATTTGGCTCAAACGGAGGTCGTTTTCATGGTGAAAATCACCATTTACGAAATTTCCTAATTCCCCAAAGGGGGTACACGCATTTTTGGGCTCACGGGCACTAGTAGCCAAATACCCTCCTTTTTTCAACCAATCAAATAGAACATTTGAAAGGATCCGCCAACCAAAAATTTGGCTCAAACGGAGGTCGTTTTCATGGTGAAAATGATCATTTACGAAATATTTCGATTCCCCAAAGGGGGTAATACACGCATTTTTGGGCTCCCGGGAACTAGTAGCCAAATACCCTCCTTTTTTCAATCAATCCAATAAAACAATTGAAAGGATCATCCCACGTTTTCATGGTGAAAATCACCATTTACGAAATTTTCCAATTCCCTAAAGTGGGTAGGTAGTACACGCATTTTTGGGCTCCCGGGCACTAGTAGCCAAATACTCTCCTTTTTTCGACCAATACAATAGAACATTTGAAAAGATCCGCCAACCAAAAATTTGGCTCAAACGGAGGTCGTTTTCATGGTGAAAATGACCATTTACGAAATTTCCCGATTCCCTAAAGGGGGTAGTACAAGCATTTTTGGGCTCCCGGGCACAAGTAGCCAAATACCCTCCTTTTTTCAACCAATCCAATAGAACATTTGAAACGATCCGCCCAAAAAAAAATTTGGCTCAAACGGAGGTCGTTTTCAAGGTGAAAATCCGCACACGCATTTTTGGGCTCTCGGGTACTAGTAGCCAAACACCCTCCTTTTATCTATCAATCCAATAGAACAATTGAAAGGATCAGCACACCAAAAATTTGGCTCAAAAGGAGGTCATTTTCATGGTGAAAATCTCTATTTACCAAATTTCCCGATTCCCCAAAGTGGGTAAGACACGCATTTTTGGGCTCTCGGGCACTAGTAGCCAAATACCCTACTTTTTCAACCAATCCAATAGAAAATTTGAAAGGATCTGACCACCAAAAATTTGGCTCAAACGGAGGTCGTTTTCATGGTGAAAATGACCATTTACGAAATTTCCCGATTCCCCAAAGGGTTTGTTTGTACACGCATTTTTGGGTTCCTGGGCACTAGTAGCCAAATACACTCCTTTTCTCAACTAATACAATAGAACATTTGAAAGGTTCCGCCCACCAAAAATTTGGCTCAAACGGAGGTCGTTTTCATGGTGAAAATGACCATTTACGAAATTTCCCGATTCCCTAAAGGGGTAGTACACGCATTTTTGGGCTCCCAGGCACAAGTAGTCAAATACCCTCCTTTTTTCAACCAATCCAATAGAACATTTTAAAGGATCCGCCCACCAAAAATTTGGCTTAAACGGAGGTCGTTTTCATGGTGAAAATCACCATTTACGAAATTTCCCTGTTCCCCAAAGTGAGTAGGACACGCATTTTTGGCTCCCGGGCACTAGTAGACAAATACCCTCCTTGTTTCAATCAATCCAATAGAACATTTGAAAGGATCCGCCCACAAAAATTTTGGCTTAAACGGAGGTCGTTTTCATGGTGAAAAACACTATTTACGAAATTTCCCGATTCGCCAAAGGGGGGTAGTACACGCATTTTTGGGCTCCCGGGCACTAGTAGCCAAATTGTTAGGTCCCAAATGGTAGAAATCAGGCTAGAGGGGGGTGAATAGCCTGTTAAAACTTTTTGCTTAAAAACTCTTAGTCTTTGTAAAAGGTTGTAGGAAACACACTTGCCAACTGTTAGATTAATTTTGCACAGCGGAGATTTCAGTTAGGCTAGGTTTACAACCGGTTAGGTAGAGTTTCAAAAACAGTATGTTAAAATCCTTATACAAACAAGAAAAATTATATTTCCAAGTAAGACAAACAAGTTGAGCAGTAGGTTGAGTCAATAGGTTGTGACCAGTTGAGAGAATGTCAACCAGTTACAACTACACAAAAATAAACAAGCACACAGAAGAATGACACATTGTTTGAAGAGGTTCACAGTGTTAAATAACTGCTACGTCCTCTACCAAGTTTGGTCAGAACTTGGATTTGTGAAAGTGCACTACTATATTAATGGTTCCTACTTATTACAAGTTGCAAGCCAATGATTGAAGGCCGCCAAACTAAAGGTGACCACTAATGGATCGTGCTACAATAAAGACCTGGTGTTTTCTAGAGATGTGCTCACAAGTTGAGCTGATTTCTCTAGGGTGTTGTGTGTGAAACAATCAATGTGTTCCAAAGGTAGTCTAATGAAGGAACACTACAACATTGATTGAGGTGCACAATGTATAAGTCCTAACAGAGATGTCTAGTGAATAAGGGGACTTGAATTGAATGCCTTGAACTATGGAGTATGCAGGTGGGTAATTCAAAGGAACTCACTCTCAAGAATCATAAATGCACCAACCTTCTTCAATGCTCCAGGGAAGCTATTTATAGTGAACTTTGAAAAGGAGCCGTTGTCTTTGAAGAGGTTGCAATGATGACTTGATCAGGCATGCTTTTGAATTGAAGGATCTTTGCATTAAATGCCTGAGATAGGAGAGAGAAGATTTTCCTTGAGAGGTTGGAAGGATGTGAGTACTGGACATTTTGGCAATCTATTTTGAGCTTCTGACAGCCGCAGGAATGTCACTTCAGCGTCTATTCAGCATGCTTGCTTTACCAACTTTAGCTAAAGGGGTTGCTGGGTAGTTGGGAGCAATAAATGCTTCGGTTGGGTTAGGCTGAGGGAAGCTTGCAGAGAAAGCTTTAACCGGCAAGGTAAAAGATACAACCTGTGAAGGTTACATCAACTAGGTAGGCAACCGGTTAGGTTGACCCATCGGTTAGGGAACCAATCGGTTAGGAGAGCAAACCGAGTAACTTACAGAGAAGAACATAGGGGCAAATCTTCACATCTTCAAGTCTTCAAGGTCTTGAGAAAATTACATGATTTAAAAACACTGGCACTCGCACTAAGGGAACCTATCATACATAGAAAAATTCTATTGGGTCTAATTAAAATTAGGGGTCCACATTAATGCTTGTTGTGATTGGGTTAAGCAATTCTAAACCTAAGCAGATATTTGACTAACAATCTCCTCCTAATTGCTTAAGTCCAATCACCCTAGGTTAGCATCATCTTGACTTAGTAAAAGAATGACTTAAGATTTATCTTTTAGATATGTCATTCCCTAAGTCAAGTAACATCGAAGATGTAACCTAAGAAAGCTTACAGATAGATTGAAAGCTTAAAATTAAGACAACATAGAAAAAAAATATTTTTGAATGAGTAAACCTGCAAAATGAAATAGTTAGAACAGTTTGAACATTCAAAAATAATTAAAAGAAAATAAGGAAAGACAAGTCATTCAAAACAACAGAGTTTGAGGTCAAGAAAATCTCATTGATTAAGCTGCAACCGGTTAAGCAAAAGATGGAAAGACAAGTTCCTCATCGGTTACATTCTAGACTTGAGCAGCAGGATCATCGGTTGGAGGCAAATCCTTGGGGTCTGAAGGAGGGGTAGCCGATGGACTGGCCGGTTGGGTGCGAGATTTCTTGGCTGACTTCTTGGCTTCCTTTTCATCTCTCTTCCTTTTCTTCCTAGCAGACTTCTCAGCATCTCGGTCCGCTAACATCTTCTTGAGGACTTCATTTTCTGATTTGAGCTTGATCCTCTCAGTGTTGGTCTTTCTAAATAATGAGGCTTGATCGGCTAGCTTATAGTTCAACTTCTTGATTTCATCGGTTGCAAGCTTCAAATCGGTTTGGGCATCCTTGGCAGTGTTCATCAATTCTTTGTTCAACTGAGACAAGGCACCTAGCTGAGTGGAAAGATCAGTGATCTTGGCATCTTTATCAAACAAATCGGCCACATAGTTAGCTAGATCCTTTGCATAACCGTGTTCCATTCTGTCTAACCTCTTCTCTTCCTCCTCCTGATTGGACTTAACCATACCAGCAAGCAGGGCTTCATAAAGCTCACAAAGATCACGAACAACAACAGGACGGTTGAGTTCATCCTCAGGAACTGGTTGGGGAGCATCAGGTGAAGGATCAGCATCTGCTACAGCATCACTATCAGAAGAGGAATCACCGGTAGAGGAACTGACTGAAATACCAGGAGGACCGGTTGGATGAGTAGCAACTGTTAAGGCTTGAACCGGTTGAGGAATGAACACTTGGATGGCAAGGGAAGGGTTTGGTGGAGAAAGGGGAACGGTAGGAGGCTTCTCGGTTAGATGTGCAGAGAGGGGAATAGAGTGACCGGTAAGAGATGGAGTTGGAGAACCGGTTGAGACATCGGTTGAAGAATCGGTTGGAGAGGTGACATGGACTGGACCGATCCTTGAGACTTGACCGGTTGGAGAAAAGGTAATCTCCTCATCAGCGATACGAAGAGGCAACCGAGGGGCTAAACACGAGGAAGTCATTGGGGTCGAAGAGACAAGGGAATCGGACTCAAGGCTAAGAGTGATGGCATTCGAATGTCATGGGCTTCATCAAAAGCGGAGGCAATCGGTTCGGCGGCGAGTAGGGCCATTGAGAAAGCAAGTTGCTTTGATCGAATCAAAGGAATAACTCTTAGAGCCAGGAGAAGAAGTGAAGCTTGCCTAATATTGCTCCATGGCCTAGGATGGCCATTTCTCATAATAGAAAGCTGAGGCACATTTGGCATTAACCCAACTACGTGAGTAACTTCGTAGCACCATCTCAAAATTCGCAGCTCCAAAACACGAGAAATACGGTTGTTGACCGAAAGATAACGCATGAAGATATTTGCGAGAGGAAAAGTGCATTCAATCGGTCCGAGCGGGTTGAGCCACACCCCTTGAATTCTAATATGGCGAAGCCTTTGAGATTTGGAAGGAGAGAGAAAATCGGTTTTTGCTTGGAAGGAAAGTTGGTGACCAAGCTGTTGATCGGTTTTGGAGGGCTTGACCGATTGACCCTTGGGAGGAGGAAATCGAAGGCGAAGTTTAAGCACAACCGGTTTTGGGCTTTGAGGCTTGTTTCCCAGGGCCAACGGTTCTAGAGAGGTAGAAGGGAATACCAACATCCTTCTCTTTCGGTTTCTTGAGATCTTGGGAAAAAGGAGGATCGAAACAATTTTATACTCGGCACGGCTTGAGATTTTCTCATGAAGACCAAAGAGGGGAATACCATGAGAGGTTCGAGGAATTGAAGATTTGGAAGTGTAATAGTTTCAAGGGAGAAAAGATATCTTTTTGATAAAGGCAAGGAGTCGGCATAAGCTGGAGGAACAGCGGGATCTAGAATGTTAAAATCATCATCATCATCGATATATCCTCTACTTCAAAGAAATCGGGATTCGTCATCGGGAGCAGAAGAAGTGGGAGGTACAGACTGAGTCTCCTCCTCAACCCTTGGAGGACTAGAAAGTAAGGATTGGATTTCTCTCACCTGACTGTCAAGAATAGAGGCCTGAAGAGCCTGAGCCGTGGCAAGAGCATCGGCTCGGTCTTGCAATCTCTTTTCCTCCACTTCAAAAGAGGCTAAGCGGCTACAAATTTTGTCGAAAAAAGGATATCATCGGCATCAATCGGTTGAGAGGCAATAACCGGTTCAGTAGATACAACGGTTGGAGGGATTGAAACCGGTGGAGACATCATCGGTTGAGTAGAGACCGGTATGGATGTAGTGCCTCCTCCCAATGGAGTAACCGGTGAGGTTTCGGTAATGCCTCCTCCTAGGCTTCTAGCATTGCCATCGGTTGAGGAGTGGTAAATGCTTGATCAGTATCCTCCATTCGGTCAGGTCTATCATCTCCATCAGAACTGGAGTCAGAACTTGAACCAGACTCAGCAATCTCCTCAGACTTTTCCTTTTCTTCCTCATCATCTTCAAACATAGCATCAATTTCAGCATCGGTAATCGTGGGCCATTTGGTTGAGGTGGACTGAATTGCTGAAAAGAAATCGGCTAAGGAAATATTTCCAGCTGCCTTAAGTTCATTGTCCATATCCAGTAAATTATCTAGCAAATCCATCACATTCCTGATAAGCTGATTCTTTCTTGGGCCAAGGCAAACCGGTTCAGAGTCAAAGTTTGGGAGAGAGTCAAACTCCATTTCATATCTCCCAGACTGGTAATAGTCAGTCTCAATCAACGTATCTTCGGCTCCATAGAGAATGGCAAAATCTGCCCATACAGCTTGGACCATCATATCCTGTCTCATTCTATCTTGAGCTAAGAAAACAAAGCATTCCATTTGAGGAAGGCGATCGAAGAACTTGTTGTATTGTTTGATGAGACTGCGCCTAGAAGCGGAAAGATCAAAGTCTCTGAGACGGCAAGGTCTACTGAAGTATACACCATTCTCAATATGTCGGTTTCCAAAATCAATGTAATCTTGAATGTTGCCAATCGGTACGGAAGATTTGTTGATTTCATGAAATTGGAGCAGCTTCCGAATAAATGGTGGCAGATGATCAATTGGATAAACCCAACTAGGAGAGGGAGCAGACTGAGGGTTGATAGCCCAGGGATTGTTGTGGAAGATGTGGAAGGTGGGATTCCTGATCGGTTGGCATCTTCGGTAAGAGGGATTAGAGGCATGACCGGTGATAGGTATGTCATCGGTCAAGGTGTCATGGCCAAGTAATCGGTTGGGGATGAAGGGTATGAATGAAGAAATGTCGGCTTCAATTCTCTTTCTTCTTTCTGCATTTTCCTTGGCTATTTGGGAAGGAGTTTTTGGAATTGGTTTTGATTTTGAAGTGGTTTGGAGGAGGAGTAGCGAGTTTGGAGGATTTCCTTGCGACTTTTTGGGTCGGATAATGGTTGAGATAGGTTCTTTGTCTTGATGCTCGGAGTTAAGGGATTTTCTTTTGGCCGGAGAGGTGATCGGTTGAGAAGGCTGAGATTGAGGGACCGGCTTGGAGGAATCGGTTGACTGCTTCTTCTTCGGTTGAGAGGTCTTCTTCTTAGCCGGTTGAGCTTCGGTTGGAGCAGCAATGGGAGCCGTCGGTTTAGCTTCTCTAAGAATCCTCGCTTGATCGGCTTTGTCGAAGGCTTTGACAAATGACTTGGGAACCGAGGGCTGACCACCAGAAATAGTAAAAATTGAAGGGATTCTCAAGAGGATTCTACTCATCAGAAGATAATGGATTGGCTTGGCCTTGTTAGATCTGGACAAGGGCTTCTCCTTCTGGAATTTCTTGAAGGCGATTAAGATAACACGGTAGATGAAGGAGCACCAGTTGAACCTCCTTTAAAGCATAACAGCTGCAATGGCTTCCCATTGTATCATAGTGATACAATGATGAGAACCAGACCGGCATATCACACATCGGTCAATCACTTCGGTCAAGGCATAATGAACAGCATCCAAATCGACTTTCTTGTTTCCTTCACCGGTCACAAATGGGTCGGTTCCACGAACGGTAGCCCAAGCTAATTCCATATCTTTCGAAGTGACGGAGGAGGAACCGGTTGAGGGAAGAGTAGGGAAAGCTTCGGCTATGGAAGTTGGGGAGAAATCAACAGAAAAGCCACCAACAGATGAAGTAATATGAGAAACAACGCCGGGCTTGGGATTATCATCAACTACGCCATTGTTGAAGAACTCATTGACAAGCTCATACATAATATCATCATTCCCCTCAGGCATCAAGAACGGCAACAAACCGGAAGCAGTTAGCATGGCCTGGAGGATTTTCCCTTCTTCAGATTCGAAGAAGCTTGGTAGAATGTAACCTCCGAAAATGTCTTTCTTGGTTGGTTTGGGAGCCATCTGTCAAAAGAGTTAAGAATCAAAACATTCTAAGTTAGAACACATTTCAAAAGAAAAAATAGACGTGAGTTTTTATATTTTGAAAATAGTTCGTGTTCTTCAAGTTGAAAGAATTTAGAAAAAAAAAAACTTTACCGGAAAAGGTTAGAGTTTGAAGAACAATGGAGGAAAGTTTGAATGCTTGAAGGTTTCGTGCTCTTGCGAGAGAGAGAGAGGAAAGTCGGAAAGTTTAAATGACAAGCTTGAATTTCCTTATATAGGAGAGAAGGAGAGAAGATGGAAAGGTTTCTTGAAATAAAGAAAACGTTTCAAGCGCATAGCACGAGATATTTAAAAAGATATTGAACACGATTTTAAATATGAGAGATTAAAACTAGGTACGTGTGTGCGACGGTTAAACCATAATGCAATAATGACAAAAAGATAACCTTTTGATAAATTGGAATGATACGAAGTTACCTTTTTGGTCACAAAATTTTAAATTTGACCAATCAACAAGTACAAAAGGACGGTAGTAGGAAGGAGTAGGGAACATCAATTATGATTTGTCGGGATAGGGAAAGGCGGTAGACGGCCGATAGGATTGATGGGACTTATCGGCTAGGGACGCGCCTAGGTTAAAAACGGATTGTGAATAGTAATCCGCCCGCAATTCGTCGGCTAGGTAATGATCAATCGGTTGAGCCGACGTCACCACATTAAGCTTGACCGGTCAAGGAGATGATCGGTTAGACAAAGAAAAGTTGATCGGTTAGGAGAGAAGGCTTTTGCATCGGTTAGGGACCATCGGTTAGGGTATCTTTCATACCGGTTGAGAGTAGGACAAGAGCATCGGTTGAGCATAATCAAATGAGGCATCACCCATGATCGGTTAAGAGCTTTCACAAACAGCAAAGTTAGCACAATAAATTAACGAATATCAATCATGCCTAGTTCTCCTCTAAGGAATTCAAATCTTTTAATGTCCAATGGTTTTGTCAAAATATCAGCTAGTTGATAATCAGTATGGACTTTTAAAAGAACAATGTTACCCTTTTCAACGTGATCCTTGAGGAAGTGATATTTGATGTCTATGTGCTTGGTCTTTGAATGCATCACAGGATTGTTGGAGACTGATATGGCTGAGGTATTATCACAATAAATAGGACATACTTCTTGAGGGATTTCATAGTCCACTAGTTGTTGCTTTAACCATAGAATTTGTGAACAGCAACTTCCAGCGGCTATGTACTCAGCTTCAGTTGTAGAAGTGGAAATTGATGCCTGTTTCTTGCACGACCAGGAAACCAATCGGTTACCTAGAAATTGACAAGTTCCACTAGTACTTTTCCTGGTGACCCTACAAGCTGCAAAATCAGCATCTGAATATCCAATTAGTGTAAATGATGAATCTTTTGGATACCACAAACCTAAGTTAGTAGTTCCCACAAGATATCTAATGATTCTTTTGACAGCTTGCAAGTGAGATTCTCTTGGGTCAGCTTGAAATCTAGCACATACACATACGGCAAACATGATATCTGGCCTACTAGCGGTTAAGTAAAGTAGAGAGCCTATCATACCTCGGTAGAGTGTCATATCTACTTTCTTACCGGATTCGTCTTTGTCTAAGTGTACGTTTGTGGCCATTGGAGTGCTTTGAGGATGAGCGGAATCAAGTCCAAACTTCTTGATTAGATCTTTGGTATATTTGGCTTGATTGATGAAAATACCTTCTTGGGTTTGCTTGACTTGAAGTCCAAGGAAAAAGGTTAGCTCACCCATCATGCTCATCTCAAATTTGCTCTGCATAAGTTTCTCAAATCTCTTGCATAATTTTTCGTTAGTAGATCCAAAAATAATGTCATCAACATATATTTGAACTAACAATGAATGACCATTATGCTTTGCAATAAATAAAGTGGTGTCTATTTTACCTCGTTCAAACTTCTCACTAAGTAGGAATTTGGAGAGAGTTTCATACCATGCTCGAGGTGCTTGCTTGAGGCCATACAAAGCTTTATTCAATTTGTAGACATGATTAGGCTTCTTGGAATCTTCAAAACCGGGAGGTTGATCTACATATACAAGCTCTTGAAGTTCACCATTGAGAAAGGCACTTTTCACGTCCATTTGATATAGCTTAAATTCTTTGTAGGCTACATAGGCAAGAAATAACCTAATGGCTTCTAATCTAGCTACGGGAGCAAAAGTCTCATCATAGTCTATTCCTTCCTCCTGTCTATATCCTTTTGCCACTAATCGGCTTTATTTCTTATAATTTTCCGAGACTCATCCAATTTATTCCTATATACCCATTTTGTTCCAATCACCGTTTGATCACTAGGTCTAGGCACTAATTCCCAAACTTTGCATCTATCAAACTGGTTAAGCTCTTCTTGCATAGCTTCTACCCAGTGGGGTCATCAAGTGCTTCATCGGTCTTCTTTGGTTCTATGTTGGAGACCATAGCGAGAGGAAAATAAACCATGTTGTTCTTCTAAGTTTCTTAATTGGCCTCTAGTCAATCTAGGTCCAAAGACATCACCAATAACATTTTCTAAAGGATGATTCCTAACTAATCTCACTTCCCTAGGTAGGTCTTGCACGACCGATTCTGTCTTAAGGTTTCTATTGGAGGAGTGGAATCGGTTAAGGGAGAAGAGATCGGTTGAGGTGATCGGTTAGGTGAGGGTGAGGCGATGATGGTGATCGGTAATTGGTGATGGAAATGGTAAGTTATTGGGTGAAATTGGTTCGGCTCAGTGATGAATTTGGAGTTGTAATATTAGGACTAGTTGGAAGAGGATCGGTTATGGCTGAGTTTGACTATTGGATTGCCTAACCGATTGAGGAAAGAATGAGTCATCAACTAGGTCTCTATAGGTTACACCACTAGAAGTGACGGTTGAGGTGGAGACCGATTTGCGTTGATCTTTGGTGGATTGATTAGAGTTTTGATTACTGTTTCACTTGTCTCAAAAACACCGGAACTATCGGTACAATTTGGAGCCTTGTCGAGACTCTAGCAAATCAAATTCATCAAAAGTAACATGAACAGATTCAACAATTTTCAACAACCGTTTATTAAAAACTCTAAATGCCTTACCGTGCTTGGCGTATCCCACAAAAATGCCTTCATCGGCTTTTCATCAAATTTACCTCGGCGTTCTTTACCGTTGTAAAGAACATAGCATTGGCAACCGAAGATCTTGAAATAACTAATATTGGGGATCCCGCCACGCCACAACTCATAAGGGGTCTTGTTGTGAAACTTGTTGACCAAAGATCTATTCGGGTGAAGCAAGCCGTGTGTATAGCTTCGGCCCAAAAATACTGGGAAGCCTAGCCGGATATCATTGTTTTTCCAGTTCGATCAATGTCCCGTTCTTTCTCTCTCAACTACACCATTTTGTTGCGGTGTACCAAAGAATGAGAAATTATGGTCTATTCCGTGATCATCACAAGATCTTGAGCGATCCCAAGATTTTTGAACTCCGTTCCATTATCTGATCTCATACTGATGATATCACATTCTTTTTGGGTTTGAAGTAGACGGAATAATCTGGTAGCAACTTCATATGTATCATCTTTTGAAGCAAACATCTCTACCCAGGTATATCTTGAGAAATCGTCTACAACAACCAAGGCATATCTGCTACCCCCCAAACTGGCAAGAGTTGTGGGGCCAAACAGATCCATATGTAGCACTGGAGGCACCTAGAAGTGGACATGCGTGGCTTGCGTGGAAAGATTCTTTATGTTGTTTTCCCAATTGGCGAGCTCTACATTTCCTTCCATGATCGCCAGACACCCGAGGTAAGCCGGCGACAAGATTTTTATTGGCCGGCTTGGATAGATATTTGAAGTTCAGTGATCGAGTCTCTTGTGCCATAGCCAGGAATTCTCACTGATGTTCTTAGCTACAAAACAAACATTAGTAACATTCGAGATATTGTTTAAATCTATAGCATATACGTTACCTTTTCTATATCCAGTGAGAAGCGTTTCACCTGTAGCAATGTCTTTCACATAGCAGTTGGAAGAATTGAAAACACAATGCATACCTTTGTCGCAAAATTGTGAAATAGAGAGAAGGTTGTGTTTTAGACCATCCACCAAAGATACCTTCTGTACAATTACTGTACCTCTTTTGATGGATCCTCGACCGATAATTTTACCCTTTGCGTTGTCACGAAAGACAACCTGGAGGACCAGATGCTTCTTCCGTATCGGTTAGGAGATCGGCATGACCGATCATATGCCTAGAGCATCCACTGTCCATAATCCAAACATCCTTACCGGCATCGGTTGAGGCCATTAAGCATTCCTCGCAGAATCGGTCGTACGTTTCCTTCATTGTCTCATTTGGATTCTTCTTGAAGGACTCAAACTCAGCAACGCTTTTGTAGAGTCTGTTGTCCTTGGCCACTTGATCTCCTTCAAAGTATCTGAGAAGACTTTGCCATACTTGTTGAGCGGTCTCATAGCATTGTACTTGTTTGTACAGTCTGTCATCAAGTCCTGAGGTTATTATGTGCAATGCTTTTCGGTCTAAGGAATCACAAAGTTTGTCATCCTCAGTCCATTCTTCACGAGGTTTTGGCACATAAGTTTCATAAACCTCAAAGTCTTGTTCAGACTCTCTATCTGCATGATCCATGAGAGGAGTTTTGGGTGCTCTTGTTGCAAGATTGATTTTCAGGGGTGTCATTGGACCATCTCTGACTACAGTAGTTAACCTATCATCTATTGAATCCAAGTACCGCATGATTACTCGTTTTTCCATACTGGAAATTCGTTATCGTTCAACATGGGAACGGATGTCAAGTTGTATGTTTGCATAATTTTTCCCGCCATTTTGGAATTGGCAATTCAAGCGGTTAAGCTTGGAAAAAATGATTTTCGAAAATTGCAAGCTCTGATACCAATTGTTAGGTCCTGAAAGGAGGGAAACAGGCTAGAGGGGGGGGGTGAATAGCCTGATTAAAACTTTTCGCTTTAAAACTCTTAGTCTTGATAAAAGGTTGAAGAAAACACACTTGCTAACCGTTTGATAAGTTTTGCACCAAGCGGAATAACAAAGGTTAGGCTAGGTTTTGAAAGTTAGGTAGAGTTTTCAAAAGCAAACCCATTAAAAATCCTTATGCAAACATGACAAATTATATTTCCAAGTAAGACAAACAAGTTGAGCAAGAGGTTGAGTCAATAGGTTGTGACCGAGTTGAGAGAATGTCAACCAATTACAACAACACAAAAATAAACAAACGCACGTAAGAATGACGCATTGTTTGAAGAGGTTCACGGTGTTAAATAATCGCTACGTCCTCTACCAAGTTTGGTCGAACTTGGATTTGTGAAAGTGCACTACTATATTAATGGTATCTACCTATTACAAGTTGCAAGCCAATGATTGAAGGTCGCCAAACTAAAGGTGACCACTAACGGATCGTGCTACAATAAAGACCGGTGTTTTCTAGAGATGTGCTCACAAGTTGAGCTGATTTCTCTAGGGTGTTGTGTGTGAATCAATCAATGTGTTCCAGATGTAATCTAATGAAGGAACACTACACTATTGATTGAGGTGCACGGTGTATAAGTCCTAACAGAGATGTCTAGTGAATAAGAGGACCGAATTGAATGCCTTGAACTATGGAGTTTTCAGGATGGTAGTTCGTAGCAACTCACTCTCAAGAATCATAAATGCACCCACCCTCTTCAATGCTCCAGGAAGCTATTTATAGAGAACTTTGAAAAGGAGCCGTTGTCTTTGAAGAGATTGCAATGATGACTTGATCGTGCATGCCTTTGAATTGAAGGATCTTTGCATTAAATGCCCGAGATAGGAGAGAGAAGATTTTTCCTTGAGTGGTTGAAAGGATGTGAGTACCGGTCATTTTGACAATCTATTTTGAGCTTCGACAGCCGTAGGAATGTCACTTCAGCCTATTCAGCATGCTTGCCTTACCAACTTTAGCTAAGGGGATTCTGGGTAGTTGGGAGCAATAAATGCTTCGGTTAGGCTAGCCGAGGAAAGCTTGCCGAGGAAGCCTTAACCGGCAAAGGATAGGATGCAACCCCGTGAAGGTTACATCGGCTAGACAGGCGACCGGTTAGATTGACATAGCGATTAGGAATTCAACAGGTTAGGGTGGCAAACCGAGTAGCTCACAGAAAATATCATGGGAGCAAATCTTCATACCTTCAAGTCTTCAAGGTCTTGAGAAAATTACATGAAATAAAAACACTGGCACTAGCATTTAAGGGACCTATCATACATAGAAAAATTCTATTGGGTCTAATTAAAATTAGGGATCCACATTAATGCTTGTTGTGATTGGGTTTAAGCAATTCTAAACCTAAGCATATATTTGACTAACAATCTCCTCCTAATTGCTTAAGTCCAATCACCCTAGGTTAGCATCATTTTTGACTTAGTAAAAGAATGACTAAATATTTATATTTTAGATGTGTCATTCCCTAAGTCAAGTAACATCATAGATGCAACCTAAGAAAGCTTACAGAAAGATTGAAAGCTTAGAAATTTAAAACAAGATAAAGTGAAATATTTTTGAATGAGTAAACCTGCAAAATGAAATAGTTAGAACAGTTTGAACATCCAAAAATAATCAAAAGAGAGTAAGGAAAGATAAGTCATTCAAAATCAACAGAGTTTGAGGTTAAGGAAATCTCATTGATTAGTCTTCAACCGGTTAAGCAAAAGATGGAAAGACAAGTTCCTCATCGGTTACATTCTAGACTGGGGCAGCAGGATCATCGGTTGGAGGAAAATCCTTAGGGTCTGAAGGAGGAGTAGCCGATGGACTGGCCGGTTGAGTGCGAGATTTCTTGGCTGACTTCTTGGCTTCCTTGTCATCTCTCTTCCTTTTCTTCCTAGCGTACTTCTCTCGCATCACGGTCGCCTAGCATCTTCTTAAGGACTTCATTTTCAGTCTTAAGCTTGATCCTCTCGGTGTTGGTCTTTCTCGAATAATGAGGCTTCGATCGGCTAGCTTCGATTCAGCTTCTTGATTTCTTCGGTTGCAAGCTTGAGATCGGTTTGGGCATCCTTGGCAGTGTTCAGGAGTTCCTTGTTCAACTGGTTCAAGGCACCTAGCTGAGTGGAAAGATCGGTTATCTTGGCATCTTTATCAAACAAATCGGCCACATAGTTAGCTAGGTCCTTTGCATAACCGTGCTCCATTCTGTCTAGCCTCTTTTCTTCCTCCTCCTGATTGGACTTAATCATACTCGCAACCAGGGCATCATAAAGTTCACAAAGATCACGAACAACAACGGGACGGTTGAGTTCATCTTCGGGAGCCGGTTGAGGAACATCGTGGGACGGATCAAGATCATTATCGGTTGAAGAGCCATCGGTTGAAGAGCTAACCGATATAGCCTGAGGATCGCTTGGAGGAGTAGTAACAATTGTCAAGGTTTGAACCGGTTGGGGAATGAACACTTGAATGGCAAGGGAAGGATTTGGTGGAGAAAGAGGAACGACGGGAGGCTTCTCGCTTAAATGTGCAGAGAGGGAATAGAGCGACCGGTTAGGGATGGAGTTGGAGAACCGGTAGAGGCATCGGTTGAAGAATCGGTTGGATCACCGACATGAACCGGACCGATCCTAGAGACTTGACCGGTTGGAGAAAAAGTAATCTCCTCATCAACAGATACCGAAGAAGCAATAGAGGGACCGAACACGAGGAAATCATTGGGATCGAAGAGAATAGGGAGTCGACTCAAGGCCGAGAGTAATAGCATTCTCGAACATCATGGGCTTCATCAAATGCGGAGGCAATAAGATCTCGCAGCAAGAGGAGCCAATGCTAAAGCATGTTGCTTTGATCGAATCAAAGGAATAACCCCGAGAGCAAGGAGTAGAAGGGATGCTTGCCGAATGTTGCTCCATGGCCTAGGATTGCCATTTCTCAAAATAGAAAGCCGAGGCACATTTGGCATTAACCCAACTCGTGAGTAACCTCGTAGCACCATCTCACAATACGTAGCTCCAAAACCTGAATAATACGGTTGTTGACCGAAAGATAACGCATGAAAATGTTGGGGGAGGAAAATGTGCAATCATCCGGTCCAGAGGCAGGTTGAGCCACTTCACCTTGAATTCTTATGTGGCGAAGTCTTTGAGATTGGGAAGGAGAGACCGTCGGTTTCTCGCTTTGAAGGGAATTTGGTGATCAACTGTTGATCGGTTTTGGAGGGCTTGACCGATTGACCTTTGGGTGGAGGAAACCGAAGACGAAGTTTGAGTGCAACCGGTTTCGGGCTTTGGAACTTGTTTCTCCAGGCCAACGGTTCTCGACAGTAGAAAGGGACATTAACTTCTTTTTCTTTCAACTTTTTGAGTTCATGGGAAAATGGAGGAGGATCGAAACCAATTTATACTCAAGACGGCTAGAAATCTTCTCATGGGGTTCAAAGAGTGGAATACCATGAGGGGATCGAGGAATGGAAGATCCGGTAGTGTAATAGTTCAAGGGAGAGAAGATGTCTTTTTGAAGAACGCAAGGATCAAGATAAGTCGGTGGGATAGCAGATCCAAGATATCAAATTCTTCTTCATCCGAAATTTCTTCCACAAAGAAATCGAATCTCCATCAGAGCATCGTAAGTAGGAATAGCGTAAGATGGAGGTACGGACCGAGTCTCCTCCTCAACTCTTGGAGGGCTAGAAAGCATAGACTCAATTTCTCTTACTTGACTCAAGCCAAGAATTGAAGCTTGAAGAGCTTGAGCAAAGGGCAAGAGCATCGGCTCGGTCTTGTAGCCGTTTTTCCTCTACATCAAATAGACTAACAGCCACTTTGTCAAGAAGGATATCATTAGGATCAATCGGCCGAGAGGCTTCAACCGGTTCAGAAGATACAACGGTTGGAGGGATTGAAATCGGTGGAGGTGTCATCGGTTGAGTAGAGGCTGGGATGTCGGTAGAGCCTCCTCCCAAGGGAGTAACCGGTGACGTATCGCAATGCCTCCTCCCAAGCTTCTAACCGTCGCCATCGGTTGGGGAGTGGTGAAAGCTTGATTCGAGCTCTCCATCCGGTCAGTTTGTCCTCATCATCATCATTATCGAACTTGAATGGAAATGGATTCAACAACCTCTTCGTATTTTTCTTTTTCTTCCTCCTCATCTTCAAACAAAGCATCAATCTCTTCATCAGTAACCGTAGGCCATTTGGTGGAGGAGGACTGAACTGCAGAAAAGAAATCGGCTAAGGAAATATTTCCAGCCGCCTTGAATTCATTGTCCATATCAAGTAAATTATCCAACAAATCCATCACATTTCGATCGCTGGTTCTTTCTAGGCCAAGGCGCACCGGTTCGTAGTCAAAATTTGGAAGAGTATCCATATCCATTTCATATCTCCCAGACTGGTAAAGATCTGTCTCAATCAAGGTATCTTCAGCTCCATAGAGAATAGCAAAGTCAGCCCATACAGCTTGGACCATCATGTCCTGCCTCATTCTATCTTGAGCTAAGAAAACAGCGTTCCATTTGAGGGGAAGCTGATCAAAAAATTTGTTGTATACCTTGATAAGACTGCGCCTAGAAGCGGAAAGATCAAAATTTCGAGACGGCAAGGTCTGCTGAAGTACACGCCCTTCTCGATATGTCGGTTTCCAAAATCAATATAGTCTTGGATGTTGCCAACCGGTACGGAAGACTTGTTGATTTCATGGAATTGAAGCAACTTCCGAATAAACGGCGGCAAATGATCAATAGGATAAACCCAACTAGGAGAGGGAGCAGACTGAGGGTTGATAGCCCATGGATTGTTATGGAAAATGTGGAAGGTAGGATTTCTGATCGGTTGGCATCGTCGGTAAGAGGGATTAGAGGCGTGACCGGTGATAGGTATATCATCGGTCAAGGTGTCATGGCTAAGTAAACGGTTGGGGATAAAGGGTATGAATGAAGAAATATCGCCTTCAATTCTCTTTCTCCTTTCTCGCATTTTCCTCGCTATTTGGGAAGGAGTTTTTGGGATTGGCTTTGATTTTGAAGTGGCCGGAGGAGGAGAGACTGGTTTGGAGGGTTTTCTAGCGTACTTTTTAGGTCGGATAACGGTGGAGATGGGTTCTCTCGTCTTCGCATCGTGTTCGGGGATTTTCTTTTAGCCTGAGAAGGGATCGGTTGAGAAGACCGAGGTTGAGAGACCGGCTTGGGGATATCGGTTGTCCGCTTCTTCTTCGGTTGAGAGGTCTTCTTCTTAGCCGGTTGGGCTTCGGTTGGAGCAAAGAATGGGGCCATCGGTTTGGCTTCTCTAAGAATCCTTGCTTGATCGGCCTTGTCGAAAGCTTTGACAAAGGACTTAGGAACAAGGCCGACCACCGTAAATGGTAAAGATAGAAGGAATTCTCATGAGGATTCTCGCTCATTAAGAGATAATGAATGGGCTTGGCCTTGTTAGATCTGGACAAGGGCTTCTCCTTTTGGAATTTCTTGAATGCAATAAGGATAACACGATAGATGAAGGAGCACCCGCTGAATCTCCTTTGAAGCATAACGGCGGCCATCGCTTCCCATTGTATCATGGTGATACAATGATGAGAGCCGACCGGCAAATCACACATCGGTCAATGACTTCAAGTAGGGCATAGTGAACAACGTCCAAATCGCCTTTCTTGTTCCCTTCACCGGTCACGAATGGATCGGTTCCACGGACGGTGGCCCAGCGGCTTCCATATCCTTTGAAGTGACAAGATGAACCAGTTGAGGAAGAGTAGGGAATGCTTCGGCTATGGAGGATGGGGAGAAATCCACGTAAAACCACCAACCAGAAGTAATGTGAGAAACAACACCGGCTTGGGATTATCATCAACCACTCCATTGTTGAAGAACTCATTGACAAGCTCATACGTAATATCATCATTCCTCTCGGCATCAAGAACGGCAACAACCCTAAGCAACTAGCATGGCTTGGAGGGTCTTCCCTTCTTCGCATTCGAAGAAGCTTGGTAGAATGTAACCTCCGAAAATGTCTTTCTTAGTCGGTTTGGGAGCCATCTCGTCAAAAGATTTAGGAATCAAAAACATTCTAAGTTAGAACATATTTCAAACGAAAACAATGTAAGTGGGGTTATGATTTTGAAAATAGTTCTAGTTCTTCAAGTTAAAAGAATTGGAGTAGTTAGAAAAACTTTACTGTAAAGGATTAGAGTTCGAAGAACAAAGAGAATGGATTTTGAATACTTGAAAGTTCAAAGCTTTTGGAGAGAGAGAGAGGAAATCGGAAAGTTTGAATGAAGTATTGAATTTCCTTATATAGAAGAGAGTGATAGAAGACGGAGAGGTTTCTTGTAATAAAGAAAACGTTTCAACTGCATGGCACAGATATTTAAAAAGATATTGAACACGATTTTAAATATGTGGAATAAAAACTAGGTACGTGTGTGCAAAGTAGCTTAAACCATAATGCAATAATGACAAAAAGATAACCTTTTGATAAACTGGAAAGATACAGAAGTTACCTTTTTGGTCACAAAATTTTAAATTTGACCAATCATCAAGTACAAAAAGGACGGTAGTAGGAGGGAGTGGGAAACATCAATGATGCTTTGTCAGTATAGGGAAAGGCGGTAGACGGCTGATAGGATTGATGGGACTTGTCGGCTCGGTGATGATCAATCGGTTGAGCTGACGTCACCACATTAGGCTTGACCGGTCAGGATATGATCGGTTAGACAAAGAAAATTGATCGGTTAGGAGAGACGACTTTTGCATCGGTTAGGGACCATCGGTTAGGGTATCTTTCATACCGGTTGAGAGTAGGACAAGAGCATCGGTTGAGCATAATCAAATGAGGCATCATCATGATCGGTTGAGAGCTTTTACAGACAGCAAGGTTAGCACAATAAATTAACGAATATCAATCATGCCTAGTTCTCCTCTAAGGAATTCAAATCTTTTAATGTCCAAAGGTTTTGTCAAAATATCAGCTAGTTGATAATCAGTATGGACTTTTAAAAGAACAATGTTACCCTTTTCAACGTGATCCTTGAGGAAGTGATATTTGATGTCTATGTGCTTGGTCTTTGAATGCATCACAGGATTGTTGGAGACTGATATGGCTGAGGTATTATCACAATAAATAGGACATACTTCTTGAGGGATTTCATAGTCCACCGCTTGTTGCTTCATCCATAGAATTTGTGAACAAAGAACTTCCAAATGCTATGTACTCGCCTTCAGCCGTAGAAGTGGAAATTGATGCTGTTTCTTGCACGACCGGGAAACCAACCGGTTACCTAGAAATTGACAGTTCCACTAGTACTTTTCTGGTGACCCTACAAGCCGCAAAATCAAGCATTCGAATAACCAATTAGTGTAAACGATGAATCTTTCGGGTACCACAAACCTAAGTTAGCAGTTCCCACAAGATATCTGATGATTCTTTTGACAGCTTGCAAATGAGATTCTCTAGGGTCAGCTTGAAATCTAGCACATACACATACGGCAAACATGATATCTGGCCTACTCGCGGTTAAGTAAAGTAGAGAACCTATCATACCTCGGTAGAGTGTCATATCTACTTTCTTACCGGATTCGTCTTTGTCTAAGTGTACATTTGTGGCCATGGGAGTGCTTTGAGGATGAGCGGAATCAAGTCCAAATTTCTTGATTAGATCTTTGGTATATTTGGCTTGATTGATGAAAATACCTTCTTGGGTTTGCTTGACTTGAAGTCCAAGGAAAAAGGTTAGCTCACCCATCATGCTCATCTCAAATTTGCTCTGCATAAGTTTCTCAAATCTCTTGCATAATTTTTCGTTAGTAGATCCAAAAATTATGTCATCAACATATATTTGAACTAACAATGAATGACCATTATGCTTTGCAATAAATAAAGTGGTGTCGATTTTACCTCGCTCGAACTTCTCACTAAGTAGGAATTTGGAGAGAGTTTCATACCATGCTCGAGGTGCTTGCTTGAGGCCGTACAAAGCTTTATTCAACTTGTAGACATGATTAGGCTTCTTAGGATCTTCAAAACCGGGAGGTTGATCTACATAAACAAGCTCTTGAAGTTCACCATTGAGAAAGGCACTTTTCACGTCCATTTGATATAGCTTAAATTCTTTGTAGGCTGCATAGGCAAGTGATGGATGTGTATTTACCCATCCAAATGATGCACTTTTAGGCTTTCTTTGCGTTCGATTTCCGAGTTTTGTGTATATTTGATGTGGCTTGTGAGTATTTTATGAGTACAGGGTATATAGCTGATTAAAGGTGCATTTTATGGCTAAAAAGTGCAAAAGGAATAAAGTGGAGCGGAGCTCAAGGACTAAACTGGTATTTGGAAGCTTTTGGACCAAATGGGAATTATTGGAAATTCAAGGACTGAACTGGAATTACGGAATTTTCGGACGAATTTGATTTCTAAAAATTCCTGGGATGAAATGAAAAATAAAAGTCCAAAGAGCGAAGCGCAGAAGAAGTTGTTAAAGTGGTCAAAGTGCGACTGCAAGATAGCGGGACGAAACGAATAACTATTAATACAAATTAGCCATTGCATTGCAGGATCATGGCCGAGGAATTGGGGCCAGCTTCTAGGCAAGTGGCCGGCCAGTTCTAGGAATTATGGGCCAAGCAAGGGCGGACGCACTCAAGCAAGGGCGGCCGCGCTCACAGAAGGAAAATCACGGCCAAACACACGGCCCATAAGGGCGACCGCGCAGAAACTAGGGCGGCCGCGCTCCGGACGTCGTCAGCAACAATTTGAACGTACAATTCAGGGGCAAAATCATCATTTCCCGCCTTGGTCTCCACTGTTGCCCTATATTTTTTATTTAAATCACAGCACAGCCACGGAATATGAGATCTAGAACATATTATATCACACATTATAGCTTAGAATTATTTTTAGTTTTATTTTCTTTTCTTCTTGGATCAACAATTGAAGAACGATTCATCAATTCAGGTTTTTATTTTTAAATTATGAGTAGCTAATTTTCTAGATTTGTAGATTGGTAGAACCTTTACCGGATTTATATGCAATTATATTTTTAATTCTTTCTAATTTAATTCCTTCTAGTTCATCAATAGATTTTAATTTCTTATTCTTAGGTTCGAGACGTATGTTAAGATACGAACTCATCTTTGAATAATTGGTTATTTATCGCGCCATTAAATTGGGCGATTTATACATAGACAACTATTGATTGAATAATTTGGTCTGTGCCGTAATAGAAGCGGATCAATATTAGGTTCTTTAATTCTTTCGTGTTTAATTTATTCTTGGTATATTGTGGAACCGTAATAGAAACTACAATATTGAGAGAGTATTTAGGGTTGTAATCCGGCCACCTAACCGTGTCGATCCTAGCAAAAGTGAATGAACCCTAGAAGTTGAGTTGATGTTTTATAAGTAAAATTTTGCATAGAATGATGGTGAAGTGAAATCCAATCTACGAATCTCTGCTCGTAATCTGTTTTCTCGTTTATTTAGTTTTCGTTATTTAGTTTATGCTCTTAGTTTTTAAATCAAATCTATAAACTTTTGTTACTAAATTCACTGCGTTCACCCTATTTGTTTACCAACGAGTCTCTGTGGATTCGACCCCTGCATTTGCATACTGCTACACCGGTAGTGAGTACACTTGCTCGGTATTTTTATTACAAGAGGGAGTTTTCCTCCATCAAGTTTTTGGCGCCGTTGCCGGGGACTTGTTGCAAGTAAACAAGTAGGTTAGGTAGTGAATGCAAGGTCGTCGTTCTTTGAAGCCTACATTGGTTCCATTGGACGACAACATCAATCGACTTGAGGAAGCATTTGAGGGCGATCCCCTCTTTAATCCTCTTTTCTCAGATTCGGACACCGAATCAGAACCCTCCACCACCGAGGTAGAGGAAGAGAAAGCCGAGATGGCAGAACCACCGGCTCAAACTATGAATGATTTCCTGAGACCTAGGGTAGACACATCTACCTCTTGCATAGTGCTGTCCGATGCAGCCAAAAATTTAGAGGTCAAAGGACAATACTTTGCCATGTTGCCAAGCTTTCACGGATTGCCTGGTGAGGATGCACTTACGTTCCTTAAAGAGTATATTATTGTTGTTGCTCAATTTTTGTTAAGACAGGGAGTGACTGAGGAGCAAATTAGACTGAAGTGTTTTCCTTACACTCTTAAGGGAGTGGCTAAAACATGGTTGCTGATGCTTGCACCGAGCAACATTAGTACTTGGGTAGAATTGCAAGATGTGTTCCTTAAAAGATATTACCCACATCATCTGTTGGCTAGCTTTAGACAGAAATTGATGACATTTTCCCAAGATGTGGGGGAGCCCTTTCATGAGGCATGGGAAAGATTTAATACGATGATAATGCAATGTCCCCATCATAATTTCACACTACCCTCACTGAACCAAGCCTTCTATGATGGCTTGAATGACAATGGTCAATCAATGGTTGACAATGCTGCTGGAGGCTCAATTGGAGCCAAGACCCCGGATGAGACCAAGGCTTTATTTGAGATGTTGAGTGCTAATTCTCAACAAAAGAGTTCGAGGGGTAGGACAAGGGGGGTATTAGATTTGACTGCTACTGATAATCTTTCTAAGCAAATTGCAGTCTTGAGTAGTAAATTTGATAAATTGATCGCTGTGGCACTTCTGTTGGTGCCAATGTTATTACTGATTATTGTGCAAATTGTGGTTTATCATCTCATGTGACTAATATGTGTCCAAGTGCAGCAAATTTCTGTTATAATCCTGAACAGGCACATGCTTTCAATGGATATGCACCAAGGCCACCACCCCAAGGCAACCAATATGGCAACTACAATCCATGGGGTGGCTATCATAATCAGCAAGTGAAACCTCTTCATGTGCCACCACCTGGACAACATGATAAAGAGCCGTGGGAGCCGGCAAATGCTTAAGAATGGAGATGCAAGAAAGTAATAGAAATACAGATGTCGCTTTTGAAAAGATGGGCACACAAGTAGAGCAACTTGTGAAGGTTGCCCAAGAGTTGATGAAAGAGAAGAACCCACCCGAGCAAGCAAAGTCAATCACAACAACAGTGTGGGATGAAAGTGAGGAAATTGAGGAGGTATTTCTATCTTCTCTTGATAATTTTGATTGTTTTGATAATAATGATAAGGTTAATGAGGATGAGAGTGGGGAGATTCAACATGTATTTTCTGCATTAAATTTAGAAACCCCTCTCCCTAATGTTGTAAAAACCACATCCCCGAGAGGTGTGGAGTTAAAAAAAATCAAACATGTTCAAAAAGACCCCGGATGTTTCACTATCCCAATTTCTTTAGGGGGTCAAAATTTTAAAGGTTTATTGGATCTTGGGGCAAGTGTCAATGTGATGCCCTTTCATGTTTTTAGAAGTTTGGGGGTATGTGAGTTGAAACCACCCATGAGAGACTTGCAATTGGCGGATCTCTCAATCAAAAGACCTTTAGGGGTTATTGAAGGGGTGATGGTTAAAATTGATAAAATCGTTATCCCTATTGACTTTTATGTGATGTGTATGGAGGGATCAAGTGAGGAACAACTGAAAACTCCCATTCTGCTTGGGAGACCATTTATGTTTGACACTAAGGCCACCATTGATGTGTGTCAAGGGATGGTGTCCTTGAGAGGTATGGGGGAGGAATGTAAGTTTTGTATGATTAGAAATGATAAGAACCCCTCCTCCAAAGATGGTTTTGTAGGAGCCATAACTGATGTTCCAATGGTCATATATGATGTGAATGGAGGTGAGAAAAGTGGGGATAATGCGGACGTTTGTCCCTTGGCTAGTAACATTAAGGCCGACCAATACTCTAGGAGTAACGGGTCGTATCACTCCCCACACGACTCCCATAAAGAGTCGATTCCATCACATTTACCACAAGGGCCTTCAAAATCGAGAGTTAGTGAGGAGAGTTATAGTGATTTATCTGATTCTATATTTTTAAATATTTTTGTGCATGATAATTCTCTTGATCTTGGTTGTGAGAATGGTGTTCTGCAGGTTGAAGAAAAGGTTGAGTTTGGGGGTGGAAACCCCAATAAAAAGAAAAGAAAAAGGGGTAAGCACAAGTGTAAAGTTTCAAAAATAAATGTGGCTTTACCCCTACTTGTTGACAATGGAGTGCTGAAATGGAAAGAGAAGGGCGTTTGTGCCCGCGAGGAAAAGAGATGGTCCAAAGGCCGCAAAGCTAAGGCCAAGTAAGATTGGAACCATAGTCGGGCTAACGACTTTAAACAAATGCGCTGCTTGGGAGGCAACCCAATGAGGTATGTTTTACTGTTTTGTTAATTATTGTTTAGTAGTGTCTTGCTATCTTTCGAACTTAAGGCACGCTTTTGTTCTCTTTGCTATGAGGACATAGCATGTTTTGAGTTTGGGGGTGGGCAACTCTCCGAGTTTGTGGGTTTATAGGGGAGTGTATATAGTGTCACCCTCTAAAAAAATAGAAAAAAATAAAAAATTTTGTTCTTTTCATAGTTGGGATGTTAGTCAAAGTCTGTGATGATTAGAGTATGCTTTAATTTTAGAATCACATGTGCTATTATTAGTGTGGTGATTGGGATTGCATTGAAACATTTAATTTATGATTGCACCACCTCTCACTTCCGTATCATATTCTTGGTCATTGTCATCAACTTAGGTGCCTTTTATGGGATCACTTTGTGTATTCTCGGGGTCCCTAGAACATGTTTGCATGATTGTCAATAACACGTCAATAGGTTACTTGATATATATGGCTATTCTTTGAATCCCTTTTTGTAAGCCTTAAACTTTCTAGTCACTTATATAAAATTTTCCGCTAGAACCCCTTTTGAGCTTGAAAAAGAATGGAATCTCTCACAAAGTGGGAGGTTATCTTAGACCACCATTCGCCTTCATTTGTACCCTCATTGTCCTACCCTTTTAACCTATACACAAATTTAAATTTTTCTCACCTTTTCAAGAAAGTGAAACTAGGGAATGAATTGGGAAATGTGGGGGAAGTTTGGAAAATTAAGGGTGGAGTGGAAATTGGTCACGAAAAAAAAAAAAGAGGGTCATGTTATGTAATGAAAAGAGGGGCTTGATAAAAAATTAAATATTGAATGCACATTCTTCGTGAGGTAATTGTGCAAAGCAAAAAAAAAAAAAAAAAAAAAAAAAAAAAAATGAAAAAAATGAAAAAAATCGAGCCTTCTCTAATATCAAAGTGGAATTATATTTCAAGGTGACCAAAGGAAGTAGTGGAATGTGTCCAACCCCATGTTGATGTATGAAAAAGTTTTAGTTTGTGGGTTGGCACATTGGAAAGTAATAAGGGTGAGTGGAGGATGTATTGTTAAAAGAAGACTTTCTAGTTTCACTTTCTTGTTTTCGTATGTCCTTACCTTCAATTGTAACCAAGAACCTAGCCCTGCGATCTTTCGCATTTAACTTTTAAGTCATATTATTCTTTCAATATCGAGTAACCGGGTTGACAATCGTGTTAAATATGCATATGAGTGTCCTTTTTGGGTTGTACTGTTTATACATATTGGTTTAGAGCATCACTTAGTGAATCCATAAACAATCTTAGGTTGTTGGCAGTGACCTCCCATAATTCATTCGTCATTCATGCCGCGGTGGAAAATTGTGATTTTTATGCTTCAATGTGATTGTAATTCCATTACTGTGGTGGCACTTGTTGATTATGTGTGTTGGTGAGAATCTGAGACTTGTATGGCCAATGACTCATCTGTGATGGAACATCGCAAAAATAATTATTTTGCTTTTATTATTAATATTTAGAGTAGTTTTATTTTTCTTCTTATAGTTTTGTTTTACTCGGGACGAGCAAAAGGTTAGTTTGTGGGTGTTTGATGGATGTGTATTTACCCATCCAAATGATGCACTTTTAGGCTTTCTTTGCGTTCGATTTCCGAGTTTTGTGTATATTTGATGTGGCTTGTGAGTATTTTATGAGTACAGGGTATATAGCTGATTAAAGGTGCATTTTATGGCTAAAAAGTGCAAAAGGAATAAAGTGGAGCGGAGCTCAAGGACTAAACTGGTATTTGGAAGCTTTTGGACCAAATGGGAATTATTGGAAATTCAAGGACTGAACTGGAATTACGGAATTTTCGGACGAATTTGATTTCTAAAAATTCCTGGGATGAAATGAAAAATAAAAGTCCAAAGAGCGAAGCACAGAAGAAGTTGTTAAAGTGGTCAAAGTGCGACTGCAAGATAGCGGGACGAAACGAATAACTATTAATACAAATTAGCCATTGCATTGCAGGATCATGGCCGAGGAATTGGGGCCAGCTTCTAGGCAAGTGGCCGGCCAGTTCTAGGAATTATGGGCCAAGCAAGGGCGGACGCACTCAAGCAAGGGCGGCCGCGCTCACAGAAGGAAAATCACGGCCAAACACACGGCCCATAAGGGCGACCGCGCAGCAACTAGGGCGGCCGCGCTCCGGACGTCGTCAGCAACAATTTGAACGTACAATTCAGGGGCAAAATCGTCATTTCCCGCCTTGGTCTCCACTGTTGCCCTATATTTTTATTTAAATCACAGCACAGCCACGGAATATGAGATCTAGAACATATTATATCACACATTATAGCTTAGAATTATTTTTAGTTTTATTTTCTTTTCTTCTTGGATCAACAATTGAAGAACGATTCATCAATTCAGGTTTTTATTTTTAAATTATGAGTAGCTAATTTTCTAGATTTGTAGATTGGTAGAACCTTTACCGGATTTATATGCAATTATATTTTTAATTCTTTCTAATTTAATTCCTTCTAGTTCATCAATAGATTTTAATTTCTTATTCTTAGGTTCGAGACGTATGTTAAGATACGAACTCATCTTTGAATAATTGGTTATTTATCGCGCCATTAAATTGGGCGATTTATACATAGACAACTATTGATTGAATAATTTGGTCTGTGCCGTAATAGAAGCGGATCAATATTAGGTTCTTTAATTCTTTCGTGTTTAATTTATTCTTGGTATATTGTGGAACCGTAATAGAAACTACAATATTGAGAGAGTATTTAGGGTTGTAATCCGGCCACCTAACCGTGTCGATCCTAGCAAAAGTGAATGAACCCTAGAAGTTGAGTTGATGTTTTATAAGTAAAATTTTGCATAGAATGATGGTGAAGTGAAATCCAATCTACGAATCTCTGCTCGTAATCTGTTTTCTCGTTTATTTAGTTTTCGTTATTTAGTTTATGCTCTTAGTTTTTAAATCAAATCTATAAACTTTTGTTACTAAATTCACTGCGTTCACCCTATTTGTTTACCAACGAGTCTCTGTGGATTCGACCCCTGCATTTGCATACTGCTACACCGGTAGTGAGTACACTTGCTCGGTATTTTTATTACAAGAGGGAGTTTTCCTCCATCAGCAAGAAATAACCTAATGGCTTCTAATCTAGCTACGGGAGCAAAAGTCTCATCATAGTCTATTCCTTCCTCCTGTCTATATCCTTTTGCCACTAATCTGGCTTTATTTCTTATAATTTTTCCAGACTCATCCAATTTATTTCTATACACCCATTTCGTTCCAATCACTGTTTGATCACTAGGTCTAGGCACTAATTCCCAAACTTTGCATCTATCAAACTGGTTAAGCTCTTCTTGCATAGCTTCTACCCAGCTGGGGTCATCAAGTGCTTCATCAGTCTTCTTTGGTTCTATGTTGGAGACCATAGCAGAGGAAAATAAACCATGTTGTTCTTCTAAGTTTCTTAATTGGCCTCTAGTCAATCTAGGTCCAAAGACATCACCAATAACATTTTCTAAGGGATGATTTCTAACTGGTCTCACTTCCCTAGGTAGGTCTTGCCTGACCGACTCCTGTCTTAAGGTTTCTATAGGAGGAGTGGAATCGGTTGAGGGAGAGGAGACCGGTTGAGGTGATCGGTTAGGTGAGGGTGACTGATGATGGTGGTCGGTAATTGGAGATGGAAATGGTAAGTTGATGGGTGAAATTGGTTCAGCTTCAGGTGATGAATTGGGAGTTGTAATATGAGGACTAGTTGGTAAGGGATCGGCTGGCTGAGTTTGACTAATTGATTGCCTAACCGATTGAGGAAAGAAGGAGTCATCAACTAGGTCTCTATAGGTTACACCACTAGAAGCTGACGGTTGAGCTGGAGACTGATTTGCGTTGATGCTGGTGGATTGATTAGAGTTTTGATTATCTGTTTCACCTGTCTCAAAAACACCAGAACTATCAGTACAATTTGGAGCCTTGTCAGACTCTAGCAAATCAAATTCATCAAAAGTAACATGAACAGATTCAACAATTTTCAACAACCGTTTATTAAAAACTCTAAATGCCTTACTGTGCTTGGCGTATCCCACAAAAATGCCTTCATCAGCTTTTTCATCAAATTTACCTCGGCGTTCTTTACCGTTGTAAAGAACATAGCATTTGCAGCCGAAGATCTTGAAATAACTAATATTGGGGATCCTGCCACGCCACAGCTCATAAGGGGTCTTGTTGTGAAACTTGTTGACCAAAGATCTATTCCCAGGTGAAGCAAGGTGTGTATAGCTTCGGCCCAAAAATACTTGGGAAGCCTAGCTTCGGATATCATTGTTTTTCCAGCTTCGATCAATGTCCTGTTCTTTCTCTCAACTACACCATTTTGTTGCGGTGTACCAGCAGCTGAGAAATTATGGTCTATTCCGTGATCATCACAATGCGAGCGATCCCAAGATTTTGAACTCCGTTCCATTATCGATCTCATGCGATGATATCACATTCTTTTTGGGTTTGAAGTAGACGGAATAATCAGGTAGCAACTTCATATGTATCATCTTTTGAAGCAAACATCTCTACCTGTGTATATCTTGAGAAATCGTCTACAACAACCAAGGCATATCCGCTACCCCCCAAACCGGCAAGAGTTGTGGGGCCAAACAGATCCATATGTAGCAGTTTGGAGGCACCTAGAAGTGGACATGCGGGGCTTCTTGTGGAAAGATTCTTTATGTTGTTTTCCCAATTGGCGGGCTCTACATTTCCTTCCATGATCAGCAGACACCGAGGTAGCCGGCGACAAGATTTTTATTGGCCAGCTTGGATAGATATTTGAAGTTCAGGTGACTGAGTCTCTTGTGCCATAGCCAGGAATTCTCACTGATGTTCTTAGCTACAAAACAAACATTAGTAACATTCGAGATATTGTTTAAATCTATAGCATATACGTTACCTTTTCTATATCCAGTGAGAAGCGTTTCACCTGTAGCAATGTCTTTCACATAGCAGTTGGAAGAATTGAAAACACAATGCATACCTTTGTCGCAAAATTGTGAAATAGAGAGAAGGTTGTGTTTTAGACCATCCACCAAAGATACCTTCTGTACAATTACTGTACCTCTTTTGATGGATCCTCGACCGATAATTTTACCCTTTGCGTTGTCACCAAAGACAACTGGAGGACCAGATGCTTCTTCCAGATCGGTTAGGAGATCGGCATGACCAGTCATATGCCTAGAGCATCCACTGTCCATAATCCAAACATCCTTACCGGCATCGGTTGAGGCCATTAAGCATTCCTCGCAGAATCGGTCGTACGTTTCCTTCATTGTCTCATTTGGATTCTTCTTGAAGGACTCAAACTCAGCAACGCTTTTGTAGAGTCTGTTGTCCTTGGCCACTTGATCTCCTTCAAAGTATCTGAGAAGACTTTGCCATACTTGTTGAGCGGTCTCATAGCATTGTACTTGTTTGTACAGTCTGTCATCAAGTCCTGAGGTTATTATGTGCAATGCTTTTCGGTCTAAGGAATCACAAAGTTTGTCATCCTCAGTCCATTCTTCACGAGGTTTTGGCACATAAGTTTCATAAACCTCAAAGTCTTGTTCAGACTCTCTATCTGCATGATCCATGAGAGGAGTTTTGGGTGCTCTTGTTGCAAGATTGATTTTCAGGGGTGTCATTGGACCATCTCTGACTACAGTAGTTAACCTATCATCTATTGAATCCAAGTACCGCATGATTCTGTTTTTCCATACTGGAAATTCGTTATCGTTCAACATGGGAACGGATGTCAAGTTGTATGTTTGCATAATTTTTCCCGCCATTTTGGAATTGGCAATTCAAGCGGTTAAGCTTGGAAAAAATGATTTTCGAAAATTGCAAGCTCTGATACCAATTGTTAGGTCCTGAAAGGAGGGAAACAGGCTAGAGGGGGGGGTGAATAGCCTGATTAAAACTTTTCGCTTAAAAACTCTTAGTCTTGATAAAAGGTTGAAGAAAACACACTTGCTAACCGTTTGATAAGTTTTGCACAGCGGAATAAAGGTTAGGCTAGGTTTTGAACAGGTTAGGTAGAGTTTTCAAAAGCAGTCCATTAAAAATCCTTATGCAAACATGACAAATTATATTTCCAAGTAAGACAAACAAGTTGAGCAGTAGGTTGAGTCAATAGGTTGTGACCAGTTGAGAGAATGTCAACCAGTTACAACAACACAAAAATAAACAAACGCACAGAAGAATGACGCATTGTTTGAAGAGGTTCACAGTGTTAAATAACTGCTACGTCCTCTACCAAGTTTGGTCAGAACTTGGATTTGTGAAAGTGCACTACTATATTAATGGTATCTACCTATTACAAGTTGCAAGCCAATGATTGAAGGCTGCCAAACTAAAGGTGACCACTAACGGATCGTGCTACAATAAAGACCTGGTGTTTTCTAGAGATGTGCTCACAAGTTGAGCTGATTTCTCTAGGGTGTTGTGTGTGAATCAATCAATGTGTTCCAGATGTAATCTAATGAAGGAACACTACACTATTGATTGAGGTGCACAGTGTATAAGTCCTAACAGAGATGTCTAGTGAATAAGAGGACTGAATTGAATGCCTTGAACTATGGAGTTTTCAGGATGGTAGTTCAGAGCAACTCACTCTCAAGAATCATAAATGCACCCACCCTCTTCAATGCTCCAGGGAAGCTATTTATAGAGAACTTTGAAAAGGAGCCGTTGTCTTTGAAGAGATTGCAATGATGACTTGATCAGGCATGCCTTTGAATTGAAGGATCTTTGCATTAAATGCCTGAGATAGGAGAGAGAAGATTTTTCCTTGAGTGGTTGAAAGGATGTGAGTACTGGTCATTTTGACAATCTATTTTGAGCTTCGGCAGTAGCCGTAGGAATGTCACTTCAGCGTCTATTCAGCATGCTTGCCTTACCAACTTTAGCTAAGGGGATTCTTTGGGTAGTTGGGAGCAATAAATGCTTCGGTTAGGCTAGGCTGAGGAAAGCTTCTTGAGGAAGCCTTAACCGGCAAAGGATAGGATGCAACCTGTGAAGGTTACATCGGCTAGACAGGCGACCGGTTAGATTGACATAGCGATTAGGAATTCAACAGGTTAGGGTGGCAAACCGAGTAGCTCACAGAAAATATCATGGGAGCAAATCTTCATACCTTCAAGTCTTCAAGGTCTTGAGAAAATTACATGAAATAAAAACACTGGCACTAGCATTTAAGGGACCTATCATACATAGAAAAATTCTATTGGGTCTAATTAAAATTAGGGATCCACATTAATGCTTGTTGTGATTGGGTTTAAGCAATTCTAAACCTAAGCATATATTTGACTAACAATTTGGCTACTAGTTCCCGGGAGCCCAAAAATGCGTGTACTACCCCCTTTGGGGAATCGGGAAATTTCGTAAATGGTGCTTTTCACAATGAAAACGACCTCTGTTTCAGCCAAATTTTAGGTGCACGGATCCTTTCAAATTTTCTATAACATTGGTTGAAAAAAGGGGGGTATTTGGCTACTAGTTCGAGGGAGCCCAAAAATGCGTGTGCTACCCCCTTTGGGGAGTTGGGAAATTTCGTAAATGGTGCTTTTCACAATGAATACGACCTCCATTTGAGCCAAATTTTTGGTGGGCGGATCCTTTCAAATGTTCTATAAGATTGGTTTAAAAAAGGAGGGTATTTGGCAACTAGTTCGAGGGAGCCCAAAAATGCGTGTGCTACCCCCTTTGGGGAATCGGGAAATTTCGTAAATGGTGTTTTTCACCATGAAAACAACCTCCGCTTCATCCAAATTTATGGTGGGTGGATCCTTTCAAATGTTCTATAAGATTGGTTGAAACAATGAGGGTATTTGGCTACTAGTTCGAGGGAGCCCAAAAATGCGTGTGCTACCCTCTTTGGGGAATCGGGAAATTTCTTAATTGGTGCTTTTCACCATGAAAACGACCTCCGTTTGAGCCAAATTTTTGGTGGGCGGATCCTTTCAAATGTTCTATAAGATTGGTGGAAAAAAAGAGGGTATTTGGCTACTAGTTCGAGGGAGCCCAAAAATGCGTGTGCTACCCCCTTTGGGGAATCGGGAAATTTCGTAAATGGTGATTTTCACCATGAAAATGACCTCCGTTTGAGCCAAATTTTTGGTGGGATGATCCTTTCAAATGTTCTATTGGATTGGTTGAAAAATGGATGGTATTTGGCTACTAGTTCCTGGGAGCCCAAAAATGCGTGTACTACCCCCTTTGGGGAATCGGGAAATTTCGTAAATGGTGCTTTTCACCATGAAAACGACCTCCGTTTGAGCCAAATTTTTGGTGCACGGATCCTTTCAAATTTTCTATAAGATTGGTTGAAAAAAGGAGGGTATTTGGCTACTAGTTCGAGGGAGCCCAAAAATGCGTGTGCTACCCCCTTTGGGGAATCGGGAAATTTCGTAAATGGTGATTTTCACCATGAAAACGACCTCCGTTTGAGCCAAATTTTTGGTGGGCGGATCCTTTCAAATGTTCTATAAGATTGATTTAAAAAAGGAGGGTATTTGGCTACTAGTTCGAGGGAGCCCAAAAATGCGTGTGCTACCCCCTTTGGGGAATCAGGAAATTTCGTAAATGGTGGTTTTCACCATGAAAACGACCTCCGTTTGAGCCAAATTTTTGGTGGGATGATCCTTTCAAATGTTCTATTGGACTGGTTGAAAAATGGATGGTATTTGGCTACTAGTTCCTGGGAGCCCAAAAATGCGTGTACTACCCCCTTTGGGGAATCGGGAAATTTCGTAAATGGTGCTTTTCACCATGAAAACGACCTCCATTTGAGCCAAATTTTTGGTGGGAGGATCCTTTCAAATGTTCTATAAGATTGGTTGAAAAATGGAGGGTATTTGGCAACTAGTTCGAGGGAGCAGAAAAATGCGTGTGCTACCCCCTTTGGGGAATCGGGAAATTTCGTAAATGGTGATTTTCACCATGAAAACGACCTCCGTTTGAGCCAAATTTTTGGTGGGCGGATCCTTTCAAATATTCTATAAGATTGGTTGAAAAAAGGAGGGTATTTGGCTACTAGTTCGAGGAATCCCAAAAATGCGTGTGCTACCCCCTTTGGGGAATCAGGAAATTTCGTAAATGGTGATTTTCACCATGAAAACGACCTCCGTTTGAGCCAAATTTTTGGTGGGATGATCCTTTCAAATGTTCTATTGGATTGGTTGAAAAATGGATGGTTTTTGGTTACTAGTTCCCGGGAGCCCAAAAATGCGTGTACTACCCCCTTTGGGGAATCGGGAAATTTCGTAAATGGTGCTTTTCACCCTGAAAACGACCTCCGTTTCAACCAAATTTTTGATGGGCGGATCCTTTCAAATATTCTATAAGATTGGTTGAAAAAAGGAGGGTATTTGGCTACTAGTTCGAGGAATCCCAAAAATGCGTGTGCTACCCCCTTTGGGGAATCAGGAAATTTCGTAAATGGTGATTTTCACCATGAAAACGACCTCCGTTTGAGCTAAATTTTTGGTGGGATGATCCGTTCAAATGTTCTATTGGATTGGTTGAAAAATGGATGGTATTTGGTTACTAGTTCCCGGGAGCCCAAAAATGCGTGTACTACCCACTTTGGGGAATCGGGAAATTTCGTAAATGGTGCTTTTCACCCTGAAAATGACCTCCGTTTCAACCAAATTTTTGATGGGCGGATCCTTTCAAATGTTCTATATGATTGGTTGAAAAAGGAGGGTATTTGGCTACTAGTTCGAGGGAGCCCAAAAATGCGTGTGCTACCCCCTTTGGGGAATCGGGAAATTTCGTAAATGGTGATTTTCACCATGAAAACGACCTCCGTTTGAGCCAAATTTTTGGTGGGCGGATCCTTTCAAATATTCTATAAGATTGGTTGAAAAAAGGAGGGTATTTGGCTACTAGTTCAAGGAATCCCAAAAATGCGTGTGCTACCCCCTTTGGGGAATCAGGAAATTTCGTAAATGGTGATTTTCACCATGAAAACGACCTCCGTTTGAGCCAAATTTTTGGTGGGATGATCCTTTCAAATGTTCTATTGGATTGGTTGAAAAATGGATGGTATTTGGTTACTAGTTCCCGGGAGCCCAAAAATGCGTGTACTACCCCCTTTGGGGAATCGGGAAATTTCGTAAATGGTGCTTTTCACCATGAAAACGACCTCCGTTTCAGCCAAATTTTTGGTGCACGGATCCTTTCAAATCTTCTATAAGATTGGTTGAAAAAAGGAGGGTATTTGGCTACTAGTTTGAGGGAGCCCAAAAATGCGTGTGCTACCCCCTTTGGGGAATCGGGAAATTTCGTAAATGGTGCTTTTCACCATGAAAACGACCTCCATTTGAGCCAAATTTTTGGTGGGTGGATCCTTTCAAATGTTCTATAAGATTGGTTGAAAAAAGGAGGGTATTTGGCAACTAGTTCGAGGGAGCAGAAAAATGCGTGTGCTACCCCCTTCGGGGAATCGGGAAATTTAGTAAATGGTGATTTTCACCATGAAAACGACCTCCGTTTGAGCCAAATTTTTGGTGGGCGGATCCTTTCAAATGTTCTATAAGATTGGTTGAAAAAAGGAGGGTATTTGGCTACTAGTTCGAGGGAGCCCAAAAATGCGTGTGCTACCCCCTTTGGGGAATCGGGAAATTTCGTAAATGGTGATTTTTACCATGAAAACGACCTCCGTTTGAGCCAAATTTTTAGTGGGATGAGCCTTTCAAATGTTCTATTGGATTGGTTGAAAAATGGATGGTATTTGGTTACTTGTTCCCGGGAGCCCAAAAATGCGTGTACTACCCCCTTTGGGGAATCGGGAAATTTCGTAAATGGTGCTTTTCACCATGAAAATGACCTCCGTTTCAACCAAATTTTTGGTGGGCGGATCCTTTCAAATGTTCTATAATATTGGTTGAAAATAGGAGGGTATTTGGCTACTAGTTCGAGGGAGCCCAAAAATGCGTGTGCTACCCCCTTTGGGGAATCGGGAAATTTTGTAAATGGTGATTTTCACCATGAAAACGACCTCCGTTTGAACCAAATTTTTGGTGGGATGATTCTTTCAAATGTTCTATTGGATTGGTTGAAAAATGGATGATATTTGGCTACTAGTTCCTGGGAGCCCAAAAATGCGTGTACTACCCCCTTTGGGGAATCGCGAAATTTCGTAAATGGTGCTTTTCACCCTGAAAACGACCTCCGTATCAACCAAATTTTTGGTGGGCGGATACTTTCAAATGTTCTATATGATTGGTTGAAAAAAGGAGGGTATTTGGCTACTAGTTCGAGGGAGCCCAAAAATGCGTGTGCTACCCCCTTTGGGGAATCGGGAAATTTCGTAAATGGTGTTTTTCACCATGAAAACGACCTCCGTTTGATCCAAATTTATGGTGGGTGGATCCTTTCAAATGTTCTATAAGATTGGTTGAAACAATGAGGGTATTTGGCTACTAGTTCGAGGGAGCCCAAAAATGCGTGTGCTACCCCCTTTGGGGAATCGGGAAATTTCGTAAATAGTGCTTTTCACCATGAAAACGACCTCCGTTTGAGCCAAATTTTTGGTGGGCGGATCCTTTCAAATGTTCTATAAGATTGGTTGAAAAAAGGAGGGTATTTGGCTACTAGTTCGTGGGAGCCCAAAAATGCGTGTGCTACCCCCTTTGGGGAATCGGGAAATTTCGTAAATGGTGATTTTCACCATGAAAACGACCTCCGTTTGAGCCAAATTTTTGGTGGGCGGATCCTTTCAAATGTTCTATAAGATTGGTTTAAAAAAGGAGGGTATTTGGCTACTAGTTCGAGGGAGCCCAAAAATGCGTGTGCTACCCCCTTTGGGGAATCGGGAAATTTCGTAAATGGTGCTTTTCACCATGAAAACGACCTCCATTTGAGCCAAATTTTTGGTGGGCGGATCCTTTCAAATGTTCTATAAGATTGGTTGAAAAATGGAGGGTATTTGGCTACTAGTTCGAGGGAGCCCAAAAATGCGTGTGCTACCCCCTTTGGGGAATCGGAAAATTTCGTAAATGGTGATTTTCACCATGAAAACGACCTCCGTTTGAGCCAAATTTTTGGTGGGCGGATCCTTTCAAATATTCTATAAGATTGGTTGAAAAAAGGAGGGTATTTGGCTACTAGTTCGAGGAATCCCAAAAATGCGTGTGCTACCCCCTTTGGGGAATCGGGAAATTTCGTAAATGGTGATTTTCACCATGAAAACGACCTCCGTTTGAGCCAAATTTTTGGTGGGATGATCCTTTCAAATGTTCTATTGGATTGGTTGAAAAATGGATGGTATTTGGTTACTAGTTCCCGGGAGCCCAAAAATGCGTGTACTATCCCCTTTGGGGAATCGGGAAATTTCGTAAATGGTGCTTTTCACCCTGAAAACGACCTCCGTTTCAACCAAATTTTTGATGGGCGGATCCTTTCAAATATTCTATAAGATTGGTTGAAAAAAGGAGGGTATTTGGTTACTAGTTCGAGGAATCCCAAAAATGCGTGTGCTACCCCCTTTGGGGAATCGGGAAATTTCGTAAATGGTGATTTTCACCATGAAAACGACCTCCATTTGAGCCAAATTTTTGATGGGATGATCCGTTCAAATGTTCTATTGGATTGGTTGAAAAATGGATGGTATTTGGTTACTAGTTCCCGGGAGCCCAAAAATGCGTGTACTACCCACTTTGGGGAATCGGGAAATTTCGTAAATGGTGCTTTTCACCCTGAAAACGACCTCCGTTTCAACCAAATTTTTGATGGGCGGATCCTTTCAAATGTTCTATAATATTGTTTTAAAAAAGGAGGGTATTTGGCTACTAGTTCGAGGGAGCCCAAAAATGCGTGTTGTACCCCCTAAAGGGAATCGGGAAATTTCGTAAATGGTGATTTTCACCATGAAAACGACCTCCGTTTGAGCCAAATTTTTGGTGGGCGGATCCTTTCAAATGTTCTATAAGATTGGTTGAAAAAAGGAGGGTATTTGGCTACTAGTTCGAGGGAGCCTAAAAATGCGTGTGCTACCCCCTTTGGGGAATCGGGAAATTTCGTAAATGGTGATTTTCACCATGAAAACGACCTCCGTTTGAGCCAAATTTTTGGTGGGATGATCCTTTCAAATGTTCTATTGAATTGGTTGAAAAATGGATGGTATTTGGTTACTAGTTCCCGGGAGCCCAAAAATGCGTGTGCTACCCCCTTTGGGGAATCGGGAAATTTCGTAAATGGTGCTTTTCACCATGAAAACGACCTCCGTTTCAGCCAAATTTTTGGTGCACGGATCCTTTCAAATTTTCTATAAGATTGGTTGAAAAAAGGAGGGTATTTGGCTACTAGTTCGAGGGAGCCCAAAAATGCGTGTGCTACCCCCTTTGGGGAATCGGAAAATTTCGTAAATGGTGCTTTTCACCATGAAAACGACCTCCATTTGAGCCAAATTTTTGGTGGGCGGATCCTTTCAAATGTTCTATAAGATTGGTTGAAAAAAGGAGGGTATTTGGCAACTAGTTCGAGGGAGCCCAAAAATGCGTGTGCTACCCCCTTCGGGGAATCGGGAAATTTCGTAAATGGTGATTTTCACCATGAAAACGACCTCCGTTTGAGCCAAATATTTGGAGGGCGGATCCTTTCAAATATTCTATAAGATTGGTTGAAAAAGGAGGGTATTTGGCTACTAGTTCGAGGGAGCCCAAAAATGCGTGTGCTACCCCCTTTGGGGAATCAGGAAATTTCGTAAATGGTGATTTTCACCATGAAAACGACCTCCGTTTGAGCCAAATTTTTGGTGGTATGATCCTTTCAAATGTTCTATTGGATTGGTTGAAAAATGGATGGTATTTGGTTACTAGTTCCCGGGAGCCCAAAAATGCGTGTACTATCCCCTTTGGGGAATCGGGAAATTTCGTAAATGGTGCTTTTCACCCTGAAAACGACCTCCGTTTCAACCAAATTTTTGATGGGCGGATCCTTTCAAATATTCTATAATATTGGTTGAAAAAAGGAGGGTATTTGGCTACTAGTTCGAGGAATCCCAAAAATGCGTGTGCTACCCCCTTTGGGGAATCGGGAAATTTCGTAAATGGTGATTTTCACCATGAAAACGACCTCCGTTTGAGCCAAATTTTTGATGGGATGATCCTTTCAAATGTTCTATTGGATTGGTTGAAAAATGGATGGTATTTGGCTACTAGTTAGGGAGCCCAAAAATGCGTGTACTACCCACTTTGGGGAATCGGGAAATTTCGTAAATGGTGCTTTTCACCCTGAAAACGACCTCCGTTTCAACCAAATTTTTGATGGGCGGATCCTTTCAAATGTTCTATATGATTAGTTGAAAAAAGGAGGGTATTTGGCTACTAGTTCGAGGGAGCCCAAAAATGCGTGTGCTACCCCCTTTGGGGAATCGGGAAATTTCGTAAATGGTGATTTTCACCATGAAAACGACCTCCGTTTGAGCCAAATTTTTGGTGGGCAGATCCTTTCAAATGTTCTATAAGATTGGTTGAAAAAAGGAGGGTATTTGGCTACTAGTTCGAGGGAGCCCAAAAATGCGTGTGCTACCCCCTTTGGGGAATCGGGAAATTTCGTAAATGGTGATTTTTACCATGAAAACGACCTCCGTTTGAGCCAAATTTTTGGTGGGATGAGCCTTTCAAATGTTCTATTGGATTGGTTGAAAAATGGATGGTATTTGGTTACTTGTTCCCGGGAGCCCAAAAATGCGTGTACTACCCCCTTTGGGGAATTGGGAAATTTCGTAAATGGTGCTTTTCACCATGAAAATGACCTCCGTTTCAACCAAATTTTTGGTGGGCGGATCCTTTCAAATGTTATATAAGATTGGTTGAAAATAGGAGGGTATTTGGCTACTAGTTCGAGGGAGCCCAAAAATGCGTGTGCTACCCCCTTTGGGGAATCGGGAAATTTTGTAAATGGCGATTTTCACCATGAAAACGACCTCCGTATGAGCCAAATTTTTGGTGGGATGATTCTTTCAAATGTTCTATTGGATTGGTTGAAAAATGGATGATATTTGGCTACTAGTTCCTGGGAGCCCAAAAATGCGTGTACTACCCCCTTTGGGGAATCGCGAAATTTCGTAAATGGTGCTTTTCACCCTGAAAACGACCTCCGTATCAACCAAATTTTTGGTGGGCGGATCCTTTCAAATGTTCTATATTATTGGTAGAAAAAAGGAGTGTATTTGGCTACTAGTTCGAGGGAGCCCAAAAATGCGTGTGCTACCCCCTTTGGGGAATCGGGAAATTTCGTAAATGGTGTTTTTCACCTTGAAAACGACCTCCGTTTGATCCAAATTTATGGTGGGTGGATCCTTTCAAATGTTCTATAAGATTGGTTGAAACAATGAGGGTATTTGGCTACTAGTTCGTGGGAGCCCAAAAATGCATGTGCTACCCTCTTTGGGGAATCGGGAAATTTCGTAATTGGTGCTTTTCACCATGAAAACGACCTCCGTTTGAGCCAAATTTTTGGTGGGCGAATCCTTTCAAATGTTCTATGAGATTGGTTGAAAAAAAGAGGGTATTTGGCTACTAGTTCGAGGGAGCCCAAAAATGCGTGTGCTACCCCCTTTGGGGAATCGGGAAATTTCGTAAATGGTGATTTTCACCATGAAAACGACCTCCGTTTGAGCCAAATTTTTGGTGGGATGATCCTTTCAAATGTTCTATTGGATTGGTTGAAAAATGGATGGTATTTTGCTACTAGTTCCTGGGAGCCCAAAAATGCGTGTACTACCCCCTTTGGGGAATCGAGAAATTTCGTAAATGGTGCTTTTCACCATGAAAACGACCTCCGTTTCAGCCAAATTTTTGGTGCACGGATCCTTTCAAATTTTCTATAAGATTGGTTGAAAAAAGGAGGGTATTTGGCTACTAGTTCGAGGGAGCCCAAAAATGCGTGTGCTACCCCCTTTGGGGAATCGGGAAATTTCGTAAATGGTGATTTTCACCCTGAAAACGACCTCCGTTTCAACCAAATTTTTGATGGGCGGATTCTTTCAAATATTCTATAAGATTGGTTGAAAAAAGGAGGGTATTTGGCTACTAGTTCGAGCAATCCCAAAAATGCGTGTGCTACCCCCTTTGGGGAATCAGGAAATTTCGTAAATGGTGATTTTCACCATGAAAATGACCTCCGTTTGAGCCAAATTTTTGATGGGATGATCCGTTCAAATGTTCTATTGGATTGGTTGAAAAATGGATGGTATTTGGTTACTAGTTCCCGGGAGCACAAAATTGCGTGTACTACCCACTTTGGGGAATCGGGAAATTTCGTAAATGGTGCTTTTCACCCTGAAAACGACCTCCGTTTCAACCAAATTTTTGATGGGCGGATCCTTTCAAATGTTCTATATGATTGGTTGAAAAAAGGAGGGTATTTGGCTACTAGTTCGAGGGAGCCCAAATTTGCGTGTGCTACCCCCTTTGAGGAATCGGGAAATTTCGTAAATGGTGATTTTCACCATGAAAACGACCTCCGTTTGAGCCAAATTTTTGGTGGGCGGATCCTTTCAAATGTTATATACCATTGGTTGAAAAAAGGAGGGTATTTGGCTACTAGTTCGAGGGAGACAAAAAATGCGTGTGCTACCACCTTTGGGGAATCAGGAAATTTCATAAATGGTGATTTTTACCATGAAAATGACCTCTGATTGAGCCAAATTTTTGGTGGGATGATCCTTTCAAATTTCGTAAATGGTTGAAAAATGGATGGTATTTGGCTACTAGTTCCCGGGAGCCCAAAAATGCGTGTACTACCCCCTTTGGGAAATCGAAAAATTTCGTAAATGGTGCTTTTCACCATGAAAATGACCTCCCTTTCAACCAAATTTTTGGTGGGCGGATCCTTTCAAATGTTCTATAAGATTGGTTGAAAATAGGAGGGTATTTGGCTACTAGTTCGAGGGAGCCCAAAAATGCGTGTGCTACCCCCTTTGGGGAATCGGGAAATTTTGTAAATGGCGATTTTCACCATGAAAACGACCTCCGTATGAGCCAAATTTTTGGTGGGATGATTCTTTCAAATGTTCTATTGGATTGGTTGAAAAATGGATGATATTTGGCTACTAGTTCCTGGGAGCCCAAAAATGCGTGTACTACCCCCTTTGGGGAATCGCGAAATTTCGTAAATGGTGCTTTTCACCCTGAAAACGACCTCCGTATCAACCAAATTTTTGGTGGGCGGATCCTTTCAAATGTTCTATATGATTGGTTGAAAAAAGGAGGGTATTTGGCTACTAGTTCGAGGGAGCCCAAAAATGCGTGTGCTACCCCCTTTGGGGAATCGGGAAATTTCGTAAATGGTGTTTCTCACCTTGAAAACGACCTCCGTTTGATCCAAATTTATGGTGGGTGGATCCTTTCAAATGTTCTATAAGATTGGTTGAAACAATGAGGGTATTTGGCTACTAGTTCGAGGGAGCCCAAAAATGCGTGTGCTACCCTCTTTGGGGAATCGGGAAATTTCGTAATTGGTGCTTTTCACCTTGAAAACGACCTCCGTTTGAGCCAAATTTTTGGTGGGCAAATCCTTTCAAATGTTCTATAAGATTGGTTGAAAAAAAGAGGGTATTTGGCTACTAGTTCGAGGGAGCCCAAAAATGCGTGTGCTACCCCCTTTGGGGAATCGGGAAATTTCGTAAATGGTGATTTTCACCATGAAAACGACCTCCGTTTGAGCCAAATTTTTGGTGGGATGATCCTTTCAAATGTTCTATTGGATTGGTTGAAAAATGGATGGTATTTGGCTACTAGTTCCTGAGAGTCCAAAAATGCGTGTACTACCCCCTTTGGGGAATCGAGAAATTTCGTAAATGGTGCTTTTCACTATGAAAACGACCTCCGTTTCAGCCAAATTTTTGGTGCACGGATCCTTTCAAATTTTCTATAAGATTGGTTGAAAAAAGGAGGGTATTTGGCTACTAGTTCGAGGGAGCCCAAAAATGCGTGTGCTACCCCCTTTCGGGAATCGGGAAATTTCGTAAATGGTAATTTTCACCATGAAAACGACCTCCATTTGAGTCAAAATTTTGGTGGGCGGATCCTTTCAAATGTTCTATAAGATTGGTTGAAAAAAGGAGGGTATTTGGCAACTAGTTCGAGGGAGCCCAAAAATGCGTGTGCTACCCCCTTTGGGGAATCGGGAAATTTCGTAAATGGTGATTTTCACCATGAAAACGACCTCCGTTTGAGCCAAATTTTTGGTGGGCGGATCCTTTCAAATTTTCTATAAGATTGGTTTAAAAAAGGAGGGTATTTGGCTACTAGTTCGAGGGAGCCCAAAAATGCGTGTGCTACCCCCTTTGGGGAATCAGGAAATTTCGTAAATGGTGGTTTTCACCATGAAAATGACCTCCGTTTGAGCCAAATTTTTGGTGGGATGATCCTTTCAAATGTTCTATTGGATTGGTTGAAAAATGGATGGTATTTGGCTACTAGTTCCCGGGAGCCCAAAAATGCGTGTACTACCCCCTTTGGGGAATCGGGAAATTTCGTAAATGGTGCTTTTCACCATGAAAACGACCTCCATTTGAGCCAAATTTTTGGTGGGCGGATCCTATCAAATGTTCTATAAGATTGGTTGAAAAAAGGAGGGTATTTGGCAACTAGTTCGAGGGAGCAGAAAAATGCGTGTGCTACCCCCTTTGGGGAATCGGGAAATTTCGTAAATGGTGATTTTCACCATGAAAACGACCTCTGTTTGAGCCAAATTTTTGGTGGGCGGATCCTTTCAAATATTCTATAAGATTTGTTGAAAAAAGGAGGGTATTTGGATACTAGTTCGAGGAATCCCAAAAATGCGTGTGCTACCCCCTTTGGGGAATCAGGAAATTTCGTAAATGGTGATTTTCCCCATGAAAACGACCTCCGTTTGAGCCATATTTTTGGTGGGATGATCCTTTCAAATGTTCTATTAGATTGGTTGAAAAATGGATGGTATTTGGTTACTAGTTCCCGGGAGCCCAAAAATGCGTGTACTACCCCCTTTGGGGAATCGGGAAATTTCGTAAATGGTGCTTTTCACCCTGAAAACGACCTCCGTTTCAACCAAATTTTTGATGGGCGGATCCTTTAAAATGTTCTATATGATTGGTTTAAAAAAGGAGGGTATTTGGCTACTAGTTCGAGGGAGCCCAAAAATGTGTGTGCTACCCCCTTTGGGGAATCGGGAAATTTCGTAAATGGTGCTTTTCACCATGAAAACGACCTCCGTTTCAGCCAAATTTTTGGTGCACGGATCCTTTCAAATTTTCTATAAGATTGGTTGAAAAAAGGAGGGTATTTGGCTACTAGTTCGAGGGAGCCCAAAAATGCGTGTGCTACCCCCTTTGGGGAATCGGGAAATTTCGTAAATGGTGCTTTTCACCATGAAAACGACCTCCATTTGAGCCAAAATTTTGGTGGGCGGATCCTTTCAAATGTTCTATAAGATTGGTTTAAAAAAGGAGGGTATTTGGAAACTAGTTCGAGGGAGCCCAAAAATGCGTGTGCTACCCCCTTTGGGGAATCGGGAAATTTCGTAAATGGTGATTTTCACCATGAAAACGACCTCCGTTTGAGCCAAATTTTTGGTGGGCGGATCCTTTCAAATGTTCTATAAGATTGGTTGAAAAAAGGAGGGTATTTGGCTACTAGTTCGAGGGAGCCCAAAAATGCGTGTACTACCTACCCCCTTTGGGGATTCGGGAAATTTCGTAAATGGTGCTTTTCACCATGAAAATGACCTCCGTTTGAGCCAAATTTTTGGTGGGCGGATCCTTTCAAATGTTCTATAAGATTGGTTGAAAAAAGGAGGGTATTTGGCAACTAGTTCGAGGTAGCCCAAAAATGCGTGTGCTACCCCATTTGGGGAATCGGTAAATTTCGTAAATGGTGATTTTCACCATGAAAACGACCTCCGTTTGAGCCAAATTTTTGGTGGGCGGATCCTTTCAAATGTTCTATAATATTGGTTTAAAAAAGGAGGGTATTTGGCTACTAGTTCGAGGGAGCCCAAAAATGCGTGTGCTACCCCTTTTGGGGAATCAGGAAATATCGTAAATGGTGATTTTCACCATGAAAATGACCTCCGTTTGAGCCAAATTTTTGGTGGGATGATCCTTTCAAATGTTCTATTGGATTGGTTGAAAAATGGATGGTATTTGGCTACTAGTTCCTGGGAGCCCAAAAATGCATGTACTATCCCCTTTGGGGAATCGAGAAATTTCGTAAATGGTGCTTTTTACCATGAAAACGACCTTCGTTTCAACCAAATTTTTGGTGGGCGGATCCTTTCAAATGTTCTATAAGATTGGTTGAAAAAAGGAGGGTATTTGGCTACTAGTTCGAGGGAGCCCAAAAATGCGTGTGCTACCCCCTTTGGGGAATCAGGAAATTTCGTAAATGGTGCTTTTCACCATGAAAACGACTTCCGTTTGAGCCAAATTTTTGGTGGGCGGATCCTTTCAAATGTTCTAGAAGATTCGTTGAAACAAGGAGGATATTTGGCTATTAGTTCGAGGGAGCCCAAAAATACGTGTGCTACCCCCTTTGGGGAATCGAGAAATTTCGTAAATGGTGCTTTTCACCATGAAAAAGACCTCCGTTTTAGCCAAATTTTTGGTGGGAGGATCCTTTCAAATGTTCTATAATATTGGTTGAAAAAAGGAGGGTATATGGCTAATAGTTCGAGGGAGCCCAAAAATGCGTGTGCTACCCCCTTTGGGGAATCGGGAAATTTCGTAAATGGTGATTTTCACCATGAAAACTACCTCCGTTTGAGCCAAATTTCTGGTGGGATTATCCTTTCAAATGTTCTATTGGATTGGTTGAAAAATGGATGGTATTTGGCTACTAGTTCCTGGGAGCCCTAAAATGCGTGTACTACCCGCTTTGGGGAATCGGGAAATTTCGTAAATGGTGATTTTCACAATGAAAACGATCTCCGTTGTCGCCAAATTTTTGGTGGGATGATCCTTTCAAATGTTTTATTGGATTGGTTGAAAAATGGATGGTATTTGGCTAATAGTTCCCGGTAGCCCAAATATGTGTGTACTACCCACTTTGGGGAATCGAGAAATTTCGTAAATGGTGATTTTCACCATGAAAATGACCTCCGTTTGAGCCAAATTTTTGGTGGGATGATCCTTTCAAATGTTCTATTGGATTGGTTGAAAAATGGATGGTATTTGGCTACTAGTCCCGGGAGCCCAAAAATGCGTGTACTATCCCCTTTGGGGAATCGGGAAATTTCGTAAATGATGCTTTTCACCATGAAAACGACCTCCGTTTCAGCCAAATTTTTGGTGCACGGATCCTTTCAAATTTTCTATAAGGTTGGTTGAAAATAGGAGGTTATTTGTCTACTAGTTCGAGGGAGCCCAAAAATGCGTGTGCTACCCCCTTTGGGGAATCGGGAAATTTCGTAAATGGTGCTTTTCACC